>CM053785.1:441360338-441860338 GCA_028749045.1 Cupressus sempervirens | reverse complement strand
CCCTCCTCCCTTCCCTCATCACCAAATCCTTTCATTTGATTCCCTAATTATGCTCCTTATCTCTATCTCATCTCTCTCCCCCCCCCCCCCCATGTTGTCTCTTCTCTCATTCTCCTATTTTCCACCCCCTCTTACCATCTCCTCCCTATAATTACTATTTATATCTACATCATGTATCTCACCCTCTCCCTCTTATCTCCATCTCTCTTTCTCCCTAATTGCACTCTTTAACTCTCTTCCCTCCCTCCTCTCACAACCTCATCCTCCTATTTACTCTTTGTATCGACTTTGTGTCTCTCACCCTCTCTTGCTTACATGTCTCTTTATCTCTCACACACATCCCCTCCCTCATGTCTCTTTATCTCTCTATTTGCCTCATTTATCTCACCCTCTCCCACTTGTCTCAATATCTCTTTATCATGTCCCCTCTTGTTATTACCACATACTCTCTTTGTCTCATTCATATTTTTCTCTCACCCTCTCTAGTGCAGGAGCACCTATTCATTGGATATCTCATAGATAAATTCATATTTTAAATTGTATTTAAGGTGGTTTCAATATTATGTAAGGACCTAAATACCATTTGGAGTTCATTCAAATTATTTTGTAAGGCTATAAAAGCCATTAAAAGTATAGTGACTTATAAGATCCTGAAAAATGGCAAGTGTGATAAAACCACTCAAATATATAAAAATTGAGTGGAACTGATATAATTTGAGTCTTAAAGTCATCTCTATCATATTTTAAGGTTTTATGAAAAGTTTGAAGTCATTTGGATAATAATTGTAAAAGTTGTTCAAAAGTTGCCAAAATTGTAATGACAACTTTTACAACTTGGTGACAACTTTTTAAAAGTTGGTTTAAAGATGTTAATGGGTAGTTGTAGGTTAGTTGGAGAGTTTAATATGATTCAAAATAATATCTATTTGGTCTCCAAAACACTAAATTTTAATTTGGGGAAGTTGGAGGAAGGATTTGGAATGGAAGAAACTTATTTTGATGTTGTATATTTCAGTTTTCTGGTTGTTTTTTCTTGTAATTTATCTGATGTTTTGGTTGATGAGAACTCATTTTGAATGATACAAACATGAAACTTATATTTTCAGAAAGGTAAATGAGTTATCTTTCATTTGGTTTTGGTTTGATGATTTTCATTACATTTGGAATAAGTTATGACTGTTTTGGTGAAGACTGGTCAAATTCTGAAATAATATGAACGGTTTTGAGGAAATTATAATAACTTTTATTTCCTTGCTTGGATTTGGATACAACTTGACAAAAAAATTGTTAATTCACTATTATTGAATATGACCAAAGGAATTGGTTTAATTATTTCATTTGTGAAATTTATAAATGACTGATTAAGGGTTTTAAGTTCTACCCTCATTGAGAAATTGTTCTTAAAAGTTGCAACATTCTTGCATTCATTTGAATAGTTGGAAAAGATTATAAATGTGAATCCTTACCTAATAATTGATTGGAAAAATATATTTTAAGTTCAGTATTGATTTTATGTACCCATTACTTGGTACTTTCTTTGTAATCCAAGTCTAATTAGGCCTATTAGGTTTGTGAACATAGTAAGGATTAAGGAGTTTTGGAGTGGAGTTGGTTCTACAACTTTGAAATTTTGTAGAAGGCTCATAAAGCACACTTTTGTTGTGCTCTCTACATCACTCTCACAATTTCTAGTACCTATCACACCCTCATCCCACCTCTCTCTCTCTCTCCCTATCTCCCTTCCCCCTCCCTCCTCATCACATTTCCATATATTTTAGACTATAGTTATCCTTTTTCTCTCTTTATCTCATCTCTCCACTCTCCATGTTTCCATCTCTCTCTCTCTCTCTCTCTCTCTCTCTCTCTCTCTCTCTCTCTCTCTCTCTCTCTCTCTATTTTAGGCTTGTAATTATCATCTTTCTATATTTACCTCATCTCTCCCCACTCCCCCTTCTACAATTTTTCCATCTCCCTCCCTCTATCCATTGCTTCCCCTTAAATACCATATATATACATCATATCTCTTGGATCTTTTTCTCCCAGAAACATACACACATATCTCCCCGCATAACTACTCTCTTTCCCTCTCTCCCCAGCCTCCTCTTAGCATCTCTTCCCCATATTTAACTCCCCCCTCGCTTGTCCCATCACCAAATACATTCATTAGATTCCCTAATTATGCTCATTATCTCGATCTCGTCTCTCTCCTCCACCATGTTGTCTCTTTCCCCTCTTCTCCCTTTCTCCTATTTCCCACTCCCTCTTACCATCTCCTCCCTCTAATTACTATTTATATCTACATCATGTCTTTCACCCTCTCCATCTTCTCTCCCTCTCTCTTTCTCCCTAATTCACTCTTTAACTCTCTCCCCTCCCTCCTCTCACAATCTCATCCCCCTATTTACTCTTTGTATCTACTTTGTGTCTCTCACCCTCTCTTGCTCACATGTCTCTTTATCACTCACAATGTATCCCTATCAACCTCATGTATCTTACCCTTTATCCCTTTGTTCACTCTCTCACACACATCCCCTCCCTCATGTCTCTTTATCTCTCTCTGTCTGCCTCGTGTCTCTCACCCTTTCCCCCTTTTCTTAATGTCTCTCTATCATGTCCCCTCTTGTTATTACCACATACTCTCTTTGTCTCATTCATATTTATTGTTCACCCTCTCTCACAATTTCTAGTTCATATCACACCCTCATCCCCACCTACCTCTCTCTCTCTCTCCCTCTCTACTCCCTCCCTCATTATCATGTTTCCATATATTTTAAACTGAAGCTATCATTTTTCTCTCTTTACCTCACCTCTCCCCTCCTCCCTTTTCCATCTCCTCGTCCCCCTAACTACCATCTCTCTCTCTCTCTCTCTCTCTCTCTCTCTCTCTCTCTCTCTCTCTCTCTCTCTCTCTCTCATCATCCCCATAAATTTTAGGCTTGAACTATCCCCTTTCTATATTTACCTCATTTCTCCCCTCTCCCCCTTCTAACTTTCTGCCATCTCCCTCCCCCTCTATCCATTATTCCCCCTTGAATACCATATATATATTTACATTGTGTCTCTCACTCTATCTCTCTTGCATCTCTCTCTTTCCCAAATACATATACATATACACATACCTCCACCATTACTACTCCATTTTCCTCTCTCCTCACCCTCCTCTTAGCATCTTTTCCCCATATTTAACCCCCTCCCCCTCCACCCCTTATTATCCCTTCTTCCTTTCTTCATCATCATGTCCATCTATTAAATGCCCTAACTATTATCTTTCTCTCTACCTTATATGCCTCTTCATCCTCATTCTCTCCTCGTCCCCTCTTGTCTCATATTCCTCCCCCTCTCACCATCTCTTTCACATAATTACCATATATTTCTAGCCCATTTCTCTCACCCTTTCGCTCTTCTCTCTCTTTCTCTCTCATATGTCTTGTATGCTAATTACTCTCTTTCACTCTATCATCTCCCTTCTCACATTATCTCTTCCACTATTTACCCTCTCTCTCTATCTCTATCTCTATCTCTCTCTCTCCCTCCCTCTCTCCCTCCCTTCCCCCATCACCAAATACATCCATTTGATTCCATAATCATTATCTTTATCTCTACCTCATCCCTTCCCCCTCCTCTCCTTTTCTCCTATTTCACACTCCTCTTGCCATCTCTTCCCCCTAGTTACCACTTATATCTACATCATGTCTCTCACCCTTTCCCTCTTCTCTCACTCTCTCTTTATCCCTAATTGAACTCTTTAGCTCTCTTCTCCTCCTCCCTCATCTCCCAATCTCGTCCCCCTATTTATCCTCTATATCTACCTCATGTCTCTCACCCTCTCTCACTCACGTGTCTATTTATCTCTCATGATACCTCTCTATGTCAACCTTGTACCTCCTACCCTATATCCCCTTGTCTCACTCTATCATACACATGTCGCCTCTAACATCTCTCTCTCTCTCTCTCTCTCACTCTCATGTCCCCTTATATTATTACTGTCTACTCTCTCTATCTCATGTATCTTTCTCACCCTCTCTCACAATGTCTAGTTTATGTCTCAACCTCATCCCCACCCTCTCTCCCTCGCTCTCTCCCTTTGTCCTCATTACTTCTCCATCTATTTTGGACGACCCTATTTATCATATTTCTCTCTTTACATTATCTCTCCCCTCCCCCTAATTACAATCTCTCTCTCTCTCTCTCTCTCTCTCTCTCTCTCTCTCTCTCTCTCTCTCTCTCTCTCTCTCTCTCTCTCTCTCTCTCCCCCTCCCTCCCTCCCTCCTTTTCAAATTTGACTATATCTATATGTTTTGAATTTATTTATAAAAATTGATTTTACTTATAAACTCAAACTTTATTTCAAAGCTTTCTCTTAACATTTAAAGTTTGACATTACTTCTAAACTTTATTTTAATTTTAGCTTTAAGATTTGATTGTATTATAAAGTTTACCCAAATTTATATATTTCAACTTTTTTTTAAAGTTTGATATAATATTTAACTCTTTAATCTAATTTTTAAAATCTATCTAATTCTTCAAAAAAATGATTATAATCTTAACTTTATCATCTAATTACTCTATCAAAGTTTAATTATACTAATCATCTTTTAACCTTATATAATTAGAGATTGATTTTTCTACAAAAGAATCCTTGATCATAACCTAAAATAACATCAAAATCAAAAAACAAAGAAAAAATATTTATCCACTTCTTCAATCTTTGGGCTAGCACCATTGTTGGATTTAGTCAAAATATTGTCTAGCATAGGCCAGCCACTTGCTCCATGATACATTTTGGCAATAATTGGATTGCATAGGTTCTCCAATTCCATCAATTTTTCTTCGAATTCAACCACTCAATCACCTAGAATTCAATTCATCCATGTTCAATTCTTCAAATCTTGCCCTACGAATTAGTCGAAGGCAGGAATACTCAAAGAATTGTTTAGGTTCAAAAACTAATAACTTTTAATCAATAGGATTTCAAAATTAATTCATGCAAGGTTTTTTAATTAGTTTTTTTTTTTCATCCATTTTTAAAAATTGAAAAATCTATAGTTTGTTTGGCCTAGCAGAGCCTTCTGTCGCGCGCTTGATCTATGATTTTGACTCTAGTTGAAGGAATGTTCAATATAAAATATCAAGATGTTAAAACAAACAGAAAATTAAAACCATAGTAGGAGTACTTCAAATCGTAGCATATCATAGTCATCCACTTTAACCCTATCTACACAGGAACACGAAATGATCTTTTGAGTGATTCTATTTGGCCTTGGCTAATCTCCAAAAAAAATGCACCAAAGATCCAAAAAAAAAAAAAAAGTCAAACATGATTCTTTTTCAGATTCACAAAAACATATTGAAATTTTCTCAAAAAAATAATTTTTTTTTATCATACAATATACAAATCATGAAGATCAAATGCTGAAATTATCAAAAAAAATCATTGTGTTTTCACTTTTTTGAAATTTAGTCAATGATGTAATTTGTAGGGAGGAAAGCCGCATCCACTTTATTTTCGTCTGATCATGGATGTGTTGAGATTCATTAAGATCTATTATATGGAGTTGAGGATTAACGTTATCGAAACTTATAGAAAATAAAGATATAGATTGGAAATTGAAATAATAGAAGAATTTTAATTCTTTTGTAGTTTCTAAAGCATTTTTTAGAACAGATCTGGGAATCAAACTCACAAGTAGAGAGAGTTCATTATTTGATGTTTATGAATTTGATTCAATAGATAAAGAAAGCATGGATGTTTCTAGATGGCAGGGAAAATGGTCTTAATATATTTTATAATTGTTAAAGTAATTGTGATTAATATATGCTTTTTCGTACATATAAATAGCATAGAAATAAGTGCAAGTGAATTCATATTAAAATTATATTAAATTTGGAACTATTGAATTGATTAAATTAAGATTTACTTTTTAAGAATTAAAATTATATAATATTATCTTAATTATCTAATTATTTAATTTTAAAGTTCTAACATATTGTTTGTTAATAGTTTATCCCTCTTGCTAACTTGGCTTTACCTTGACTCTAGACGCCCAGAATGTGATGAAACAAAAGGATGTCACTGATGAATGGGTTAGTGTATGTGTTATATCACTACCCTCTGAATTATAAGGTACAACTCCCTTATATGTAAGATATGCAATGAATTGTGTCTTTGATAGATCATTGGGATAGGGATATACTCTTAACCTGAGAGTAGAAGAGGATAAACTAGGATGCTCATAACTAGAAATGCCCCAAACAAAAATAGACTTGGACAACCTATAATACCCAGTGGAATGGATATCACAAGTTACCTTAAAGCCCTTCTAATACTACTCCTACTCTAATCTAAATGCAAATTAGTCCTACTAAAATGCAATCTAGGGAGAGAGCAAAGATGCACATGAAAGATGAAATGGAATCTACCTTAATTGATAACCCTTTACCAAAATGGAATCTGACAAGGAATTAATAGCTTCAAATGCATCAGTCTTACAATCTCATTGAAACTATTCTAAGTTGCAAGTTAGCTCAGTTGAAGGAGACAATGAAAGGAACCTAGGCATACTAGTCCTAAATAGAATCATAATATCACATTACCTAACTACAAACATCATACAAATCCTTCATTCCATCTAACTCTTTGATTCTCACTCAACATCTGGAATAGCACGGGGAAAAGTTGGACAGAATTGTCGATCCTTTCTATTAACTTAGAAAATTACATATATAGGCCCCCTCTTAGGGTTCTTGGCCAGTTACAGATTCATCAATTACATTAATAGAGCACTTGAATCACTCATAAATTCAACAATCATCTTTACAATTTACAACATCAAAGAAAGAAAGCAAAAATGGTTAGAAACCCTCAAAATGGTTCATATTCTTCTCTTTGTTGGCACCAAATTCATATAATTTAAATCTCAATGATCACACCAAGTTTAAATCTCCATAGTTGATCTCCTATCAATGATCACAATCAAAACTTAATAATACTTTATTTATCCTTTGTTACTTCCTCTGTGGGTCCCTCTGTCCACACGTGTCCAGTTGTTACTTTCCCATATTGGTTATTTCTCATGCAACTTTATAAAGTAGTAAAGCAATAGTTGTTGATCCTTTAAAACCTAACAGCTGAATGATATCTCCTCTTTTCATGTTGCATCTTCACAATAGTCATTGATATGATACCTTCACTTGATGCGATGATGTGACGACTAACCTGGTTTTTTGTTTGTAGCTTCGCAACTTAGAACTTATGCTTGTGACTTAACCATGCGACTATATGATAACTATATGAAATTGATTAATATCATTTATCGTGATTTCACAACTTGACATGTCTCCATTCTACTAACCACAACGACTTAGCGATAACTGCACATTAACCATGATCACACTTTTGCAATCTTAAAATTAATTGTCATTTCAAACTTGCAATGTTGCAATAATTGGCTTTCAATGCTTCCCTGTGTTGACTCAAGGTTGCATTTAACCATATGTGACCATGTGAACACATACTTTTTCTTCATCATGACATTAACCTCAAGTTACCTTCTACTGCTTGTGACCATGCGATCTTTGGCATTCGCAGCTTCACAACTTGAAACAGCATCAATGTATTCTGACCTATGACCTTGCAATGACCATTTGAGGTTGACTATTATCACCTTTGTTGGGTCACAACCTAAAAACCTTTAACTGTATGATTACCTGCGACAATGCAATTATTTGTTTTAAAGTTTAACTATTAACACTTTTGCCAGGCTGTAACTTAAAATGTCTTGAATGCTCCTTAGCTAGCAACCTTACAAAAATTGTTTATCTTAACCATTGTTGTCTTTTGCACTATCGCAACCTTAACTTCAAGTTACCCTTAACTACCAACGACCATGCGATCAATGACTTTTCACTACTTCGCTACATTAACTAATGATTTATCTTTAACCCTTGTGACCATGCGATGATCGTTGATCTTTAACATCTAACAACTATGATTAAAGATCTTAACTCTCTTTCTTGAGTTACAGTGTGGGTCCATCAGGACACATGTTGATACTTCACTATCTCACTTTGGTTATTTCTTGTGCACCTTTGAAAAGTGGGAAAGCAAGAGATGTTAGTCTGCTAAGATCTGATGGTTGGGAAGATACATCTCTAAGGATCATTATAATTCCATCTTAAAATGCCATTTGTCAATCTGGTCTTCATCTGATGATTTGGATTTAATCTCTGAGCCATTTGACTTGTCAACTCTACAATGTATACACACGGATTAAATATAAGCCATCAATTAGATTTCAAAGATATTCACACCACCTTTGACTAGGTTCTTTCATCATTTCTGAGTATTTAGCTACTTCTCCTGCATTCGATTCAACTTCTCTAGTTTCCATGATATTCCTGTGATCTGCATCTTGGTCCTGAGCTTTGATCCAAATGCTTTTAGTTGCCATCTGCTCTGAATGTAAGTGTGATCTTCTTTTTTAATGCATCATTTCTTACCATGAACACTTGATCAAAGCATTGGGGTTTTAGAACAACTTCCCTCTCATCTAGGAAATGCATAAACTTACCCTCCCATTCCTAGTCACCTAATATGAACCAATGCATTAGATTGCTTTTGAATGCTCGCCTAGGTGCACACAAAGGAATAGATGAGAGGAGAAGTTCCTCAAAGGAAATCTAGACATAGACATGATATCACATTGATTCAACCCTAATCCTAGAAGTTTGAAAAATATAGGGGACTAAAATCATGGCAACCCATATATACAAAGGAATATAATATATATATATATAAATTAATTCGTAAAAGGCCTAAGATATTTTTTTGATTCTTTTTCTAATCCTTAAAAGACCTAAGCCTTGTTGTATATAGAAGATAAAAAAATCATAATTATTTGAAGGATCGAATTGTTAGTTAAATTTGTTTTTAAAGGAATGAATTTTCAAAATATTATATTTCTTTATTAATATCTTAATTTCTTTTCCTTTTTATTATCTTCAATTTTACTCTTGCTATTTTCTAAGTTTATTTGTTTCTTGATTGCAAAGATAACTAATTTAAAGTCTCTATTTTTCACTTATTTTCCTCTTCTTCTTGGTGTTTAATTTAGCCCTTATTTTAATTGTTGTTAGTGTTTAGGATGAAATTTTGCACTACTAAGTCAGCTACTTTGAAAAGATTAATTTGCCTTTGAGATTATTAGAGGAAATTGTGTTGATTGAGTTTTAATTTCTATTATTATTCATGTAATTATGCCACATGTGGTATATAGCCCCTAACTTCATATTTGAATATTTGGAAGATTGAAGGGAGTACCTTTTCTATGTTATGTTTTTTATTTTTCTATTAATTATTTGATACTGGTAGAATTCTAGATCCAAATATAAAAAATTTAATCAAACTCTTCCTATTGCAAGCAAATTTATTCAATTTTAACGTAATAATCTGAAAAGAAAAAACCCCAAGTCAAGCGTCCCCATCTTCCAAAGAATCTATCAACCCATCATCGATATCAAAATATTAATGTATGATAAGTTGGGTATAAAACTAGGAGATTGTAAAAAACATCAAGATGTAATCTGTGTTATTCTATTGATGCTTCTTAGGAGCTTGAGATTTACTTATCCTTAATGAAGCAAATTAATACATTCCTTTTTAACCATTCTTTTTAAATCACACTCTCTAATTCACCTATCTTAAAGGCCTAACAGTTAAAATCTAAATCTAAAACATTACCCAAGAAAAATAGATTCAAAGTCATAATCAATTAGTTTAGAGTACAAATACCTGGCTATGACAGATGAGGATTAAGTGCATATATACATTGAAGACTACTTGTTATAGAGCCAAAAGATATAAAATACTATTCCATCATTTATATTTATATATTTACAATCTAAGACCATTTAACAAAGGTATATGGTATGAACAAGAGAGAAGAGAGGAACGTCAGAAAGAAAGATTCAACTTAACATAGAACCCTTAATATAAACTTGTAAACCTAGGTTGTCGATAATACAAACTAAGCCCCTAATAGAAATGAGGAGGCTCATGGAGCCTAATAAACAAAAAGGAGTAGCAAAGGGTCAAGATTAAAAAACCTATAGATAAAATGGGAAAACACAAAGAAACCTGAAAAATAGCCCTCAAAAAGTCATCTTTGCATTTATGAAGCAAGCCCTAAACATTACATAAAGCCTTCTTCCTCTAAATACCATTCCAAGCCCTTCCAATCTTCACAAATGTCGATTTGGGCGACAGCAAGCAGGAACATCCAATTCCTAATAATCTCCTCCCTTCCCTCAGGAAAGCTCCTATGCTTCTTGATTTCTGCTATCAAGTATACCTCAACAGGAAAATTGTGAGCTCCAAATACGTTGTGTTAGGGAATGCAAAGGTTTTCATCAATGTTCTCTAAACTAAATCCAATTCCTTAATAATAGATTTTTTAAAAGACCTTTCTACAAAAGTCCCAAACAGCATATTTATCCTCATCAACATGCATTATGGTTGCCAAAAACATAGTAGCAATATCTATATTGTCCTTCTTCCTATCAATTAAGGCTGAAAATTCCTCCCTTACTACCCTATTTAGCACCCTAAAAACCAAGTTGTTCTTGGATTTGACCATTTTACTAATTCTCAACTCACTAAATTCCCCCAAAAATGACATGTCTCTTTCCTGATTTCGTGTAGATTGGAGTATCCATGACTAAAACTAGCCTAGACACCTACCTAAGGAAAATACCACAAAAGCTTGATTAAATTTCTTTACTCAAGCTGGGTATAAATAATGAATTCATAATTATGATGTGGAGCTTGAAAATATTTGAGGAAGGATAGATCACTCTTTCCCATAATTATAATCATTCTTTTGCACATCTTAAACTCCTTATTTAATGTGGTTTTATTTCCATCTATTAGTATGTATAGTATGTGTTAAAAGCCTAGTATTCACTTGCTTTAAAATTTCAAAAGTGGAGATTTGTCAATTTGTTTATATTTTTCTCATGTGAATTAGGATACCCCTTATGATGAGATGTTAAAATGTGATGCGGGAAATTATTTTTCCTTCCTCAGTTTATGATTATTTTCTCATTTTTTAATTTTAGTCATTATACATCATGTTTTTACTTCCTTATTAAACATGGTGGGATAAATTCTAAACTAATATCTAAGTTGTGCTACTTTGTGATTGTCTTCAAAGGGGATCCAAAATAAATCTAGTTTTTAAGAAACAAATTGCCATTACAATCAATCATTAATCATATTGATTCTAGTTCTATTGAGATGTTATTGTCTAACATGTCTTCAAATGTTTCCTCGTGAACTGCAACAATTTCCCATTCCCAAACTTCTGTTTGATCTTCTTCTATGAAAATATTAATCTAGTTCAACACGGGAGTGGGTGGTCATTTAGAAAAATGAAAGAGGAAATCTAAGTTTCTTCGAAGGGTTGGAGTCCAATCAAGGAACCCATCAATGTCTTCTATAGCAAAAATTGGATATGTGGGGACCCCTTTGTTTCTTGTCCTTTGTTGATGATAAAACCTTGGTTTGGGAATAGTTAAATCTTTCGTAATATTCAAAATTACTAGTTCAAGATCTTGAATATACGTTGCTTTAAATATCCTTCTACGTGAGAGTTAAATGGAAACTTATTTTGGATCCACTTGCAAGGTTGAAGCAATAAACATTCCTGGAATGTTACTGGTTACTTTGTATCTTTCCCATTATTAATAAATTCTTGCCCCAAAATTCTTTGAACCACTCTGACTACCAAGAATTTGGTAGTGATAAAAATACTCTTGAGTCTATGTCCTATAATATGGCAATCAAGTGCAATCTGGATAGTAGGACTCTTTGGTCTATTGGGGGTCGACATTGCTTCAAGTTGAGATTGTTCACATTGGATCATTTCAAGATTCCATCTAAGATGAAGAGGTAACTACCAAGAAGGTGAACTGATTCATTCAAAGTCTATTGGGATCCTTCATAACTATATGTAACTCATTTCATTTTAACAAATGGATTATGATTCATTCAATGAAAAGATTAAATTTTGCCTTGTTAATCAATTAGAGTAATGTGAATTTTTTTAAGAATATTCACCATTTGCCCCTAAATTTTCTATATAGAGTCAGATTATCAATTCCCATCTCTATAAAAATGTTGTATGTGAACTTCTTTTAGTTTTTCCATTAATATTTGAGCATATTCTAATTTTGAATTGAGCTACCAATTAGGAGTCCTTCATTTTCTGATAGTGTTTAATGTAATTTGTGAATCTCCTTCTATGACTAAGTTTTTAATCTCTACTTATGAACTAAGATTCAATCCTTAAATTAAAGCTTCTAATTCAGCTATGTTATTTGAAACCACCCCTATGTATTTATCTCTCTTAGCTATCCATTCTTTGTTGTATGGATGATACATTTTGTTCTAGCATTCCTAGGATTACCACTTGAGGCACCATCAAAGTTTAATTTAGCCCATCCACTAGGTGGTGGATTCCAATTGCAATTTTCTCTTGCCTTCTTGTCCACTTTAGGATATAGCATGGGAGGATTAATGAGATAATACCAATTCTGCCTCATTTTTGCATCCCACTCTCAAAAGGTACCTTCTTCTTTAACTTAATGTCTAAGTTCTTTGTTATATTTTCTATGATGTGTGCCTCAACTTTTTTCATAAAGGAAGGCATTGACAATTCTTCATTAACGAAAATTCTATGATTTCTTTCCTTCCAAATTTCCCATAGTAAGATGAGCGGGGATATCTTTCAAAGATTGTTGTAGATTTTGGAGAATCCATTTTTAGGCTAGCCTTTAAGATGGTCCCAAAGATTGTTTGAGAGAGTCGATTGATAATTGAGTTTGTTATATAACCAAAGCCAACATGTTTTGGCAAAGAACTTAAATAACATGTGATCCATTATTTTTTAGTTATTTTTATATAATGGATATCTCAAGGGTTCTTGAAAACTCATTTTCAAAATTGTATCTACAGTTGGAATCCTATTCTAGATGGCAGGCATGTTGGATCCCAACATAGAGTTAAAGGGATATCTATTGCATCTCATCTTTGTGATTTAGTAATTATCTCATATCCATTTTTGACTCTGCATTTCCCATCCTTGGAGGCTCCCCATATAATTTTTTCCTCTGTATCGTTATGGTTTTCTATTGATGAAGAGTTCATATTTATTTTTCTTGTTCTGACAAATTCATATCTAAAATTGATCTCCATATATATCTTGTTGATTGTTCTGATGTGGAGATTGTTTGATAATCATAGACCAAGTTACCGCATAGATTGGTTAATTTATTCTTTATATTCAAAGGGAGATTTAGGTTATCAGGGGTTGGGAGGCCATCCCAAGACTCTTTTCAGAACATAACATTTATTGTTGTGATGTGGAGCCTAATCAGACTCAGAGGTGTATTTGGCATGATTTCTCTCTAGATTATTTCTATGGGGGTTTCAAGACAGGGTCAAGGGGCTACTATTTTTCTATTATTCTAGCCCTAATTTTGTAAGCGGCAAAAAGCTTGTATAAAAAGTCTTAGGGTTAGGGATTTTCATAGCGTGCGATGCGAAAATTGGTTCTTGCAGCATAATTGAGCTGTAAGGGATTATGGATTGTAATCAGGTTGTAATCACTAGATAATAATAATAATGGACTTTCTATTGGTGGACATAGCCCAGGGATTGGGTGAACCACATTAAATATTGGTGTCTTGTGTTCTCTTATGTGTGATCTATTATTTTTTGATATTGATTATATTTGCATGTAATTGTTATTTATGTTTGAGGTTAATCCTAACAAGTGGTATCAGAGCCACAATCATCATTTTTTTTTAGCGATCCTCTGCAGGAAGGGCTCACGATTGAGTAGGAGTGATGGAAAACAAGGGTAAGCTGAGGGTTGACAAGTTTAAAGGGAAAAACTTTCAGTTATTGAAGATACAAATGGAGGACTATCTCTATCAGAAAGATTTATGGAAGCTATTAGCAAGAAAAACTAAAAACTAGGGAACTATGAAAAATGAGGAATGGGATATTCTAGATAGAAAGGCACTTGGAAAAATTTGATTATGCTTGGCACCATTAGTGACATTTAACATTACAAAAGTGAAGATGATAGAAGAGTTGATGGAAACCCTAGCAAAATTGTATGAAAAGCCCTCCACTTCAAATAAGGTATTTCTCATGAAGCATTTATTAAATATGAAGATGATAGAAGGTGAATCTGTTCTGAATCATTTAAATGAGTTTAATAATGTTAGTAGTCGGTTATCTTATGTGGGTATTAATTTTGATGAAGAAATTAGGGCTCTCTTGATTTTGTGTTCTTTGCCTGAAAGTTGGAATGGCTTGGTAATGGATGTGAGTAATTATATTTCTAGATCTAATACCCTAAAACATGATGATATGATCAATGTTATTTTGAGTGAGAAAACTTGTAGAAAAGCCTCAAATGGATCTATGTCAAGGAGTGCTTTGAACGCACAAAGCAAAGGCAGAACAACTGAGAGAGGAAATAATTCTGTAAGTCATGGAAAATCAAGAGGAAAGTCAAAGGGGAAGAAATCTCAATCTAGAGGACCGAGAGATTGATGGTACTATGGTAAAATAGGGCATAAGAAGAAAGATTCTTGGAGTTGAAAGAATAATGAAGGAAATAAACCAAAAGGGAACAAGGAGGAAAATGTGGTAAGTAACAAATCCAAAGAGGATGCATTGCTTCTGTTTTTAGAAAGTGTTGATAATTCATGGGTTTTAGATTATGGTGCTTCATTGCATGCTACACCTCATAGAGGTTATTTTATTGATTATGTCCAAGGGGATTTTGGGCTTGTTTATTTGGAGGATAATGAACCTTGTCAAATTTTTGGAAAGGAAAAGTTAAGATTAAGTTGCAGAATGGGAATCATTGGCTACTACATGAGGTAAGACATGTTTCAAGGCTAAGTAGGAATTTAATTTCAGCAGGGCAACTTGGTGATGAGGGTTGTGTAGTTACTTTTAATGATAAAAATTGGAAGGTTTCAAAAGGTTCCTTTGTAGTAGCAAAAGGTGTGAAAGTAGGCACCTTATATCTTTGTACATGTCATATTGTTCCTTCTACTTTGATTATTTCAAAGAAAAATGAATGTTCAGGAATAGTTGTTGCAGTTGAGTAGTGAGAACAAATAATTGATGTAGACTCTGATACAACGTTGTGGCACAATAGACTTGGGCACATGAGTGAAAAAGGTATGAAAATACTTCATTAAAAGAAAGTTTTACTAGGTCTAAAATGTGTTAATATGGATTTTTTTGAAAGTTACATGTATGGAAAACAAAAGAAAGTGAGTTTTGTGAAGACTGGGAAGGAAAATAAAAGTGAGAAATTAGAGGTTGTGCATACAGATGTATAGGATACCAACTCAGGGATCTTCCCTTAATAGCTCTCATTATTATGTTACATTTATTGATGATGCAACTAGAAAAGTATGGTTTTATTTCCTTAGATAGAAATCTAATGTATTTCAAACTTTTAAGAAATGGAAATGCTTGGTTGAAGATGAGACTGGTAAAAATTTAAAATGTCTCAGATCTGATAATGGTGGCGAGTATTACAATCATGACTTTGAAGATTATTGCTCCACTAATGGTATTTGTAGATAGAAAATTGTTACAAGGACTCCACAGAAAAATGGATTGGCTAAACACATGAATAGGACAATAATGGAGCATGCAAGAAGCATGAGGTTGCTTGCAGGGTTTCCCTTAATCATGTGGGTGAAGGCTGTTAATACTACTTTATATTTTATTAATGAAGGTACCTCTACTCCTTTGGGTTGTGGTATTCTAAAGGAAGCATGGACTGGTAAGAAGGTGAGTTATTCTTTTCTCAAGACCTTTGGTTGTGAAGCATTTTCTCATATAGATTCTAAAAATAGAACCAAGTCAAAAGCTAAGTCAAAGAAATGTGTATGTTGGATGTGGCATTAATGAATTTGATTATAGGCCTTGGAATTTTAAAAATCATAAAATTGTAAGAAGCAAGGATTTCACATTCAATGAGAAAGTGTTGTATAAAGATATTTGCAGCAACATGAGAAGAAAGAAGATGATTATGTAGTGTTGGATGGTACTCTAAAAGTTGATGTTCTAGAAAATCCTCATGATCTACAACAACCACAACAAAAAATACCACACACTCTAGTGAATGTTAGACAGTCAACAAGGATAAGTAAACCTTCAAAAAGATTTTCTCCTTCTTTGTACTCTATTTTACTAATAGATGCTAGTGAATCTAAATGTTATGATGAAGCTATGTAGGTGGGTACAAAGATTCGATGGAAGTCTACAATAAAAGAAGAAATGGACTCTTTGCTGAAAAATAAGACATAGGATTTATGCAAGTTTCATGTAGGTAAAAAGGCTTTATAGAATAAATGGGTTTACAGGTTAAAAGAAGAGGATGGAGGTAAGAAAAGATTAAAAGCTAGGCTAGTTGTAAAAGGATTTGCACAGAAAAAGACATTGATTTTAATGAGATATTCTCTCTTGTTGTTAAGATGACTTCTATTCGCACTATTTTAAGTATTGTGGCTACTGAAGATTTGCATTTGGAGTAGTTTGATGTTAAAATAGCCTTCCTTCATGGTGATTTGGATGAAGAGATATATATGGCTCAGCCACAGGGATCTGAGGTCAAAGGTAAGGAGAACTTAGTGTGCAGATTGAAGAAAAGTTTATATGGCTTGCAATGGTATTTAAAATTTGATAGGTTTATACATGAGCATGGATGTAGCAAGTTTCATTTAGACCATTGTGTTTATTTTAAAAGGTTGGATGATGATAGCTACATTATTTTATCTTTATATGTTTATGATATGCTTGTAGTTGGGTCTAACATGGATCGTATTAAGGGGTTGAAACATTAGTTGGCACATGAATTTGCTATAAAAGAATTGGGGGTAGTAAAACAAATCCTCAATATGAAGATTTGTAGAGATAGGAAGAACAAGAAATTGACATTATTTTAGGTTGATTATATTGAAAAGGTGTTGCAATGTTTCTCTATGGAGAATGCTAAAGTTGTTAGTACACCTTTACCTGGTCATTTGAAGTTGACTAAGGAGATGTGTCCTAAGACACAAGAAGAGGAGGATAAGATGTCTAAGGTACTTTCAGCTGTAGGAAGTTTGATGTATGTTATGGTATGTACAAGGCCAGATATTACACATGTAGTGGGAGTTGTTACCAGGTATATGAGTCATCCAAGGCTTGAGCATTGGAATGTAGTTAAATGGATTCTTAGATATTTGAGAGGAACATCCATTAAGTGTTTACATTTTGGAGGCTCTACTAATAATCTATAGGGCTACATTGACTCAAATTTGGTAGGGGATATAGATACCAAACAAAGTACTATAGGTTATGTATTTACTATTGGTGGGGTTGTAGTGAGCTAGGTTTCTAGGTTACAGAAGGTTAATGCTTTATCCACTACAGAGGTAGAGTATGTTGTTGCTATAGAGGTAGCCAAGGAGATGATATGGCTTTAGTTCTTCATGGAAGAATTGGGACACCCATAGAGGGATAATTATTTGCTCATAGATAGCTAAAGTGTCATTCATCTTGCCAACAATTCGGCTCTGCATTCAAAGGAAAAAAGCATATAGTTGTGGTACTATTTCATTCGATCAGTTTTGGATGATTGATAGTTAAAGCTAGAGAAGATACATACAAATGATAATCTAGCAGATATGTTTACAAAGGTTGTGACAAGGGAGAAGTTGAATTCCTCTTCAACTTCATTTGGTCTTCTAGACTAAACAGAATAAAAGAACAGCAGAGTCTAGGCTGGTTTGATATTCTAGTGGGAGTTACAGGTTTAGCAATGCGATGATTAGTCTCTAAGTGGGAGGTTATTATTGTGGAGTCTGATCAGTCTTCAAGTGGGAGATTGTTGTGATGTGGAGCCTAATCAAACTCAGAGGTTTATTTGGCACAGTTTCTTTCCAGATTATTTATATGGGGATTTGGGGGTAGTTCCCCCAAGACAGGGTTAAGGGGCAGCGCTCCTATGGGGTCCTGGGGCAGTGCCCCAAGTGCGCTCCCTATTGCAGTACAGGGTAGAGTTGAGGAGCAATGCCCCCGTTGGGGTTTTTTGGGGTAGCAACCCCGAAGCCAAAAATGACCTTATATTGTAAAAGGCATCGGCTACTATTTTTCTATTATTCTAGCCCTAATTTTGTAAGCAGAAAAAAGCTTATATAAAAAGGGTTAGGGTTAGGGATTTTCATAGTGTGTGATGCAAAAATTGGTTCTTGCGACGAAATTGAGCTATAAGGGATTATGGATTGTAATCAAGTTGTAATCACTGGATAATAATAATATTGGACTTGTTGTTGGTGGACGTACCCTAGAGATCGGGTGAACCACATTAAATCTTGGTATCTTATTTTCTCTTATGTGTGATCTATTATTTTCTGATATTGGTTATATTTGCGTGTAATTGTTATTTCTATCTAAGGTTAATCCTAACATTTCTCCCATTACTTATATCCCAAGTAAGATTGTTATTAATAAGGATTCAATAATGCATCATAAAATTCTAGGGTCTAGATTCCTTTGGGGGATTATTAGAAAATAAGAATATTGGATCGGACCAAAATAGATATTTGTGTTATAGAATTTTTTTCACATTTACTATTTTTTCATGAAACATTCTCCATAGTAGTTTTGCCCTTAATGCTTCATTTTTCCAACTTAAGTTCTTTGTACCTAAACTTCTTATCTTTTAGTCTACATATATTGTTCTATTTAATGAGAATTTATTTTTTATTGTCATCAATCCCATTCCAAAAAAAATTCCTCATGTTTTTGTCTAATTTATTTTTAACCCCTTTAGGTAGAGGAAGACATGACATTTGATAAGTTAGAATGGCTATTAATACTTATTTTAAGTTAGTTGTTTTTTCTGCTTTAGCTAACCATCTATCTTTCAAAATCTCCATTTTTTTATCAAAATTCTATAGAATAGGTTGGCAAGGCTTAGTTTCCCTATTACTATTTTCAAGTTGTACACCTAAATAAGGAAAAGAACCTTTCTTGAATCTCATGTATTGGCAAATCCTAATTTCTAAAATTGGTGAGGTATTTAAGGGGAAAAAAATCAAATTTGTCTTCATTCACTTTTTCATTAGAGGCTTCCATATATGTTCTAATGATGCATTTGAAATTATGAGCTTCTTCCATTGTGCTCTCCTAGTAGAGTTGTATCATCCACAAATTGTTGGTGGGTAATTCTAGATATACCTTTCACGACTATAGCTCCCCTAATGAGGGATTCCACTTGAGCCTTCTTAATACTTCTTTTGAAGGCGTCTACCATTATGATGAATAGGAAGGGTGAAATCGAGTCCCCTTGTCTTATTCCTCTTGAGACCTTCTAGAGTTTCATTGATGAGTAAAGAGATTTTTTGGGTGGCAATACAGTTGTAGATAAGATTTATCCATTGATGTGAAAAACCATAGGCTTCAAAGGCTTTACACAAGAATATCCAATCTACTTTGTCATATTCTTTTTGAATGTCTAATTTCATGAGCATGCAATCTTTTTTATTTATTTGGGAAGAGTATATTACTTCTTGAATAATGATAATGCCATCTAAAATTGATCTATTGGGCATGAATTCAGTTTGCTCTTCTAAGATGAGTTTAGGCAAAATTGTTTTGAGTCTATTTTCCATTGCTTTGGGTAGAGATTTATAAATGGTGTTGCATAGCACAATAGGGCAATAATCACTAGTTCTTTATGGCTTGAAACCCATTCGAACCTAGGAACTTATTTGGGTTAAGGTTAGAAAGAGTTGTTTTGATTTCTTCTCTAAAGAAAGCTCTACTTAGAAATTTGTTCTCTTCATTAATTATTTGTTTTTGGATTGCATTTATCATTGCACTTTGCGTTCTTAAATTTGAGTTTTCATAGTTATTGAGAATGTTGGTATAATAATCTACAAATATTGTTTTAATTATAAAATCTTAATTTTAATATGTTACACTTTAATTTAGGTCATATTTAATAATTTATAATACAAATACTTCATCATGTGATCATTTCTTCTAAGTTTAGATCATATCATATTATCTAAAATGAAATGAATTCCTTATAAAATTTGCATAATCTATACATTTTAATGTTAACTTTAATCTTTAAACAACTCTCAAACCTTTTATGAAGTATTAATTTACTATTTAATTTTAAAATATTCTTTATAATGCTATCCAATATTATCTTTAAAAAGTTATTTTCCTTACAAAGTTTTTCCCCTAATATATGTGTTCTCTCCTATATCATTTTTAAAAAATTAAAGCTTGATCTTACTTTGTTGACCAATATGAGTCAGCTTATTGGAAAATATAAATAATATTGTCATTTTACATTACTTGTTAATGACATGGTAAGGGTTGAGGTTTAAGAATTACAATTAACAAGCTAATCATGGTTAGTATTAGAATTAGGGTTACAATTGAGTTCAAATAAGGATTGAGATCACATTTAAGAATATGCTTATTATTATCATTAAAGTTAAGATTTTAAGTATGGTTAAGATTAGGATAATGAATTAAAAATAAGGTAGTGTTTTATTACCTTGATAATTTATCCAAAAAGTAAGAAGAAAGTTTAGTTAGTGAATGAGAGTAAATTTAAAATGCAAAAACCTTTTCTCTTCTCGTACTAAAACTCTTCTCTATCTCTCTATATACTGAAGTTTTCTCTCTCTACATACTAAAACCTTTGTCTCTCCATCTACTAAAACTTTTTGCCCTAATCCTAATCCGTACCTTGTCAAGATCTCAAACTCCAATCAAAAATATTATTCGGAAATAACTGCCATATACCAAGATTTAATCAAGAATCAAAGAATGTACATGCACGAAATATGCGTCCATAGTTCGCAAAGATAATGTGAGGGATTGCGGGATAAGTTTTTGATGAAGAATATCCACATACTTTGCAAAGGATCAAGTACAGCATCGACAGAAGCGAATGCAACTGGCCAGTGTAAGGTCTCACTTAATGCTTGTCAATCCAAAATCTCAGCTCGCCAAGTATTTGATAGTTTATTGCAAAGATGTGTGGGTAAATGTACACCATATGCAAGCGAAATATGCAGCTAATTTGTGCTCTGAATAAATAGTCACGCAAGTTCTTTGGAAATATTGAAACTGAATTCAATTTTAAGGGTGTGAAGAAGTGTGCTAGAAAAGGTGTAAGCATGCAAGTGATGCGCGCAAAGTATTTGATAGAATGCCCATGGATATATGCACATATATAGTCAATGAACACCAACCCAGCACGTGAATTGATTGACTGAGTTCTACATAACCGTTTCTCTTTCATCTCAATTCAATAACAAATGCCCATAATAGACTTAGAAGCCTCCAACTGTAGCAGATTGTCTGATGGAGAATTCGCATCCCAAGACTAAAATTGGGTAGCTAAAATGTATATATCAAATGGAAGCATGCTGGCAGCAGGGAAAGGGTTCGTTGATGCAAGGTTTTGTTAGATGAGATTTTCAAAGCCATTGGTTAAACATATGAAGAGTATGGAGACAAAAATGAAGACCTTGGGAAACCTTCATGGAATCAAAATGGGATGCACGTGAATCGTTTGACAAAATACCTTGATTTGAATCCACACTCAGCAGTTGGAATAGGCACCCTAGTGCAGAGGCATATGTGTGAACCCAAATATGTTTGATCAAACGCCTAATTTGATGCTCTCCAAACACTTAAAAGTCAATCACTATGAGAATATCGGTCACCGTTGAGATTTCAGATGCCTCCGAGCCATGCAGTTCGTTGTGTGGAGTCTAAAGTTATTCGAGCTTTATCTTACCTTCCTCTGAAATTGTACATGGATCCCGCTAAAGCCAAAGTAAGACAGAGATATCAAAGGAAGTCTTTAAAGTCATGCTGGATTGAAAAGCTGATGAGCTGAGATGAAGATGACCTCCCGAATCTATGCAATGATTCGATGAACATGTGAAGCGGTGTTGATAAAGAAGGCACACTCACCGATATGTCATTTAATGAATTATCCAATGTGAAGCCTTGGTGCCAGAATGGCAATAGAAGTTGTCATTGATTTGTTTGACAGAATGCCTTAAAGTTTTAGCCATCTCATGGGTACGAAAGATGATTAGAACAAGTGAATACCAAAGGAGCGATGAAATCACTTTCATTAAATGCAGCTACCATAGTAAAACCCGATTCCACCATAATTTTTCTTCTCTAAAAGCACCAGCAAGAGAAGCATACGGGATATTGGAAAGTTGTACAATTGTGTGACAACATTGGAGGCAGTTGAAAAGTGTCGTAGTTTTCCGGGTCTGGAGACTATATGCTCAAAATGCTTTAGTGTTGCAAACGTTTCTGCAGTCTTGATGGATGATGGAATACACTTTGAAAAAATGGATTATATTTATTGGCATGAGAACCATGTACCAGTTGTGGGAAAGATCTTAAGGATAGAGACTGTTGTTGAAAAGATTCTTAGTGGGGATCCACCTGATGGCATGACATGGACACTAGAAGACTTCACTAATCTCTTCCTGTCAAAACTGAAGTCCCTTGCTAAAGATGCTGTCGGTTTTAAAAGTATAGTTGCATATTGCAGTGGTCGTTATATTAATCCATTGGTAACAAGTCAGGAGGCAGAATAAAGGACTTTCGCAAAGATTTACAAGTGAGTGTGCCAATCCTTTATCATAATTCTTCAGAAAGAGTCATGATCTCTTTGAATGCAATTGTTGTAAAATTTGTCAAAAATGGATACGGTGAAGAGGCTTTAAAATCCTCCTACTTGTAATTCAAGGGACCAATCCTAGAACTTTATCAACACCAGTGCTTGAACTTTAAAACGCATATAGAAGGACATCAAAATATAATTAAAGTTGCATGCTCCTCGGAAAATGGCTCAAGAATCAAGAAAGAGACAGAGATTTCATCAGCGACATCAAAGTCTTGTTTTCACTTTGATAATACGAACTTCAAGTCATTCCTTCGAAAATCAAAGTCTTGTTTTCACTTTGATAATACGAACTTCAAGTCATTCCTTCGAAAAGTGACATAGGTCACTCCTTGTAATTGAAGTGTCAACTCTAGGACTCGTTTTAGGTTTTAGTTAGAATCATAACTTTTCCTTGATTAAGATTAGGTTTTAAAGTTAAAATTTGTAAAAAGTTGGAATTAGTTTGAAAAACGATCGCTTACCTCCAAACTCTAATTTTGTAAGTGGTCATGAATTCGAAAAGTTAGTTAACCTAGAATAACTTATAAATTCATGAATAACACATGTAAAAGGTGACTTTTTGGGGATTTGGAAAAAAGGGGACACTTATGTTGAAGTTTGATAAAAAAGCAATTTTTGGAAGTGCATACAATTGTTATTCTTGTAATTAACAAATTCTCTTATATTCTTGTTGCAAAGAAATAAAAGGAAGTGCATTTTGTGTTCTCTTTTCTACAAAGTTTAAACTATTTAGGAGTTGATTCTTGTTGTAATTAGTGTTTTCACGGTATGGAGAAGACGTTAGTGAATCATTGAATCATCACTGAGCTAATGCTAGCTTTCAAGCGTAGTTCTTGGTTGTTTTCATTAACAGTTTACGTTAATCTAGGAAAGTTTTGAAGTCATGTGGTGCCTTCGTCATCAATAGCTTTATTTTGATCTTCTAAGTTTGAATACATTTTCATTGAAAAATCACAAATACCCACATCTTACGAGAGAGATGTCCCTCTCAAACGTAGAGGAAGATTGTAATCGCATAGAGATCAATTGTGATCTCTCCAACTATTGACACACTTGTCACTGTTTACAGAGCAAACAAATTCATTTTTGGAAGTAACTTCACAGTAACAAATATGTTTACCAATAGAGACTCTGTTGGGGAAATGAAACAAGAAAGATTAACAGTCATTTGTGATGAAGCAAGATGATGCTACCACATGAGGACTTGTTTCCGGTTCTCCACCAAATCTTGGCTTTCAAGACACCAAGGAAAACATTATTTCAGATTTGAGCACTTTAGCCAGGAGGTCACAAAGTGCTTAGGAATATTATCATGTGAATCAAGTTCTAGAACAAGAAGAAGAATTCGAGGAAATTTTGCAAAGAGCTTCTATTGGCCAAAACGTTGTGGTCATTGAAAGAATAGTTGCTATTCCACAAAGGAACAGGAAAAATCTTGGCCATATTCAAGATCAAGCCAACAATAATCAATAAGATCGCTGATAAAAGGTACCTTCCCTAGAATGAAGGTTGGTGACTCTAGTGGAAAGTGTGAATTTAGAATCATGGTTTGGTACGAAAGAAAAATTGAAAGTGATAATGATACTGATAGTGATGATGAATATTTTGCATATCCAAAGAAGCAGACTCTCGATGAACCAATATAGGTTGATTTCTTGAAGAGTTTTTATGGTGGCTTGCGGCTTGATCTAGAAAATATTCACCCATCTTTACTTCAAACTTTGCAAAAGATAGATGAAGATGGTAAAGGTAATCAGTTTTTCTCTCGCAAACCATGGTTATTGGCAGAAAGAAGTTCTACAAACGAGCATAAAAAATACTTTGTTCAAAAGTATGATTCATGTGAATCAAAGTTGGATTTTGTTGATCAAGAAAGTAGTTCGACACCTGTACCATGTACTTGACATAATCATACTTCCAATGATCTTGATCAAGTTCAATTTTTTAAAATCTTCTATGGTAATCGAAGACTTGATCTTACCAAACTACACCCTTCATTGCTCCAAAAATTGTAGAAAATTGAACAAGAAGTTGAAGGGGAAATCATTTTCTTGCTAATGGAATACCTTGCAAGAGGAATATTGAAAGAGATTTAATAGAAGATGCATGCGTAGAAAATGATCAAAAAAAAGTGAGTGAAATGGAAAAAGAACATTGTATTGATCCTTGTAATAAGCATTGCAAAAGTCTTGAGAACGAAATAGAAGTCATTCATGAATCTAAAAATGATGATCTTGGTGAAGGGGCACCAAAGTTGTCACATACATGCTTGCACCCACAATTTGAAAAGAATGATGAAGAGAAAATGTCAGAAGATGAATCGTAGGTGGTCATTATTTCAAGTTGGTGTCTTGATGCTCTAGATGAGGACTTCCTATGTGGAGAAGATCTTCTCATTCATCCATCATGGACCTTTGAAGATGAGACAATGTTGATAAAAGTCAAGTTTTGGAAAGGATCTATTCTTTTTCTATAACTAGAGATATTGAAGACCATCTCAAGGAATGTGATCAAGAAAGTGTGAGTGATGACAAACTAGAGGAGGTTCATGGTAATACCCAAATCTATACAAGATTCCTCTTGATCAAAGTCCTAATGCTTTTGGAGGTGACTCCCTTTGTAATTCCTCTCAAGTTGTTGATCATGATCATGATTCATCATATACAAAGGTACATACATCCAAAGAGGTGCTTACTCCGCAAGGTACTATACAAATTGAAAAGGATCATGTTATTTTACATCGCTCACATGGGGGAGATAGTGCTACAGAAGCCTCACTTCAATTTGCACAAAGGTAAAAGTTTCATAAGTATGTCCAAATCAAGAAGTAGAGAAATCTAAAGATGAACTAGATGAGAACCCCACCCTCCCACACCCATAATCAAATTGTGGAGAGGGATATTTCATCCTAGGTTCACATGATCATGAGTCTTGACTAATGTGAGTCATATACAAGGAAGATGTATGTTCAGGATTTTCAACAAGGACCATGACAATTGAAAAAGAAGACCTACATGTATCATAAAAGAGCCAAAGCATTTGTGATGATCAATCACATGAAATCCAAGCAAAGGGCTTTCCAAATGGAGAAAAAGACAAGAATGCATTCAGAAGCTTCAGAATCTAATTCCACAATTCTTTCAAGACGAAATCATTGATGATATTTGACAGGAAGCATATTTGATCCTAAAGTCAAAGGTTTTTGATGAAGCATGGTTATTTGGTTACTTTCCCTTCTCCAAAGCAATGGAGCATGTTAAGAATCAAAAATTCGAGTGTACAATTTTGCTCTTGTAATCAACAAATTTTCTTATGCTCTTGGTACAAAGAAATAAAAGGAAGTGTCTTTTGTGTTCTCTTTTCTACAAAGTCTGAACGGTTTGGGTGTTGATTTTTGTTGTAATTCATGTTTTCACGATATTGGTCATGTAGATGTTAGTGAATCATTGAATAATCACAGAGCTAAAGCTAGGGAACTGCCCCTCTCAACTACAGAGGAACATTGTACTCTGATAGTGATCAATTGAGATCTTTACAACTGTTGGCACACTCATCATTGTTCACAGGGCAAACATGGTCATTTTCAGAAGCAAGGGTCCGTTTGGTTGCTGGAGTTCAATGGGAATAGGAATTAAAATTTTGAATTTGTTTCTAATTCTCTATTTGGTGCACGGAATAAGAATAGGGAATAGGAATATGTATTCTCATTTTGACCCTAAAATGAGCATTTGTCCATTCTAAAAAATACTTTTAATTGGAATGGACTATTTCTATTCTCAATCTGGTCTTTCCAAAATTAATACGTATTTCAAATCCATGTACAGATTCTTCATAGACGAGACAAAATACCAATAAGGGAGGTGGAGCAATTAGAGGCAACGGGATTATAGTATGCTTTGAAACGATTAACCCGTATGTTGTTGACCTATGGGGAGCATTGAGTTATCAGAAGGAGGCGTTTATTGTTTTATGAAGACAAGTGCATTACAAGCCTTTCATCTTACTTTGGCGCATCCAAGCTAAGCCCCAAGGATCTGTTCGATATTGCAATGGTCGTCGCATTAAGGGAAGCACAAAATGTTGTTTCTCTCGTCTCCAATCTCACTCAAAAAATCACCAATCCAATGTAGAAAGAGGCGTTTAGTGACTGTGCGGAGCTTTCATCTTTAAGAATTGGAGGAACGATTTATGTGCGCATTCTTCATTGTAGTGATTGGGGGACTTGGTTTGGAGTGTCAAGAAGGCCCTAATTTCTGTGCACATTCTTCAGCCCTTATTCCAATTTCAGTCCAGTGAACCAAACAAGACTAGAATTGCAATTTCCAAATCCTATTCCTAATCTCCATTCTCATTCTCATTTTCCATTCTAATTTTCAAATCCTATGACAGCAACCAAACAGGCCCTAACTTCACAATGACAAATCTGTTTACCAACATATTGATAATATTTCTCTAAAAGGGGATCAATTTCAATCAGTCGATCAAAGCAAGCCCATTGTCAGATACCACAAAGCCCTACCACATCCTCCTATCTTTCTTATACTTCCTCTGAAACCTGAAACCAGATTCCCCTGAATTGAACATTCAAGAACAAAATCAAATGGCTATTTCAGACCGCCTTATTTCCATTCCAATCTCCAACATCAAAATCAAGGAAAACGGCAAATAGCCCTTAGGAATCCAAATGCGAGAGTTGAGTAGATCATACTCAATCCACAAGTTCTGCTGATAGAAATTCCCAGTTGTTTCTCCACGAAACGAAAGAAGCAAAAGAATTATGTAAATTGTGGCTGAAAGACTAGAAAAGAGCAGGGGAAATGAAAGGGTATACAGGAGACTATAGTGCAGATATTTGAATCGCCCAGCAGGAGAAAGCCATTTTTCGAAGCAATTTCATCCAAGTGAAATTTATCATCAAAGCATCGAGCTCATCTTACACGACCCGACCGTAACAGTAAGTGGATTTTAAATTTTTCTTTTACATTCATATATCTTAACACTTTACAAATGGAAACCCCTCCCGCATCAATTTACAATTTACAGTGTAAATCGTTTCACATTTATCAGCTGTATGAATCATTTTTAAAAACTTTCGAACAACTACCAAATTTTAAAATGTAAAAAATTAACTACTATGAGATGTATAAATGCGCGTATCCAAGTTCTTTAGATGTCTCTCGAATTTTATAATCACCTATACAAGAAGGTAACACACAATTAATTTAGTTTACCATACCCTAATGCTGGAATTCCAAATTATTGGAGCATTAATAATTAACAAACCCAATAGTCATAAATGGTTGCTAAATGACGAGGTAAGATTAAAACAGGCTACATAGACGAGCCATAAGGGGAACCAATAGTTCTTTAGGAATTGGATAGGAAGTATTGAGTGCAATAATAGTGTAGGGGAACCAATAGTTTTCAAGAATTGGATAGGTAGTATTGAGTTATCCACAATCATTAGGATTAACTATTTAAAATTAGTGAAAGAGAGATTTTATAACAAATAAATAGATAATAAGGGATAATATAGATAAGAAAATCTAAGGAAAGAGTCAAAAACAAAGAATGTTAGAGAATCTCAAAAATGTATAAGGAAAAAGAAACCAAAAAAATTGTAGATACAATCAATAATTGTAATTAAAATGACTTTTTAAACCTTTTTTTGGCATACAGCTTGAGACCACACATTTTTTCAGGGTATATACTTCCTTGTTTGTACTCTGCAATAGGCATCACATCTTATACATACTACTAGAATTTCTATTTGGTAGATCTGCTATAGCATATAAAAGCATTTATTCTATAATCTTTAGATAACTTTGAAATTCAATAACTTATGTTTTATGAGTCGTGGTTCACAATAACCTATTATGAGAATGAATGGAACACTCACTCATTTCACCAAGACTTCGACTATCCCAAAACAACTCCAACTTGAACACACTTAACTATAAAATTCTCTATAATTAAGCCCAGTATCCTTGCAACCCCATTTGCACCCATCTCTCATGAGAATAAATACAACAATCTTTGTCCCTACCATTGTTCCTACCAATTTAACATTTGCAGCAAAACCAGCCGAACTAGTGGGAAACTAACTAAATTAAGTTGGAATGTAACGAAAATGTGTACAGAATTAAGAAGAATGAATGAAAAACCCTTTGGAATGAACAGTGAACACGTCATATAGATCATATGTGCTTTGAAAATCGACCACATAAGTGTCACAAGGAACAAAGCACGTTAACTCAAACAACAGCGCCATTTAAGACAACAATCGTCAATAGATATGCGATATACTTGAAACCCCTCTAAATAGGAAAGTTGTTCACATACCTATCGGCTGGTCATCCCCACTTTCTAAATACACGACATAACTTTACCATTGACTAGCGTCTAAAGCCTGCCATCCTATCCTTCTCATCAACTAACTAGGTAAGCAAGCTAACAATTACCGTGACAAGAAGATTAAGTGGATAGAGCATAATAGAGCTTTTTAGTATAGAACAATTTTTCCAAGAACAATTTTTTTATTGAACTTCATCCTACGCTTTACAGAAGATGGAAAGGAAAAATCCTTCAAAGCCAATAAAGATACAAAGTATTCTTCAACCTACAATGAAGCCAACAAAATAATAGATGACGCATTTGAATATGAAAATGATAAGTAATTCAATAACTCGGCAATCCATCCAAATCAATATAAAGCGGTTAGACGCCATAGCACATCAACGACATTGTTAGTGACACTAAAAATTACAATCAAGCACTGAAGCTTAAGCCAAGTGCCTCCATTCTGCTAACACAGAAATTAATTACGAAAGCCTGCTAAACCTTGCCCTCATTGTATTTACCTTCTCTAGATCAATGTTGAACATGAAATCAAAGCTCTTGTCTCCATCAGATTCCCCTTCCTCCAATGCTTCTTGTCCCCGCCTCCAGGATAATCAATATACTTAGTCAAATGTGGTATAAACCACCTGAAGCATAACGAGGTGTGTTGACAAGGATGTGTTATAATCATAGTTGCAAGATAAGAATAAAAAGTCCTCGACTCTGAATTATTTTTCATGCTAGACCTTTTGCCTACCGCTATATAACCTCTCCAATTGAAATCTGCGGGCCTAACCCAGTTTTGATATGATACTCTAGCAGATAATGAAGCATAACTCTTTCATCATATGGGTCCAAGGGCAAGGGGTAGCTCAAAAGAAGAATTAAGAAACTGAAACAAGAACAATAACACTTTTTTAAATCTACCTTCACAAATATTAGGTGCAATGCAAGAGGGTTGAGCCTTCTCAGAAAAAGAAAGTTATTTCAAAATTCTAAAAAGAAACACACAATACAGCAGTTATGCTAGCTCCTAAATTAATTGTAATGCTTCGCAGATTCAATTCCATGAACAGTGATTTCTCCATCACCCATTATTGCCTCCTTCAACAACATCAGAAGATAAGAGAACATAAAATGCAAAATATCCAATGAGACAAGTATGGATTTGCCACAAGGGACCAACAATTATTAAAAACAAGGTATCTGATTTCAATAACGAGTCCTGCGTTATCAGCCATGTACAAAAATTCCATTATCAGCCAAATCAAAATCACCACTAGAAAATCAACAAGCTACCAAATCCTATCTTTGCTCTAGCTTTACAAAGTTTGAACCATTTCATTTTCCACTGCGTACTCTTTTATGGCTTCTGGTACTCGAACCAAAACATTTGGAAATTAAATTGGTACTGTTAATGAGAACCAAAACATTTGGAAAACAAATTGGTACTGTCGATGGGCTCAAGAGTAAAACAAAACATTTTTCTGCAAAAAATTGATTAGATGAACTTCAAGCCTTTGCATAATACCTCCCAATAAACAGCAGTGTCACCTCTCAATGCTACATGCTCAGCTAGTAAACCCAAAATTCTACTTTGTGGATAATACAAACATACCAACACATAAAACCTGCTATATATCATTTCCATCAAGAAATCGTAATAAACATGTAATAATAAGACATATTAACCTTGCAATCTTCTCGCCCAGTAAATTGCACAATCCAGATTATAACATCAGATTCAAATTTTGAAAAAAGAAAATTCTGCAAGAAGATTTGGGGTCTCATACAGACAGAAAGACAATTGATTTAAATAATCATTTGAATATCTAAAAATTGAATCTCATATCCCCATCAAAATCTCACGCATTCCAAAAGCAAGTCGGGAAATAAAACGCATGATACTTATAAAAGTATTGAGGCCACACACAAGCCTCACACCTTTAACATAGAAGGTAAGTCCTGGATTCAGTCAAACTTGTCACTTTGACATAAAGGCCTCAGCAGCCTAGTATAGTATCTTTATATATCTCAAATGCTTCAATAATACATTTGCACAAAAGGGCTACATTATGCATTTTCCAACTGAAAGCTAGTGAGGCTAATAGGAATCGAAGGCCAGCATTGTCTCTTTCAAATTCCATTTTAAAATTTTATTTTATTTAGGACCAATATCTTTGAGAGCACAGATCTGCTCCTCTCCCATTGCAGACATCACAGTCACAACAAGGTCTTTCCCCTCTCCAAAACCATCTTTGATCTGACATATAAAGAAAATCAAATTAAAGATATGCACTGAATGGTATAATGTGAAAGAATCAAACAATATAACTCTAATAATACCTGGGTAAGCAGTTGGTCATCTGTGGGGAGCCTGAGATCATCCTTAGTGTTACCATTATCAGTCAGCAGGCTCACCTGTGATTGATTTATCAAAAATCTTCCTTGTACATGACCTAAATATTTGCTTCCAACAAGAACGCTCCAAAAAGGCATTCAGAATAAATCAGAAGAGGAGAGGAACAAGGAGAGTAACACTTACAAATCCATCCTCTGAAATATCAATCAATTGATAATCAGTGCGATTAACATGAGGAACCTACAAATTTATAAAGAAAAAAATGTTAATCCTTATTAACATATATACCAGAATGCAAATTTTCAAATAGAAACCCACAAAATGAAATAAGAGGCCATACTTACATCACAGTTGTGAGAGGATGGAACAATATCTTCAAGCTTTTTACCGTTGAAGATATCAATTCCAACAAAGTGACACTTTGCATGCCCGTGTTTGCCTGTCTTTGAGGTAGATACCTCAACCACCTACAAATATATTTTAAAAACACCTTTAGAATATTGGAATAATAACTCACCCATTGGCTATTAGGTAAACAAGGTACACACGTGACCCCTCAATCTTTCCTCAACAAGGAAGCACAGAGCACTTTAAAAAGTAGTAATAAATATATTATGTATATGATATCAAAATCCAAACAGGCCAAACTTTCATTCTTCTGAGGAAAAATGAAAATTTATTAAATATTGTCAGGACTCTTCATATAGCAACAGGTATATGATGTAAACAAACAAGGATAAAAGATTAGACAGGGTCAAAACAAATTAGAAAACAATTACCATCAAAATCCAAACGGTCTAGACTTTCATCCTTCTGAGGAAAAATGCAAATTTATTTAACACATTAATTGCTTGCAAACAACCCCAACAATTTGGGAAATTGCAAACAAAAAAATTTACTCATTCAAATATCAACAACAGGTATAAATAAGAATCAAAGATTGACAGAGTCTGAACAAAATAAAACAATTACCATCTCAACTACAAATAAAAATTGTAAAAAGCATTCAGAAATTTAATTATTAGCCATAATGGTAACCTTGCCAAACTACAGGGAAGTGAATATAAAGCATAAATTGTTTTTCCCAACACAAGGGACATGCTGAAATTCTTTGATCATAAAACACCTAGGCAAGAATAGACACCCCCAGATGTCACTGAGTATCTTTATTTAAATTTAACAGATAACTATTTTGTCAACAGCTCTATACTAATGACCATGATAGGATATAATCATGACGCAGTAGAGCAAATCTGCATACAAGAATGGTATTTGCAGATACACACACACACACACACTAGTGCTATTAATTCCAAAAAGACTATCCTTTATATCCTTTTCAGGGCAAATGCAAATTTTATTAAACTCAGTATGTGTTTACATACCACAATATTACAATTTTGTCAGAAGAGATTCATTAGTAAAATTTGAAGCAATTCAACCATCTCCTAGATGCATGTTATGTCATAAATAAAACACCAGGAACTAGATCTCAACTAAAATAAAAATATAAAATGAAACTCAAAGAGAAACCAGAAAACAAGAACCAGAGCCCATAAAAAATACGTAGAAGTAAAAAAGCAACAAAAAAACACATATATTTGCTTGTGATCCATTCAACTCAGGAAATAAAAAACGTAATAAATCTCATTTTCACAAATAACAGGGCATCTGGGCACCCCATTACCAGCTGGTAAGCTTAAACATCCTCAAATGTCCCTACACTAGACCCAAACCCACAAGGTGCAATAACAACTGTGTTCTAAGAAAAATGTATTTTAACAACTGCAATAAAACATGACATAAGGAAATCTAACCTAAGACCATCATAGTATGCAATCATTTAAACAAGTGATACTTCTTTATTTATGCCCCCACTTGCAGACAACATCCAAAGAGGTTTAAGACTACATTCACCCTAAAAACCCAGCAAACCAGGAGCAATAGAGATCATGGACCTCATACCTCAATATGAATAACTCTATCTAGACTATCTTTAAATAACCTCTGAAAAGACTGATGATATTGTTGTCCTTTAAGCCCCTCAGACAACATTGAATACCAAACTAGCTTACTGAAAGCCCAATTCTTGTCTCATATAAAAAAAATTCAAAAAAAACATTATCATTGCTCCCAAAATTGGAATAAAAATCTTAATCATTTAGATTTCCAGGCCTTAATATCAAAATAGCATATAGCCAATTACTGAACCATTATGATTAGCCATCGTATAGAATAATTATCTAGTCTAAACTGTAAAAGACAAACATATTACATGGATAGAATGCCTTGTCAACCTTTTTTGCAGAAACGAATAGCAACATTGAGAGAATCAACATCATTCCCACAAATAGCTCTTGCATTCAAGAGCAGGAAATTAGTATCCTTCTTGAACTCCACAGTTCTGTAATTAGACTAAATACAAAACGACAAAGATGAAATGTAAAAACAAACAGAAAATTGAAAACAGTTGCAGATTAGATGTAACCATCAAAATTGAGGAGTATTTGCAAGATGAGCACACAAGTATTAACATGGTCAGGTTCAGTGATTTCCTACTTCAAGATGCTAATGATACTTTTCTCCTTGAAAGACTCTAACTTCTCAAAGATTCTCAAAAGCTTCCAACTCAATTGCACTTAACCACAGAGTTTCCTCCACCATTTGGATATCCTTCAGCAAAAGGGCCCATCTCTCATAAAAATGAATGGAACAACACTCACAGAAGTGAAGAATTGGACCAACTGCAGAGGTCAACCAGCCCACTACCCCGGAGGTAACCAACAAAATTGAGGAGAATTCGGAAGATGAGCAGGAGTATTGACATGATCAGGATCAGTGCCTTCCTACCTCAAGATGCTAATGATACTGATCTCCTTGTAAGACTCTTAACTTCTCAAAGAATCTCAAAAGTTTCCAACTCAAGTGCACTGAATTGGGCCAACCCCAGAGGTCACCCATCCCACTACTACTACAACTCAATGCACTTTGACTTCTTGTGGAACACCTCTTAGTTGGCAATTGATGAGCTAGGACTCTCTAATGAATGCTTTGTAAGGCACAAAACTTGCTAAGGTTTCATAAATGGAGCAGCAAGCTAAGTGGACTTGACATAGGAGGAAGCACTGTGGTAAAGTGTGCTTGAGTTATAGTACTGGGATGAAGGAACTCCAGTAAAGAGAAAGCTTCAAAGTAACAGATACTGTTCACGTGATGAGAATTCAGATACTCTACCAACTCATATTGAATACTACCAAATCCTACAACAGTCGACATCACTTATGTATTTCATCTACACAAGATAGCTCTACTTAGATCATTACTTTTCCAATTACATTCAGAGAAAGTTAATAATACAGAATTCAGTAGCTTGAAAATACAAAATTATCTATTAGAGTTTAAGGCTTAATTCAAAAAGATTGTTTCAATCGATCTAATTCCACTCACGCAAACAAGAACAGAAAATATAGTGCCAAGACATATAGAGAGCTACATCATCATTTATAGGGCTTATTTGAGATACATTGCTTCAGATAGACCTAAACCACTGAGACAGGCAAAAGACACAACTTTTTGATGCCATTACAAAGGGAGAGCCCTATCACGTTAATAGTGCAAGCTGAAAGTTATGAACTGCAAAAGCATGATTTATGCTGTATGCAATTATAAGCAACGACAAACTGAGAAAAGTTTTTTCACGGCAATGTCGAAAAGCTTATGGGAGAATATAACATATATGCCAACTAACCAATTAGGTTTGATGAATTTTTATACTATATACCCAAGTGGACAATAATATATTACAGAGGCAGAAACAGTTTTAACAATCAAGTTATCTAACCTCTTTAGAAAGATCAAAACACCATAGCATATAATAACATCATGCTCCACCATAGCAGATAAAAACTCATTATACAAGTGAAGTCGTGATTGTTAATCTAACAAGGCAAAGCAAGTGCATGTTACTACCATCTCAAAAAATTAGCCAGAAAGCACAAGATTAATCCCCAGCAGCTCAGCTACAAGTAACTATAAAATCTAGATATTATAATACTCGGCAGACCTTCAGCTTAAAAACAGAGAAAATAGTTATGAACTAATCAAAATACTTACACACAAGAGAATCAGAATGATATAGTTCAACTTTTTGGAATACAAGGCCTTCTGAGATAAGTTATAGGCCAAAACATTACAGGCCTACCTGAATCAGAAAAGTCAGTCATCCATAACTGATTGCAAAAACATATTGGCAATTCAAAGGGCCATCACTACTATTCCATAAGGCTAGCTGGAAGCCATATGACAATTAAACAACTTAGAAACTGACAGTCTCTGCAGCAGGCTCCAGCCACAAGGCTTAGAACAACCAACAGACTGGCTGGCAAGATCGAAACTATGTAACATTGTAACTCGCATGTTAATGAGGCAAATGGAAATTTTAAAAAATGAAAATCATCGGACGAAGCAAATTACAGGAGAATATATCTCTTAAATACATTGAAAATATGTAAGAATATTAAACCATCCTTTGAAATTTTAATAAAAAGAAATTCCAACACCATGCGCACAGTAAACTGTTTAACAGATGGTCTTCAAAAAGTTAGCCACAATAGTAGTACTCTAACTGCTTAACTTAAACAGGGTTCTTTTACTAAGAAATAAGAGTCCAAACTAAACAAACAAAAATTGAAAGTGTGCATTTTCTTGATACTTTGAAGTTAAAAACAAATAGAAAAAATATAAACAAGAGAGAGAAAGCATTTGAACTAGTGTGCAAACCAGAGCGAGAAATGATAAATTAGCATCGTTCACAAAACCATGAAAATAACACTTAGTGCAAAAAGAGGAAAACTGTGAACAAAATTTCCGATAAATCAGGGCTCTCATGGGGGAACAAGCAACTTCAAAATTATAGTAGACATGTAAAGTAACGTAGTTAATTATCAAATCCCAGGAAAATTTGATATACAATAGCATGAAAACTAAAGCAATGGGAGACAATAATTTAAAAGAAGCATAACAGAATTTGAAGGAGAAAGTTGATCTTAATTTGCTTGATAAAGAACAATACATCAAGACAACATTTTGTAATAGTTTCTTAAGGCAACCCATGATGAGCTACTAAAGCAAAACAAATAGTCTAGAAGTACATAAATCGTCTAGATATTATTTTATTTACTTGAAAGACAACAGTACAGTAAGTACTTTAATACTACGCAAGTTAAGACCTTTAAGGACCGAGATTAATATGTTCAAACGATTACAAGCGCATAGATTTCTAATAAGCTGGATATGTAATAAAAATGATAATCTAAAGGGAGAAAAAACAAATAATTACTTTAAGGCAGATTAATCAAATCAAATAAGAACCTTAAATCAAATAAAAATCTAACTAAAAGTCAAAAACAGGTGACCCTATCGATAAAGGCAAGAAACAAGCAGGTTTCTGTATCAGTGTCGGGTGTTTAGAACCAGCATTAAATAAGAAAATAACTCTTAAAAGTTTGGATAAAATACAAAATATTCCGATCAACAAGATCAGATGATAACCCAGTTCGTTCAACAGAAAAACATCCGTTGATCGTGGCATACAAAATCAAGATTGCCCAAAATGAGTAACGCATTAAACAAGTTATTTATTAAAAAGGCCAATATGGGAACTTTCTGATGACGAGACCGATTGATAGGTTAAAGAATTAAGGCGAAGAGATTGCTTCCAAATAAAAGCTTTAACCAATTGATGCAAAACATGTATGAAACAAAATGGGCAAAGAGGGTTTCACCCAAAAAAAGCAAACAGAAAAGGGTTAAAAACAAGGCCACGCCAAAATCAAACAAATGAAACCCTGACACCAAGTACAGTAGAATTAAACCGACCTTGCAAGCCCTGCCTTTTATGACGATGTATCCATTTTTGCGGATTGTCCCCGCTTGCTGAGGGTAAGTCTTTGAGGCTCCTGCATCGGCCTTCGATTCGAAATGATGCTCAGAATCAGACATATTTGCCTGCCCTCACGCACAATCGAAATCGAATTTGAGCCTCTTTCTTACTGGGCTCCCTCCTCTTCACTGGTCGATCGCTTCCCTTGCTCCCACAGAATTGTTGAGGAACCTCTGAAAATTCGACCGCACGGGTTGAAAAGAAATACGCGAAAGTAGCGTGAATTTTAGATGAAAATTTTGGTTGGGTTCTAGGGTTTGCTCTAACCCGTAGTTAGAACCGGGGTTTTATATCGACCGTGGTTTGTCTGCCGTGGCGTTGGTGGGGTTGTGGATTTGATGACGTGGCGAATAACGAATTTTATAAAGCGGCTCCTTTATTAGAGCCCGTTTGGCTGCGGGAATATGAATACGTATTCCGGAATAGAAAATGGGGCTACTATACCTGTTCTCCGTTTGGTTCAGCCAATATTTGATGGGAATTTGCAGACCCCAAAATTTATGTTTTCTAAAATTAGAAAAAATGGAATAGGAATACGTATTCCAATAACACATATTTTGGTGTAATTGCAAAACTCCATTTTTGGGTTAAAAATGGAATACGTATTTCATTTTTACTTCGTATTTCAATTCTGTTTTGGTGCATCCAAACAAGGAATTCAAATTTTTTGAAATTTACATATGCCTATTTCGCATGTATTCTGCTCGCCAAACAAGCCCTTATTGGAGGGATGTGTAGTAAGGAACAGCCACCTCTAGTTGACTCCTACAACTTGTTTTACCTCAATACCTGGCCGACACGTGTATGAGTGAATTGCTGGCATATCTGATTCGAAGGAAAATAATTGTACTGCATCTTGGTTACCTAAGTTTATTAAAAAAAATTAAAATATATTTAGTTAGGCTTCCGCTTCCTTAAAAATAGAGCAGGGGGTGTTGAGATTTTTTAAGGATATTTAAAAAGGGAAGCAGTCCTATGGATTTATAAGTGAATCTGCTTCAAAAAAAAACATCACTGCTAAATTTAAGGAAGCTTTTGTCTCATGAATTTTTAAAAATTAAATTAAATTTATTCATAAATTTGTTTAGTGGGAATTCATTTTGGTGAGAAAATGAAGTGTAGATTGTTAACAAATGGCATAATTCCTCCCTACGCTGGTGGAGCTAAAGTCAGTCCCACCCCTTTTTCACCCACTCAAATTGAGAAGGCTAAAAATTTGGGGCTCCTATTTTGTAGGAAAAGATTCCAATTAACCTTTTAGCCCCCCCAAAAAAGTATCACAGAGCCACCTAGTCCACAAAATTAGAGCCCAAGCCCTTCCCATGGGACCCCTACCTTAGTCGGTAGACTTCTCCTTTGAGGTTGCTTATAGTCTAAAGTAGTTTCATATTAGAAAATAAATGCTACTAAACAGTTTCAGACTATAAGTAAACAACTTTGTAATCATGGTGGCTTTTAAAGCATGTGTTGAAAATTGTAGTATATTAAGTATATCCTATGTTCCTTTCAAAGTGCACGTCCATATAGTCGATAAACTCTAAAAAGACTATGGACCTCTCAAATCACAATTGGTGAGCACATTTTTGTTTTGCATTGAATGGAATTTCCATGTAAAATGACTTTCTTCAATCTTAGTTGTTGTCAACTCTTTGTATGCTTTCCCTACTTCCCATTAGAGAACGATAACAATGGAATTTAAATCTCTGCGTTGCGTAGGGTGGGTATTAATGTCCATATTCTCATGTCCTTTTCTACTATATAATGTGAGATGCAAAAAGCTTTAGGCAAACAGAACTGACAGCTTTCTTTTACAAAAAATATTTACAGGCAATTGTCACAAAAAGACAAATGTGTGTAACGGAAAACTTAAATGTCATTACATTCTTTTGGGTAGGCCCCATCTCTATTACATTTTTTGGAACAATGAAGCCTCATGATTTGATTCTCTAGTTATTCTGAATCTTCAGAATAAGTGGCTATGAGGCTTGAAAGTGATGTGTCCTCTTCAGTTACTTGCAAGTCTACTTTAACTTGGGGGTTTTCCTTGTCTTCATCATTAATAGTTAAAGTAATAGTTACTCTTGCATTTCCCTCTAACTCGTCATCTTCTTCCATCAATTATGTAGACATAAATTGTTCCTTCCACTCATTGTAAACAGTGTCATCAGGCCAATCAAACTTTTGGACATCCCTTCGTACAATTATTAAAGAATTTCCAATAGCTTCTATTTCAGCAAAATCTTTTCTGATGGCATTGTAAAACAACTGCACTTTAACCAATTCCTCATTGGTCATTGCCCATAATAAATGCCCTGTTTCATTTATTACATTATTCAATCTTTGACAAAACAATTCATCCAACTCATTTTTCCACTCTTCCTTTTCCTTTACTTTATCAATAGTTTTGAGAGCACTAGGAAATAAATCAATTTTTCCAGCTATGTACTTTGAGAAACAAATTGTCACTCTTATTTGAAAAGAATCATGTTTGTCATCAAAAAATTTTAGCATATTTAACAAGTCAAAAATCCTCTCTATCTGGTGACAAGTTAGCTGGATGACAGATACATACATGAGGGTAATATCATTATTCCTCTTAGTCCATTTCTATATAATAAGCTTCATTCTTTCTTCATTTCCTTTCAATTCATCCTTGATGGCTGCAATCCTTGCCATCTGGTCAAAAAATGTTGACCATTCTATCATATCCATTAGATACATTACACTTTGTCTTATCTTTTCCTCATATTGGTTATTTAATTCTACATGCAATGCATACAACTTATTCTTTTCCTCTTCAAAATCCTCTGCAGTGTAGAATTGAGGCCTTTCCGAGGTGTCTGGTATCTCAATAATTGGAGTTGACTTAAAGGGCTCAATAGGTGGCCTAGGGTATACAATCCTGGGTTTGCTTGACTCTCCCACTTTTCTTTTCCCCAGTTGTTTCTCCATTTGAGATATTTGATTTTCTAATGATTGTATCTGTTTAACCCTGTCCTCGTATGCTTTTAAAACCTCCTCAAATCTAGCATTGAGTTGGGCAAACCTATCCTCTTCCTGACCAGACACCACACTGCCAAATGTTAGCATTTCTGAAGTCATTCTAATAATTTGCTTGCTGCCAACCTCACCAGCCCTGAATACTGTTAATGCACCAGTGTGCTCTGCAATAGAGATTTCCTGCATTCTGGCTTTGTCCCTCTTCTGAATTGACCAAATTACCAAGGCCTAGTGGTCATAACTGAATTTGACTCCTCTATGAGCCTGCAATACCTCTTCCTCAGTCTTATACTATACATCCTTTTGTTTCCTTATTGAATCAAAAATCATTGCATTGGCTATGTCCCATTCTGGCAAAATGAGGACCCCTAACTACTTAACTAATTGCCTCCCAGCCTCAGGTGTAAATTGAGAAAAATCAATCAAAATTTTGGATTTTACCTACTCCTTGATAACAGAGTCTGATTTATCAAGTTGCTCTACTTTTATTTTCTCGCAAGTTCTTTCAAAATTTCCTATATTTAATCTCCACAAAAACTATGCAAAGGCTTTAGATTTCACAAAATTCTCATCATTGATAAACTTCTTAGAAGCTTGGGCCACTATAGGATCTATCTCCTTACCTTGATAGTCAGTAACAGTAAGGTCCAAGGAGGGTGTAGGAGGCTCTTGTGGTTCCCCAATCTCTAGGTTTGTTGTAGTAACAATAACATCCCCTTCTCCACCAATTTGCCTCAGTTGATCCCTCAAAGATGCTTCATCATCTATTTGAATTGGGGTTTGGCTTGGGGAGTATTGTTCTACCTAAGAGGAGGATCTCTGCTCCAATTTATGCCTCTTTGGGGCACTAGCTACAGATGGACTTTCTGGTCTTGCTCTTTGCTGAAGGGGAGCTTGCTATACACTCTACACCATCACATAACCTACCCTTTTCTGCAATGTGTACTATCCAAGAGCTACTATGTTTCTATTGTTTATCCTCCTCTGTATCTCTGCAGCCCTGTCTGGATATGTCTTGACATATGCAACCTTCTTTTCATTTATTGTTTGTATGATTATAGCAAAATTGTTCATCAATGCTTGCATCTTGGCTCCCCAATATTTCTTATCTTTCAGAGGGTCATAATCAGAATCAAAAGCATTGATGAATTCCAATGTTTTACTAAACACTATCCATTTTTCTTTCCTTAATTCTTGTTCGTATAAAGAAAAAACATTTTTGATAATATCCTTAGGAAAGTATACCTGTTGTACCATGCAAGTAGCTTTTGTCCTTTCTCTCAAGAGGTCATAAAACCCTTATGGATCAATAAATCGTGCATGAGACTCTGCCATGTTATACTTATCCAAAAATAAGCTGAGGTGTTTCCATCCTTTTCTTACAAAGACAAAATCATGTATTACAGTGACAACTAGGAAAAAGGTACCTTTCTTGGGCAAATTTCTTTCATCAATAGTACCAATCTGCCACAGCAACTCTGCTATCCCTATCTTTAGAGGCACATGGAATGGTAGCACATGAGGCTTCCCCAAAAAGCCATATACCCTTATTACTGTAGAAACATTAAATGGGATTATATCCCCCCAATTATGATTGACCAAAAGCCCTTTTGCATGGTCCTTAGGCCTAACCAGTTCAAGCAGTGATTTTGAAATCCTAGGGTTGTCTCCTCTCAAGAGCAATCTAAGCTTAGATGCAAAATATCTATCAAACCTCACAAAATTGGCATCTCTAGCCTCTGAGGTCATGTTAACACTCCACAATTGGATTGGATTCTTCTCTCCATCTTTGGTTACTTCTAGCTCCATGCCCTTAGAGAAGTAGGTAACTCCCTTATATAGACATACATGCACGAGCAATGAATACCAATAGAATGGCTTGTTTACTTTCCCTTGTGCTATCCCTACCAAACCATTGTGAATTTTCCATGCACGAAAAGTGGCAAAATTCAAAATAGTGCTCATCCTAAATTGAAGAGTCTGAGCCATGATAAGAGCAATGGAGCTTGAGATTTGTTCAGCTTCATCCATCTCAAAAATCTTGTAAAGAGAGAAATATAATGCTTGAGTCCTGATATTAAAATGTCTCCTTAATAATGGCTCTGGGGTACTGGCAATAATCACAGACAATGTACCAATCTTGGCAGCATGTTCTTGCAATGGCCCTATCCTTAAGTAGATCCTTTGTGCATCGTACCTTGCTTGAAGGTCATCCATATCAACGATTTCATGCACGACGTGGTTAGGGTTGAGGTTGAAAACCTCACTAATCAGTTCAGGGCAAACCCTAAAAAGATTTACTCTAGCATGATTCTTTACCCACCTCGTGATAGGATCATACTTCTTGGCTAGGTCAGTCAATAGATCACTATCAAAGAAAACTATAGGGAGTATTAACTTTCCAATGTCGAATTCCCAGACATTGCTCATGGAGGTATCTAATTTTCGTTCTGAGAACCACTTTTTGAATCATTCTAAACCTCCCATAGATACATGGGCATCTCTTATCCAATTTGCCCTATCATAGAAACCATCAACTACAACTACCCTAGGGTTCTTAGGAATCAGTTCTCTCCCCTTAGTGATTTCATTGACAAATAGTGGAAATTGTTCAAGGAAATCATCATGCACAACCCTTTTTAGGTAATCAATTTGCCTAGATAATTCCTTTCGTGGAGGCATTTTCTAAGATTTAAAATTTTACCACACCAAATTCTTACTATTCAAAAGTTTTAGAGCACTTACCCGCAAAATTCTTCTTTTTTTTGTGAAATTTTCACTGGATTTCTCTGCAAAATTATGCGCCTTAGCTCCGAAAATTCTCTGTGCTCTGATAACCTTTTGCAATTTGTGGCTCAATAATGGTGAGATTGTGAATTATATTTGAGTATTGAAATCACACGAATGAGCTCTGAACCATATTAACTTCTAGTAGCCGTTATTTTCAAGTTGCATCCAAATTTTAATCTTATCCGTCGATTTCACCAAATTGGACAGCTTTAATTCAAAAAAAGCAATGAGCTTTATGGCTTTAAAAACATGGCCACGTGCTGCATGGTGCATACCCGCTTTGCTTAAACTCCCTTCAAATTCCTTATGCGGGCATGTGCCTGTCGTTGATCTAATCAGGATCGACAGTAAGTATGAACTTTGTCTCTTATGGTCCCATCATCCACTTGAACTAATGAAATAAGTCCTCTTAAGCCTCGTGCTCTGTCAAATCTGACTACTGCATTAATGTTGAAGTTTATGTGCACATAATAATCAACACTTCCAGCTAAGCACATGTGTCAGACAACATGGTGTGACTCAGCACTCTCCCTAGATCTTGGCCCCACTATGACATGCAGTGCAAAGGCGCATACCCGCATTTCTTATTTCTCAAGCAATTTCTTAATGCAGGCATGCACTGGCCATTGATCCTACACAGATCAATGATTGCAAAGCTTCCAACCCTTTTAACTGACAAATCATTTTACTAGCCTAATTGGCATTACACATCAGCTTTTCCTTACAGCCTGGCACAACATATCACATACCTTTCATGCTTGGTCCCACCTTGCTACGTTTCATCATAGCGCTTTCCCACATTATTTAAAAATCGAGCAACTTCATAATGCGGGTAAGCGTTGACTGTGGATCTTACACAGATCAATGATCGTGAAATCATGCATATTTATAACATTGAATCAACTGGAATAACCAATGAAATACATCATTTTAGTCCAACTCACCTGACAACTACCACGGAAGATATACCACTATCACCTTCTAAAGAGGTGGCCCATGATGCTACATGTTGCAATGGCGCATGTCCGCATTGCTTAAGATTCTTGCATTTTCTTAATGCGGGCAAACACAATTCGTTGATTAAGACAAGATCAATGGTGCCTCAAAACTTGTGGCACACTGAGATTTTAACATCAGCAAGGGCTACGTGTCATTAAGGCGCATGCCCGCTTTGTTTAAAGACCTTCAATTTCAAGATTGTGGGGATGCACCATCTGTTGATCTGACTAAGATCAATGGCCGGCCAAAAGGTGTTGTAGATTATATTTTTTATTTAAATACCTCGAGCAAACTACGAACAAAGCAACATTAATATTTTTTTATCAAATTGTAGGATAAAAAACACTTTCAAAAGGATTTTTAAAAACTAGGCTAAAATAAGATAAGGCATTAGGATCTTTTACACACTTAGGGTTTTTCAAAGACTGTGTTGATGACAAACCTTGAGAATTTAATAGAACTCAAACAACACAGAGACTAGGACATGATTAGGGTAACCTAATAGTTTGAAAAATTATAAGGAACAAAACCCTAATTTGTAGGATACCACTAAAATTTTAAAATTTCTCTACACTGTGAAAATTTAGACCAACAATGGCTCTGTTTGGGGATGATAGACTACTTGATTCTATGCAAGAATTTAGAATCTTTGGAAGAGTAGACCACATACTTGGTACAGGAATGACAACTTCTTTAGAGAGCACAGAACAAACAACAGAACAGGGAACCATACTATACAAGGATATTTACAAGGATTTACAAAAATTTACAAAATGTACAAGTGCACAAGGAAACCTAAAAACTATTGCTCATGGAAAACAAATACTTTAAGAAAAGTAACTCTTCAAGAATTGTCCATGAACTGAAAATTCAAGAATATCTCTAGTCAAATCCTTCAGAAAATATGAATCTTTTCCATTTGTATCACAAATGTTATATGGGTCAAGCCAGATTGGGTCAAATTTACCATGTTTTCTTTTATCTTCCATTCTAGCATTCCACATCAATACCATGTCACCTATTCCAAATTTCCTCTCAATGGTCCTTTTGTCATATAAGTGCTTCATCTGTGATTGTAACTTGGCATTCTGAACAGAAGACTCTCTCCTTGCTTCTTCCAATTGCAAAATATCATCCATTCTGAGTTGCATCTCATCAATGATATCATCTTCATATAGTTAAATAAATTTATACATCTCCTTAAGGGTATTCTGTGGGAGTCTAGCTTGTATACCATAGACCAAGTCAAATGGAGCACATCCAATGGCCTTTTTCACAATAACCCTATCAGCCCACAGAGCTAATGGAATTTTTGAATCCCAGGCCTTCTTGTTTTCTCCTAAAATCCTCTTGATGATTTTCAATATACTTTTATTACTTGATTCTGCCTAACCATTTCCTTAGGGATGATAGGGTGATGATGTGTACTCTGTAATGCCATACTTCTTTTTAAAAAATTATATTCCTCAGATCTGAAACACACAACATTATCAGTTACAATTTTCTATGGGCACCCAAACCTGGTCACAATATTATTTAAGATGAAATTAATCACTACTTTACTTGTTGCATTTTTAGTAGGGATTGCTTCAACCCATTTAGTAAAGTAATTAGTAGCAACTAGGATCCAAGAATGTCCACCACTGGATTTATTTGAGATCTCACCTATGAAATTAATTTCCCATTGTTGAAATGGTGCATGAACTTCAATAGGTCTTAATGGTAGATTCCTAGAAAATTTTAACTTTCCACTAAACCTTTGACAAGCATTAAAAACCTTTACAAACTCATGAGTATCTCTGAAAAGTGTTGGCCACCAAAAACCAGCCCTAAGAATTTTATGAGTAGTGGTCTTAGCCATATAATGACCACCACATACACCTTCATGCATATCTTTTAAAATCCTTTTAGATTCAATTTCATCTACACACTTCAAAAGTACCCCTTCCATATTTCTCCACCATAATTGTCTTTGCACTATAACATACCTTACGGCCTGTAACTTCAAAGATCTTTTCTGGTTATTTTTTAATTCTGATGGAGATTTCATGTTTTGCAAATAATAAATCACATCTATGTACCAGTTAGAAGTATCCATATCAAAAAGATTATCCCTGCAACTATCATCAAGTTGATTAATTTGGTTTGCCTCTAAATTGGCTTATGTCATCAATTTGGCCAAACCTTGACCCCTAACCAGTTTGGTAATCTAAATATCAATGTTAAACTCTTGTATCCTATTAATCTATCTACATCTCCTGCTAGATACCTCTTTTTGTGAAAAAATATCCTTCATAGCAGCAATAGGAACAAAAGCAATAACAATAGCTCTCATTAAGTAACACCTAAAAGCCTTGACTCCTTTCACCAGTGCATATGCCTGCTTTTCATTTATATCATATTTGAGTTTTGCTATCTACAAGGATTTGCTAAAAAATGCAATGGGTTGATCATAACCTTCCTCATTTTTTTGTAACAATACTCCAACAACAATGTGAAACGAGGCAAAGGAAAATATATGCATTGGTTTATCATAATTTGGAGCTCTGAGAACAGGGGCATCTTTAATAGCTTGCTTAATCTTCTAGAATGCAATGCTAGGTTCACCATCCCATTTTATCTCAGATCCTTTCTTTAGCATCCTTGATATAGGCCTACTAATTTATGCAAAATTAGTCACAAATCTCCTAAGAAAGTTGACCTATCCAAAGAATGACTGAATTCCTTTAACACTTAGGGGTTTCTGAATTTTGTCTATTGCTCCTACCCTTTTAGGGTCAATCCTCACTTCATGCTTACCCAGTAGATGTCCTAACAATTTTCCTTCAGTATCACCAAAATTGCATTTCCTTGGATTTAAAGAAATACCATACTTAGGGACTCTAATAAATACCTTTCCAAATGTATGCAATGATCATTCTCATCCTTGGAATAAGAAATGAGGTGATCCTCATACACAACCAAAAATTTGTCAATAATATCAGCAAAAGCCACATCCATAGCCCTTTGAAAAGTAGCCCCAACATTAGTAAGCCAAAAAGGCATCCTGACATAAACATAAGTACCCCATGGAGTAGTAAAAGGAGTCTTGAATTGTTCTTATTCTTTTACAACCACTTGATTATAACCTGAAAATCCATCCATCATAGACATAAGCTCTGAACTAGTGACCCTTTGCAACATAGCTTCCATATTTGGCAATCCATAATTATCATTTAATGAAGATATATTAAGATTCTTGAATTCAACACATAACCTTATGTCTCCATTTTTCTTCTTGACAATAACTAAATTGGATACCCAAGAAGAATGTCCGATAGGTTTTATGATTCTTGCATCTCTCAGTTTGATTAGTTCCTCTTGCATTTTGGGAGCCAAAGTTGGATTTGTTGGCCTTTTTTCTGCCTAAAAGGTTTAGCATTTGGTTTCAAAGGGATCTCATGCTGAAAAAGATCTTCCCTATAGGCTTTTAGGTCATTATATGACCATGCAAACATGTGTCTATACTCCCTTAGCAGGTCTATCAGATCTTTCCAATTTTAGGAGGCAATTTCTTACCAATATATACCTTTTTAGGTGTTCCCTGAGTTCCCAAGTTTACCTCCTCTAAATCTTTGGCATTGTATTCACTAGTATTCATCTGTGACCTATCTTGGTTGTCAAAAACAGTTTCTAAAACAACTAAACCCTTTGGGATTTTGTTTGTCTTCAGTTGCACAACTTCCTGCCCAAAAAAAATCTTTTCCACTTATATTCTCTACATAGGCTACACAATCAATTTCTTATCATGATAACATATTAATACAATTCATAAATCTCAGAATATCCTTATCATCTTCAAATACTTGCCAATTCTAAACATTATCAGGAATAGAGGGCCTAGTTTGGATCTCAATTTTAGACACACCAGCAAATGTGATATCATCAGGCTTTATTGCTATATTTGCTAGTAAGTCTGCCATCTTATTATTAGTCCTATCTTTCCAAATTATTCCAAACGCATCAAAACATTCAATCATATCCCACACAACATTTCTATACTGCTTTAATCTTTTGTTCTTTGACACATAAGCATTTCTTACTTGGGATACAACCAGTTTAGAATTTCCTACAACATGTAAACACTTTATCCCATGATTATGAGCTAGTATAAGGCCTAATAGTAAAGCTTCATACTCTGCTATATTATTGGTACATGGGAAGCTTAAAGGAAAATTTGTATGTTACCCCAGCTGGAGATATCAACAAAATACTTGCACCAGATCCATCCTTGCAACATGCACCATCAAAAAACATAGTCCATAGATCACCTTTGTTTGTTTTTGTGTCAACTTCTATTTCCATCTGAGACTTATGCTTGGATTTCTTCAGAGTCAAAACCTCAGCTCGGAATGCATTAATATATGTATCCACAAAATTTGTCATATTGTCCTCTACATCTTCTTCTATCATGTATATACTTTTAGGCTCCCTGTTTATTTTTATCAAATTCCCCTCAATGTTAAAAGTTGCAAATGACAAATCACATTGCAGACTTCCTCCCATGGAAACACTCCATTTTCTAGATAGCAACATGCCATACTAAGGTGGAATATCAACAACTAATACACTCATAATAAGTTCTTTGTCAAGACAGGTTGTTAGTCTATATGGTAAAGAATTAATAGTACCTATGATTGTCACTTCTCTTTTGTCCATAACACAACATCTTCCTTGAGTAGTATTTGCCTTCAAGCCTAATTCCTTCATTATCTCAAAAGGCATCACAGTATTGGAAGCACCAGAGTCAATCATGCAATTTTTTAATGTTTTACCATTTACTAAAATACTTAAGAAAAATGGCTCAGCATTTCCCAAACATTAATTTACAGAATTATCGAAAAACATCTGAGGAATTTGAGACACAACTACTTTAGCTTCATTGTCCTTTACCTTTTCTTTACTGCTCTCCTTGGGATTGTGATTTTCATTACACTCATGTTTCCCATTTATACCACTATTTCCCAACCATGCTAAAGCTTTATTTCTATGTTCAAGGATCCTTAACAATTTAGACAAAGGGACTTTGATAGTTATTTGTGATAACACTATAGTCTTATCTATAGAAGAATCTGATGGGATGCCAATAACAATACTCCTTTTATCATGATGTTTATCATAAATATTTACAACATCTTGGTGATTCTTGTCACTTGTAGGGACTGCTTTTGGTATCTTCTCATCTAACTTCTTTGGAGTAGTATTTGGGAACTCACAAGCCTTGAAATTATTTCCCTTCTTTGGCTCCCATTTTTGTTTGGTAACTTTAACATTCTCAGCAGGGATTTCTTTAAGTTTCACTACTTCTCCTTTTTTAAGATTAACTTCCTTTATAAACATACTAGCCACCTTGTCACCACCCTCATTTTTAACCATATTTCTAGTCTGTACTTGAGGTATCATGTTTGCAATAATTTGATCAATCTCTTCCCTAGAGGGCTTCCTTAATGTGACCTCTTCTTTGGCACTTACCATATTACACACATTATCTTCTACATCACTCTCATCAGAGAATACTTGTTGTTGCACTTTATTCTAAAACTGCCTTTGCTCATTTACATCTCTATCATAATCCTCACAATCAAAATAATATGATTCAAACATATTACATCCTATATCATCATTGTTTTCTTCCTGCTCATGATAATTTTCTACTACAGTTTGATTTCATGGAAATGACAATGCTACTGCACAAGATTCAGGGGAATGGGGTAATTGACATGCAAAGCACCATGTAGGCTTAGCAGTAAACTCAGGATCATCTACCAAATTTACAAAAAAATTTGACAGAGGATCAGGAATCACCTTATTGTTATTATTCTTAGGGGGAGGAACATTAGGCTGACCATCTTTCCAAGTAGTATTGTAAGGGAAATTTTACAACCTATTATATCTACTCAAATTTGACTGATAAGGGATCCTATTGTCAGTGGAATTCTTGTCATTCTTTATCTGAGGTAAATTCAAGCTTTTTATAGCATTTGGAACTTGGCTTATTTCACTAGGCTCTTTCTATTTTCCACTTATATTTTTATGATCCTCCTTTCTATTTCCCTTATTACCAAACAACCTAGGGTCATCTCTTTTACTTTCTAATCTCCCTGAGATCCTTAAGTTATTCTCTACATTTATAGCAATTCTAAAGGCATCTCTTAAAGTCCTAGGTTCCTTATCCCTAAGTTGGTATGCCATTTTACCATCAAATGCATTTAGATAAGTGATTAGGCATACCTTGTCATCAATTCGCATGGTCTACTTTAGCTTGTACATCCTCTTCTTAAATCTAGTATTGAATTCAATGACAAACTCATTAGGCACCCTCTTGATGTTATTGAATTCACTCAAAATGTAACTCTGATTTTGCTTGTCACCATACTGTTATTTGAAACAATATTCAATGTCTTTCCAATCCATAATGGACAATTCAAGAAGTCTTTTGAACCATTCTCTAGCATCTTCAGTTAATGATTGAACAAACAACTTCATTATAGCATCTTTAGCTTCAACCTCATAGTCACTCATCATGTCTAGAAAACTTCTTAAATGATCCTCACAAGTGATAGCATTGCTCCCATAAAACTTAGGAAACTTTTTTCTCATTTCTTGTGGGATGGGGTTAGGAAAACGAGGGATTCCATCAAAACATATTTGCCTATATCCCTCTAACTAAACAGGTCTTCTTTGCAAATCAATCTTAGGATGATGGTTAATATCTTTCCTAGTGTTACCCATAGTATTACTAGTGCTAGCATCACCAATAGATTTGTTAAGATCTACTTTGTGTGAAAAATGAGGATAAGAAAGGGACAAGTACCTTGGTAGTATTTTGATTTGCATCATTAGATCCACCATCATCTTTAGGCATAACTGCAAACTGCCTCCTAGTATTTTCCAAGAATTTAATCTTGTTGTTTATCTCAGCTATGGCTGCTTCATTTTTTGCAATCTCCAGTCTCTCAATCAAAGCATCCTTTTCTTTCCTCTTCTTCTCCAACTCAATATGAAAAGGTGACAGGGAATCATGGATCTGAATGATCCTTGTTGGTTCTTTAATCTTAACACCCATCTCCTTTTGTTTTCCTTTATCTTTAGCCTCAACAACATGCCCTACATCTTTTGGTTTGTTGTTGTTAGCTTCTAGAGCATCATAGTTCCTAATCTGTTGTATTATAGGTCCTTCTAGGTTCATATTCTGAGTTTCCAACAACTTTTGTTCTTGTATCTTAAGATGTTCAACTTGACCTATAATCTCTGGTTGCTATGCATTATCTGCTATTTCTTTTTTCTTTTTTATGGTAGCAATTCTCCTAAGTAATTCTTATTTTTCTTCAAAGGCTTTCATGATCTTCTCAAAATTTCGTTCTCATTAGGATCAGAGATAGTAAACTCAGACCCAGATATCTTCTCATCATTGAAACTTTTAGGTTCTAAGTGTTTAGGTCTTACCTTTTCAGGAGAAAAATCTGACATGAACGAGTTCGTACTATGCTGGAAAATATTATTACTATTCCTATCACCCAAACTAAGCACATGTGGTTTGCACAATCTTTTCCTAACATATCATTTTAGGGGTATTGTAGAAATCATCATCAGATAAACCTGGGTGAGATCTAGGACCCTTGGAGAAAGATTCCTTTTCAATAGCAGGATGGTAGGTATTATCTTTTCTTGCCACTTGCTCTTGGGAATAATTTCCTTTCTACATCTGATCTCCTTTCACAGCCTAATTCAATCTTCCCCTAGGAGGGAGATCAATCTGTAATCTAATTTCTAGGTTTTTCTTCACATTTGCCCTTGTATTTCTCTTATTTGTCATAATTTTGATACAATGGACTTCCAAGTATTGACACTAGTTAAACCTTTTGAGTCGCCACTCGCCCTATCAAAATGGGAAAAACTTTTAAATAGATCACAATTCTTTTACTAAATCATAGACAAAATGCAAATAACCCTCGAGACCACAACAAAGCTCTCATAAAAATGCCTACCTCAGACTCTACCCCAAGGAAACATAGATCTTAAATGATACACTGGTTTATAACTCCTAAAGTATTATCCCCAACAGAGTCGCCATTTTGTTGGTGTTTGAAACTACTAAACAAAAAAATGCTCAATGCCAACATGATAATACTCATATAACCTAAGGATTAGCCAATTCATATTAACAATTACACAAGTACACCATTTGGACCCAAATTCAACAAAACCAAGGATGGTTTCCTACTCTTTAGGCTCTACAAAACCAAGGTGGGTATACTTAGGGATGATTCTAATGCAAATTGTTGTATGAAAATTATCTTACTTTTATTATGATTCTCATCTTCTACCCTTAGGCACATACATAGTTTATCAATTTCCTTAATACTTACAAGTTTATATGCATCCCTCATAAGTAGATCTAGTCATAATTCTCCTAGAGTTTACAAGTATTTCTAGAAGTAGCAGCTACCTAAGACTCAGAAACTAAATGTAAACGAGTGGTGACCGTCATTATAACCTTGAACAAAATGGAATGAAAATGACTTTGAAATTATAATTATTTTGACATGTAGAAGTAGAATTTACTCTCAACCACCTCTAATTTATATGACTAGTGCCTTATCCATGGGGGCAAAGAGTCAATTATTAGCAGGAGATCTTGTTCAATTAACTTGTAATTGAATTTATCAACTGTAATCACCTATTTCCATTCTTATGAGATATCCTTTTCAAAAACTCATGAATTCTACTGATTGATTGAAGCATTTACATAATCCATTGAATTAAAACCAACAATACAACCAATATACACCCCATCCAGACTGCATTTGATCAAATGAACATTATTCAAATGATCTCAAAATTAATAAACCCATCAAATGGTGACACAGATCTGATGTAAATACCCTTTTGTTTTAACCTTTTTGCTGACTAATACAATGAACAATAGAAACTGAATGAGACACCTAGAAATTCATACTTATTCTGTCATTTTTTATCTGTCATCAGAAAGCACATAATTGGAAGTAAACTCAAAAGTAACTACACATGACTGGACTGACTGCACTTTCTTGAAAATTGCAAACATATAGAAGTTTGGACCCTTTCTCTAGCCCTGGGATCTCACTTATATAATGTGAGATGCAACAAGCTTTAGGCAAAGAGAACTGACAACTGTCTTTTACAAAGAATCTTTACAAGCAGCTATCACAAAAAGACAAAAATGTGCGTAACAGAAAACTTAAATGTCATTACATTCTTTTGGGTAGGCCCCATTTTTGTTACATTTATTGGAACGATGAAGCCTTATGATTTGATTCTCCAGTTATTCTAAATCTTCAGAATAAGTGGCTATGAGGCTTGAAAGTGATGTGTCCTCTTCAATTACTTGCAAGTCTACTTTAACTTGGGGGTTTTCCTTGTCTTCATCATTAATAGTTAAAGTAACAGTTACTCTTGCATTTCCCTCTGCCTCGTCATCTTTTTCCATCAATTCTATAGACATAAATTGTTCCTTCCACTCATTGTAAACAGTGTCATCAGGCCAATCAAACTTTTGGACATCCCTTTGTACAATTATTAACGAATTTCCAATAGCTTCTATTTCAGCAAAATCTTTTCTGATGGCATTGTAAAGCAACTGCACTTTAACCAATTCGTCATTGGTCATTGCCCATAATAAATGCCCGGTGTCATTTATTACATTATTCAATCTTTGAAAAAACAATTCATCCAACTCATTTTTCCACTCTTCATTTTCCTTTACTTTATCAATAGTTTTGAGAGCACTAGGAAATAAATCAAAATTTTCAGCTATGTAATTTGAGAAACAAATTGTCACTCTTATTTGAAAAGAATCTTGTTTGTCATCAAAATTTTCTAGCTTATTTAACAAGTCAAAAATCCTCTCTATTTGGTGACAGGTTAGTTGGATGATAGATACATACATGAGGGTAATATCATTATTCCTCTTAGTCCATTTCTGTATAATAAGCTTCATTCTTTCTTCATTTCCTTTCAATTCATCCCTGATGGCTGCAATCCTTGCCAACTGGTCAAAAAATGTTGGCCATTCTATCCTATCCATTAGATACATTACACTATGTCTCATATTTTCCTTATAATGGTTATTTAATTCTACATGCAGTGCATACAACTTATTCGTTTCCTCTTCAAAATCCTCTGCAGTGTAGAATTGAGGCCTTTTTGAGGTGTCTGGTATCTCAATAATTGGAGTTGACTTAAAAGGCTCAATAGGTGGCCTGAGGTATATAATCTTGGGTTTGATTGATTCTCCTACTTTTCTTTTCCTTAGTTGTTTCTCCATTTGAGATATTTGATTTTCTAATGATTGTATCTGTTTACCCCTATCCTCATATGCTTTTAAAACCTCCTCAAATCTAGCATTGAGTTGGGCAAACCTATCCTCTTCCTAACCAGACACTACACTACCAAATTTTAGCATTTCTAAAGCCATTCCAATAATTTGCTTGCTGCCAACCTCACCTGCCCTAAATGCTGTTAATGTACCAGTATGCTCTGAAGTAGAGATTTCCTGCATTCTGGTTTTGTCCCTCTTCTGAATTGACCAAATTACCAAAGCCTAGTGGTCATAACTAAATTTGACTCCTCTATGAGCCTGCAATACCTCTTCCTCAATCTTATACTGTACATCCTTTTGTTTCCTTATTGAATCAAAAATCATTGCATTGGCTATGTCCCATTCTGGCAAAATGAGGACCCCTAATTGCTTAACTAATTACCTCCCAGCCTCAGATGTAAATTGAGAAAAATCACTCAAAATTTTGGATTTTACCTCCTCCTTGATAACAAAGTCTGATTTATCAAGTTGCTCTACTTTTATTTTCTCGCAAGTTCTTTCAAAATTTCCTATATTTAATCTCCACAAAAACTATGCAAAGGCTCTAGATTTCACAAAATTCTCATCATTGATAAACTTCTCAGAAGCTTGGGCCACTATAGGATCTATCTCCTTACCTTGACAGTCAGTAACAGTAAGGTCCAAGGAGGGTGCAGGAGGCTCTTGTGGTTCCCCAATCTCTAGGTCTGTTGTAGTAACAATAACATCCCCTTCTCCACCAATTTGCCTCAGCTGATCCCTCAAAGATGCTTCATCATCTATTTGAATTGGAGTTTGGCTTGGGGAGTATTGTTCTACCTGAGAGGAGGATCCCTGCTCCAATTTATGCCTCTTTGGGGCACTAGCTGCAGATGGACTTTTTGGTCTTGGTCTTTGCTGAAGGGGAGCCTGTTGTACACTTTGCACCATCACATAACCTACCCTTTTCTAAAGTGTGTATTGTCCAAGAGCTACTATGTTTCTATTGTTTATCCTCCTATGTATCTCTGTAGCCCTATTTGGATATGTCTTGACATATGCAACCTTCTTTTCATTTATTGTTTGTATTATTATAGCAAAATTGTTCATCAATGCTTGCATCTTGGCTCCCTGATATTTCTTATCTTTTAGAGGGTCATAATTAGAATCAAAAGCATTGATGAATTCTAATGTTTTACTAAAAACTATCCATTTTTCTTTCCTTAATTCCTATTCCTGTAAAGAAAAAACATTTCTGATAATATCCTCGAGAAAGTATACCTGTTATACCATGCGAGCAAATTTTTTCCTTTCTCTCAAAAGGTCATAAAACCCTTCTGGATCAATAAATCGTGCATGGAACTCTGCCATGTTATACTTATCCAAAATTAAGCTAAGGTGTTTCCATCCTTTTCTTACAAAGACAAAATCATGTATTACAGTGACAACTAGGAAAAATGTACCTTTCTTGGGCAAATCTCTTTCATCAATATTACCAATCTGCCACAACAACTCTGCCATCCCTATCTTTAGAGGCACATGGAATGGTAGCACATGAGGCTTCCCCAAAAATCCATATACTCTTATTACTGTAGAAACATTATATGGATTATATCCCCCCAATTATGATTGACCAAAAGCCCTTTTGCATGGTCCTTAGGCCTGACCAGTTCAAGCAGTGATTGTAGAATCCTAGGGTTGTCTCCTCTCAAGAGAAATCTAAGCTTAGATGAAAAATATCTGTCAAACCTCACAAAACTAGCATCTCTAGCCTCTAAGGTCATGTCAACACTCCACAATTGGACTAGATTCTTCTCTCCATCTTTGGTTACTTCCATCTCGATGCCCTTACAGAAGCAGGTAACTCCCTTATACAGACATACATGCATGAGCAATGAATACCAATAGAATGGCTTGTTTACTTTCCCTTGTGCTATCCCTTCCAAACCATTGTGAATTTCCCATGCAAGAAAAGTGGCAAAATCCAAAATAATGCTCATCCTAAATTGAAGAGTCTAAGCCATGATAAGAACAATGGAGCTTGAGATTTTTTCAACTTCATCCATCTCGAAAATCTTGCAAAGGGAGAAATATAATGCTTGAGCCCTGATATTAAAATGTCTCCTTAATAATGGCTCTGGGGTACTGGCAATAATCACAGACAATGTACCAGTCTTGGCAGCATGTTCTTGCAATGGCCCTGTCCTTAAGTAGATCCTTTGTGCATCATACCTTGCTCGAAGGTCATCCATATCAATGATTTCATGCACAACATGGTTAGGGTTGAGGTTGAAAACATCACTAATTAGTTCAGGGAAAACCCTAAAAAGATTTACTCTAGCATGATTCTTTACCCACCCTGTGATAGGATCATACTTCTTGGCTAGGTCAGCTAATAGATCACTATCAAAGAAAACTACAGGGACTATTAACTTCCCTATGTTGAATTCTGAGACATTGCTCATGGAGATATCTAATTTTCGTTCTGAGAACCACTTTTTGAACAATTCTAAACCTCCCATAGATACCTAGGCATCTCTTACCCAATTTTCCCTATCATAGAAACCCTCGACTACAACTACCCTGGGGTTCTTAGGAATCAACTCTCTCCTCTTAGTGATTTCATTGACAGATAGTGGGAATTGTTCAAGGAAATAGTCATGCATAGCCCTTTTTAGGTAATCAGTTTGCCCAAAGAATTCCTTTCATGGAGGCATTTTCTAAGATTTAAAATTTTACCACACCAAATTCTTGCTATTCAGAAGTTTTAGAGCACTTACCCGCAAAATTCCCCTTTTTTTTGTGAAATTTTCACTGCAATTCATTGGATTTCTATGCAAAATTATGTGCCCCAGCTATAGAAATTCTCTGTGCTCTGATAACCTTTTGCAATTCTGTGGCTCAATAATGGTGAGATAGTGAATTATATTCGAGCATTGAAATCACACGAAGGAGCTCTGAACCATATTAACTTCCAGTAGCCGTTATTCTCAAGTTGCATCCAAATTTAAATCTTATCCATAGATTTCACCAGGTCAGATGGCTTTAATTCAAAAAAAGCAACGAGCTTTATGGCTTTAAAAATGTGGCCACGTGTCACATACTCACTTTGCTTAAACTCCCTTCAAATTCCTTATGCGAGCATGCGTTTGTCGTTGATTTGATCAAGATCGATGGTAAGTATGAACTTTGTCTCTTATGGTCCCATCATCCACTTGAGCCAATGAAATAACTCCTCTTAACCCTTGTGCTTTGACAAATCTGACTACCACATTAATGTTCAAGTTTTTGTGCACATAACAATCAACACTTCCAGCTAAGCACATGTGTCAGATAGCATGGTGTGACTCAGCACTCTCCTCACATCTTGACTCCACTATGACAGGCGACACAAGGGAGCATACCCACATTTCTTTTTTCTTGAGTAGTTTCTTAATGTCAGTATGCATTGGCCATTGATCCTACACAGATCAACAATCGCAAAGCTTCCAACCTTTTAAATGGCAAATCATTTTATTGGCCTAACTTGCATTACACATCAAATTTTCCTTACAACCTGGTTCAATATAGCACATACCTTTCATGCTTGGTCCCACCTTTCTACGTGTCATTGTAGCACTTTCCCACATTATTTAAAATTCAAGAAACTTCATAATGCAGGTAAGCGCTGACCGTAGATCATACACAGATCAATGATCATGAAATCATGCATATTTATAACATCGAGTCAGTTGGAATAACCAATGAAATATGTCCTTTTAGTCCAACTCACCTGACAACTACCATGAAAGATATACCACTGTCACCTTCTGAAGAGGTGGGCCCATGATGTACATGTCGCAATGGCGCATGCCCGTATTGCTTAAGATTCTTGCATTTTCTTAATGCAGGCAAGTGCAATGTATTGATTAAGAAAAGATCAACGGTGCCTCAAAACTTGCAGTGCACTGAGATTTTAACGTCAACAAGGGCTACCTATCATTAAGGCTCATGCCTGCTTTGTTTAAAGACCTTCAATTTCAAGATTGCAGGGATGTGCCATCCGTTGATCTAACTAAGATCAATGGCTGGCCAAAAGGTGTTGTAGATGATATTTTTTAGTAAAATACCTCGAGCAAACTGTAAACAAAGCAACATTAACAAATTTTAATGAGATCATCCTTGCATAAACCCATCCTTAGGATAAATGTGTCCCGCCTAAAATTTTGAAAAAACACTTTCAAAAGTATTTTCAAAAACTAGGGTAAAATAAGATAAGGCATTAGGGTTTTTTACAAACTTAGGGTTTTTCAAAGACTGTGTTGATGACAAACCTTGAGAATTTAATAGAACTCAAACAACACAGAGACCAGGACATGATAAGGGTAACCTAATAGTTTGAAGAATTATAAGGAACAGAACCCTAATCTATAGGATACCATGACTTAAATGATTTTTCACTAAAATTTTAAAATTTCTTTGCACTATGAAAAATTAGACCAACAACTAGAACAAAAGAGTACAAGGAACACTTGATACAGAAGCATGGACATATGGATGTTGATACAATATAGGTAAAGGAGTCAGAGTTTAAGAAGATGGGGATTGATCCAAACATCCTCAATCCAAGGGTGTATTGATGTTTTCATTTTGGGGAGGATGGTGTAGGAGCACACCTAAGCTAACCTCTCCACGTATAGTTTTTGGCTTGTTTTTTACTTTAGCCAAGTCAAGAAGTTTAGATTAGGTTGGTTTAGGACATTAGAAAGTCATTTTATATGTGGGCTAAGTGAGTTAGTCATTAGGACTAAGGTCACACAAATAGTCATTGTTAGTAGCATTTCAATTTCTTAGGCTTAGAAGCTTAGTGTTGGATTAGAGTCTTAAACATGTTCTAAACATGTATAAGTGGTGAGAAAGATACTTAATTGCCATAAACGATGTTGATTCCTCATAATATAGAGGTTAGAGGTCCCAAAAATTAGGATGAAGGCATAATGAGAAAGATGCCAAATGTTGTCAAGAAGTTGTCATGACAACATTTACAATTATTGCAAATGTTGCATGCAACTTAATTATCTTGGATTCCCTTAAAGATAGGGAGCGAGAAATCAACCAATAGGCCTAGAATGATGGAGATTGCATCTAAATATGAGTAAAGACTCAAATCTATAGTAGTGTGTATGCATTTTAATAAATTTGTGTGTGAAATATAGCTCTACAATAACATTTTCAATAATTTCTCGAGTTCTAGTAGTGACAGTGCCTTAAGATGGATTGAAATATTCATTTTGATGATTGTATAGTGTTCTTTGATTAGTTTGGAGAGTTTTTCATTTGATAAGCAAGTTGATTTGAGTAGGTATTAAGTGTTCCATAAATTGTTTAAGTTCTAAACAACTTACTAGTTTTGTGCTGACCAGTCTATATAGATATGGCCCCTCGTGAAATCTAGCCATGGAAAACACCTAAGGGTAGATGGGAATACTAGAGGAGTTAGTAATGTACATAGGTTTAGGATTAGGAGTAATGGAAGTATGGGAAGCTATTTTGACTACTAAGCCCTAGGCAAGCAAACAGAGTCTAGTTAGAGGCATAGGATAGGAGAAAGTGAAGATTTATTGCAGGGTAAAGAAGTAAAGTATGGAAAAAGTATAGTTCTAGGTGTGTTATAAAAATATCTTGCTATCTTAGAAGGATCCATGGATTATCAATCCATTTGAGTGGGTTTTGAACAAGAAACCAACGAGTTCCTAAGAAATAGGCCTTTTTAACCTATTAGACCTAGATGGTAGGAACCCCTTGTATGGATAGCTTAGGAGTCTTAACCCTATAAATTCCTTTAGAGAATCAAAAATGGTATTTGAATTTGGGATCAATTTTCCAATTTTTTTGGAAAGTTTTGGCAAGAAAGTGGAACTAGTCATTTTCAAAGGCTAATTGGAACTAGGACTAAATAGGCTTCTTAGAGAACAAATCTTGAGATCAATAGGAAAAAGACTTAAAGATCTTTCCAAATGGATACAAGAGGAAGCAAATGGGATGTTCTCATGTTGATGGATACCCTTGCAATGAAGAATGAAGTTTGTGAGAAAGTAGCACTTAGAGCTTTCTAAGTGAGGTGAAGGATTGTATTATCTAAAGATGCGAGTCTTTCAAGGTTAAGCACAAGGGTTGAGAACTCTTTGAAAAGAGTTGGAATTGGACTTAGTTAATCACCTAATCCAATTAGGACATAGAGGAGACTATGTTCCTAGAAGAGACAAGCTAGGTCTCTTAGGAGCAGTGCAAGAATGTAATGACCCGTACCAATAGGCCACTAAACAAAACCCTAAATTTAATACACTGCTAAAATATATTGCTGAAATAAAATAAATAATAGTGCCAATGTATTCATTCAATGAAAACCAAATGTTTTTACAAATGATATGGCAAATTTTTGCACCAAAACTTTATGACATAGCACATTACAGAGAAACCCTAACTGGCTGTATACAATTGAGAACTTGTTGCAACTACAGATTGAAATGAAGAACCTAGATTGATCAAATGGTGGAGACTCAATGCTGAAGATGATATGGTGAAAGTGCAATTCCACTGGAAACTCCAAATCAACAATTAAGCACAAGTGAAAGGACTGAAATATCCTTCCCACAACTGCAATAATTCAGGTGATCTCTCACACCCTTAAAATTGCGTACCAATTAAGAGTTTTCGTTCTCAATGGCCAATTGTGACTACTTGTAGAAACCCTAGGCTCCACAACACACATAAGAAAAAATCAATAATAAATCTCGATGATAGGAAATGAGCCCTCAATGCCTATTTATTTATTTTTATCTTGATAGGTCGGCCTCCTTTTTATTTATTCATCACTTCTTCCAGCAACCTCTAGAAGATTGATTTATTTAATGATTTTATAAAATATCACTTTATTGAGTTAATTAAATATAAAGTTATCTTGTAATATATTTTTATTGATAACTTTATAAATAATTTAACTCCTCCAAAAAAACAGGGACATTACAGGTCCGCCCCTCCTAAAATTGCTTGGCCTCAAGCAATCTTAATGCTGGATGCTGCAAAATCACTTCTCCCTCCCAAGTAGCATCTTCAACAGGTAAATCTTTCCACTTGATCAGATACTCTCTGATTACTCTCCTACGAAGCTACTTCTCTCCACTATCCAGAATGGATTCTGGCACTAAGATCAGTTTCCCCTCATCATCCAAGGGAGGTAATACAACAAAAGGCATCACATTCTGACCCAACGCCTTTTTGAGGTGCGATATATGAAACACATTGTGCACCGTACTATTTGTGGGAAGCTCCAACTCATAAGCCACCTCACCAACTTGTTTGATGATCCTAAATGGTCCATAATAGTGTGGCTTAAGTTTCTCTACACCACTCTTCTTGAGAGTGGATTGATTATATGGCTGCAACATGAGGTAAACCATATCATTTACCTCAAAACTATACTCAATCCTCTTCTTGTCTGCATATTGCTTTTGCTGGTTCTGAGCTCTAGCAATGTTGTCTCTGAGAGTAGCAACTATATCCTTACTTTCCTGTAATAGTTCACCTGCACGAGGTACTTGACTGTCTCCCAACAAAAAATCTAAGAAACTAGGTGCCTCATAACCGTAAAGTGCCATGAAGGGTGTCATTTGTATAGTCATATGATATGTAGTATTGTAATAATACTCATAGAGATATATCCATCTGACCCAAGCTCACTGTTGCTCTGCCACATAATTCCTCAAATACCCTTCCACCCATTTGTTTACAATCTTTGTTTGACCATCAGTCTGTGGGTGATAATTGGTACTAGGTGTAAGCTCAGTGCCACATAATCGAAATATCTCCTGCCAAAAGTGACTCATGAAGCGGTTGTCCCTGTCACTCACAATGCTCTGAGGCAAACTGTGTAATCTAAAAATCTCCCTGAAGAAGACCTCTGCCACTTGAGTTGCTGAGTATGTAGTAGTGATAGGGAAGAAGTGAGCATATTTTGTTAGCCTATCCACCACCACATAGATACAATTGCGCCCCTGGGCCCTAGGAAAGCCTGTAATAAAATCCATAGAGATGCACTCCCTCTTCCTATTAGGAATAGGAAGATAGGAAGAGGAAGTGGCTGTAGGAGCCCTGCTGGATAAGTGTGCTCTTGTTTGTTTTGCTGGCAAACATGACACTCACATACATACTGCAAAACATCAACCTTAAGTCCCTTCCAAGTGAATCGTTCCTGTACTAACCTGTAAGTCTTGAAATACCCAGGATGGCCTGCTATAGGTGAATTATGGAATGCTCTCAAAATCAACTAGTTCACTTTCGATCCTAGGACTAAGTAAATCATGTTCTTGTAAATGATCAAATCATCTATGAGAGTGTATCTGGTGTCAATTGTTGTCCCCTCCACTATAGCAGAGGCCCACATGTCTTTGGCATATTCGGCTACAATCAAGTGTCGCTAATCCTTTGATATCTGAATCATAGAAGCGAGGTGTAGCCTACGGGATAAAGCATCTGCAACAATATTCTGTGTCCTCTTAACATATGTGATATCAAAATCATATGCTTGTAACTTACTGACCCACTTCTGTTGACGATCATTCAAGTCTCGTTGTCCCAAAAAGTGCCTCAAACTATTATGATTAGTTTTAATACAAAATTTGTTGCCCACAAGATACTGTCTGAATTTGGCCAAGGCATGCATGATGGCCAGCATCTCCTTATCATATATGTTGAATGATCTCTCAACCCCTCTGAGTTTCCTACTCTCATAAGCTATAGGATGCTTGTCCTGCATGAGTATAGCACCAACTCCCTCTCCAGAAGCATCACATTGAAGCTCAAATGGCTTCGTGAAATTAGGCAATGTTAATACTGGGCATGTAGTCATTATTTTCTTGAACCACATAAAACACTCCTATGCCTCCTGAGTCCACACAAATGCCCCTTTCTTTAGCAAATCTGTCATGGGCGCTGCATGTCATGAGTAGCCACTAACAAACCTGCGATAGAATCCACATAGACCAAGGAACCCTCTTAACTGTGTAAGGTTCTCTGGTGGTGGCCAATCAACAATAGCACAGATCTTTTCAAGATCCATTCGCACTCATTCCGCACTAATGATGTGTCCAAGATACAACAATTATTTCATCCCCAAATCACATTTGGACTCCTTGGCATACAAGGACTCACTCTGTAAAATGCTTAATACTGTCTCCAAGTGCTCTAAATGTTCCTGCCATGTCTTGCTATAGATCAAAATATCATCAAAGAACACTAGCACAAATTTCCTCAACTGATGGTGGAAGACCTTGTTCATAGTGGACTGAAAAGTGGTAGGTGCATTAGTCAAACCAAAAGGCATGACTACAAACTTGAAATGCCCGTAATGACATCTAAAAGCAGTTTTTTCAATATCCTGCTCTCGAACTCTGATATGGTGATAGCCTGATCTCCAATCAATTTTTGTAAAATAACAAGCCCCATGCAATTCGTCTATCAGCTCATCGATGCGTGGGATGGGATACTTGTTCTTTATAGTTCTCTTATTCAACACCCTATAATCAATACACATTCATAGAGTACCATCCTTCTTTTTTACCAAAACAACAGAAGATGCAAAGGGTGACTTACTTGGTCTGATGTGTCCCATTGCTAGCAACTCGTTAATGGTCCTCTCCATCTCATCTTTGAGTCATTTTGGGTGCTGGTATGGTGTGATCATGATAGGCTTAACACCTTCCTCCAATTTGATAATGTGCTCAATACCTCTGTCTGGTGGCCTGCCTAGTGGAATCTCACTTAATACCTTCCCATACTTGATTCTCAATTTCTAAATATCTGGATGATATTCAGTCTTATGTTGCCCCTCCTAGGTAGGCATCAAAGTGCATATTGCCGCCCACTCTATATTATTATGTTTGGCTAATCTCTCCAACTGCCTAAATGAGATAGTCCTGACATCACCATTATAGATAGCCTTCAACACATGAGTCCTGCCATCCACCATGAATTGTATCTCCATATCCTCCAATCTCAGGGTAACCTCCTTCAAAGAATGTAGCCATTGCATCCCAAGTACTATGTCCATGTCACCCATGTTGACCACATGATAGTCCGCCTTAAACTAATAGTTGTTCAAGTGCAAAGGTATATCTCGCACCATCCTATCACAACGAAGAGTATATCCATCAGCTACCTTAACTCTCAGTCCCTTGAACTCCTCAGTAATGAGTCCACACCTCTCCACAAATTGTGCATCAATGAAATTATGCATGGCACCTGTATCCAACAGAGTAATAATCTTTTGTCCTGCCAAGACTCGCCAAAATCTGAAAGATCCCTCTCTTTGAATACTAGATAGATGTGCCTCCTGTAAATGCATCTTTGGAGCCTCTTTTTTCTTGGCACTATCTACCTCTTTTTCACCCTCTGCCTCATCAGGATCCTCATCATGGTGCTCTGAGATGTCTGAATCTGAACCTTCGTAATAAGCCCACATCACCTGGTTAGCCTTCCCCTTAGGCTTCATTGGAAAATCATGACCAAACTCATAGGAACCTTTGCAAAAGAAGCATAGCTTCTTCCTACACAAGTCATTAAGTGTTTCCTTATCCCAAGGTGCAGCTAGCTTGTCATTTGAGTCACTAACCTTCTCTTTACCCTTGCTGAATTCCCCTTTGTTATCTATAAATGATGAAGAACTCTTTGAACTAAACCGGTTTGCTAGAGCTGCAAGTTCCATACTGTGGGCTTTCTTCATGGCTTCTTGTAACATAGGAGGATCAAAGGCCTTTACCCACCCCTTGAGTAGTTCAGTTAATCCCTCTATGAATAAAATGACTAGCCTCCTTTCTGAAATGTCAAGCACCATCACTACAAGCTTCTAGAAGTCATTGATAAATTGTTCTAAGCCTCCTGACTATCTCAACTGGGCTAACTCTCAAAAATAAACTTTAGGATTTTTTTTATCAAACCTTTCTATCAATCTATCCACAAACTCCTGATAAGTGGTTACCTGATTGTGTTGCAATGTGATCATGCCATGTGTCCACCAATCATATGCTGCCTCATCTAAGTGTAAAGTGACATACTTGAGTGCTTCAAATTTTGTCATCGTCTTCAAAGATAGGAAAGTATCCACCTTATGAATCCAAACACGAGCAATCATTTTTTTGTTGCCATCAAATGTGGGTAATACTGACTTGTTGGTGACCTGTTGCAACTCACTGTGTTTATCTATTGCTTCTGCCTGGCAGCTCTATAGTTTAGGAACCTGTCAAATGTCCATCCATCCTGTACATATTTTGGTAATGAATCCCACTCATTCCTTACTTTTCAAAGTTCATCTACAATATCTATTACCATAGCATCAAGTGTGCATGCTGGAGTTCCTTCTCTGAATGTAAGACATGTGGGTCTGTCAGCTGTTCCAGACCGTGTCCTATGTTGTGATCCTGCTATGCTCCTATCATCCTGGTCATTATTATGATTATTCCTCCTATTTTCCCCAATCAAATGTTGCATCATAACCATCATTTCCTGTGTACTTGCTTCTATTGATTGTAGAAGTCTCTCCTGTTGATGTAAAGTCTCATCATCTCACACACTTCTAGATGGGCTTTGAGAATGTCTCTCAGCCATATTCTCAATTATGTTGGTTCTTTTGTAAACTAAATTAAATGGTGGATGGATAACCCTATCAGGCTGGCAGGAAACTGCTCCGATACCATTGTAATGGCCCGTACCAATAGGCCACTAAACAAAAACCTAAGTTTAATACACTGCTAAAATATATTGCTGAAATAAAATAAATAATAGTACCAATGTATTCATTCAATGAAAACCAAATGTTTTTACAAATGATATAGGAATTTTTTTTTACAAATGATATGGCAAATTTCTGCACCAAAACATTATGACATAGCACATTACAGAGAAACCCTAACTGGCTGTATACAATTGAGAACTTGTTGCAACTACATATTGAAATGAAGAACCTGGATTAATCAAATGGTGGAGACTGACTGCTGAAGATGATATGGTGAAAGTGCAACTCCATTGGAAACTCCAAATCAGTAATTAAGCACAAGTGAAAGGACTAAAATATCCTTCCCACAACTACAATAATTCAGGTGATCTCTCACACCCTCAAAATTGCGTACCAATTGAGAGTTTTCATTCTTAATGGCCAATTGTGACTACTTGTAGAAACCCTAGGCTCCACAACGCACATAAACAAAAATCAATAATAAATCTCGATGATAGGCAATGAGCCCTCAATGCCTATTTTTTTTTTTCTTTTCTTGATAGGTTGGCCTCCTTTTTATTTATTCATCGCTTCTTCCAGCAACCTCTAGAAGATTGATTTATTTAATGATTTTATAAAATATCACTTTATTGAGTTAATTAAATATAAAGTTATCTTGTAATATATTTTTATTGATAACTTTATAAATAATTTAACTCCTCCAAAAAAATGGGGACATTACAAAGAAAGCCTTGAAACACATACACCATGAGGCTTAGAGGACTTCATGGAATTGGTGACAACAAAACTAGTAAACTTAGCCTCAAGATATATGAAAAATTAAGATAAAAATTTAAATTGCCCCCTTGGTAAGCTATGCCACCAATTTTGGGGGATGGGATGTAGAATCCACATAACAATGTGAGAGAGGGGAAAGCCAAAGACAATACTTTAAGAGCCCTATGTTCATTTAATCAAATGAAATGGATTTTCGCAGTTGACTCCACTGACTAATCTCATTGGAATGATTTATTTTCCTTGGATTTCTGGCTAGCACCAAGTCATTCCTTCGAAGTGTAGTGCCTCTCCCATTCAATTCTTGCAAGTCATCTAGAGGGATGCAAATTTGATGCTTGTGTTTTGTGAGTGGTTTTTTTAGGACCCATGAGTGCTATACTCCCTTGGGGTGATTTTTTTTTGTGTTATTGTATCAACAATATTAATTATGCTTATGCCCAGTTTATGAGATTATGATCTATTTGATGGTTTCACTGAGGTTCCCACCAGTGGTTCCCAAAATTTATATGGTGTTATGATGTTGCTTCGTGAGTGCCCCTGAGATGTGAACAATGGTTGCATTGGGTGTTATTGATTCATTGTGACTAATTGGGTTCCTGCAGCAGTGTTGAGTCATGTTTAACCATGTTGACTTATGATATTTTGGTCATACCTATATCATGGTGTTTTATGATGTTAACTGGTACATTTTTCATTCGAGGCTATTTGAGAGTCATGTATATTGCTCATTCCATATTGTTGGGTATCATGTTATTAATTCCATTATTTAATACTTGGAATAACTGGAAATGAGTTATCCATATTAGATTCATAGAATTATGTGCTATGAATATCTATCATGTTCCTTTCAATGGACTTACTTAAATGGCTTGTTTAAATGATTATTTAAATGAGATTAATTAGATGCTTTATTACGTGATTGTGTGTGACTATTTATATTATGCATCTACACTTGATTATATTCATTTACTATGCAGGACTTGTATCCCTAATAGTGGCACATGGAGTTAGTGATTTTGACCTTTCATGTTGAGCCAATATCTTCCCTATATGGGAGATGCATCTTTATATTGATTATTTTAACCCTCTGATAATTGGAAATTGGATTCATTAGGCATATGTATCCAGACCAATGAGCATGTCCGTGCATTTAGGAATTTGCAGTTTTTGTAGAAAATGTTAATTCAATGTTAATTTAATGGGTTAGAGGGATTTTTTTTATTTGACTTAATTTTTTAATTTACCAATTAATTTATTGTAGTTAAATTCCACTTTAATTGGAATTACCTAATTGAATTTGGGAAAGGGGTCAAGTGGTTACTAAGTTATTTTAATAACCTAATTCATAAGTCACTTTGGAAAAAGTTTCTTATAGTAGAAACAAGAACTTTACTTATCACTTCATGCCCTTTCATTTCATGTTTGAAGAGAAAAATGTTAAAACCCTCTTTGGTATGCAACAATGATTTATTTGTTGTAGGAGTTTGGCTTGGTGCATCTTTGTGAGATCGATCTTGTTGGATTCGTAGCGAGATTGCTCTATTTTGCTGAAGTTTTCAATTGATTCGATTCAACTTAGTATTCATTTATTTCTCTTCATTCTTATTTTTTACCAAACATGTGAGGTATGGCTTTCTATTTTGATTGCTTTTAGACCTTTTTATTTCTAGATGTCAGGGAGTGGAAAACTAGTGTGTCCCCTGTTTTAACACAATTTCATCACTCGGTTGGATAGGTGTGAGCTTTTTACTATTTCAGCATGTGGGTTTGTGAGTTTTTCTTCTATTATGCTGCTGGTTTTTTGTGAGGTGTTTGGATCTAATATTTTAATTGAAAAGTGTAATTTTGGGTGCATTTTGACCAATGGGTTTTAATTTTATCAAATTATTTGATGTTTGATTTTTGGGTGTTTGTGGCATTGTCTCATTTTGCATGTCATTTGGTTCTCCCTCATTTATCTATTTGGCCTAATTAGGGATTAGATCTTGTATCCCTTGCCACAATGAATATGATCATAGATAGAATGGTTATAGGACAATTTAGGGTATTTTATTTCCTAATTTGAACTCATGTTTCCATATTAATTTTTTTGGACTTGGGAATTTTGTCAGATTTGTTAGATGGGGTTTTTGAGCCTATTTTGTAAATTTTATTGGACCCTTGGTTACATAACCATATTCTAGAGTTGGGGTTTTAGTTACGTTGTTATCTAAGAAGTTTGAGTTTTGGGTTTTTATTCTTGCCTTATTTTATGTGTCACCCGTACTTTGTTGGGGTTTTGGTCGTGTCCTTTTAGATTTTTAAAATAGATTTTAATCCATGTTTCCTTTCATGGACATTGGGATTAGTTTTGAATCCATACTTCTAGATTTAGGTTGGTTGAGTGAGTTTGTGGTACTTGGTAATTTATTGCATTATTGGGATTTGTGTCAAAATTGTACTCCCAGATACACATCGATTGAGTAAATTATTATACTTATATCATTTGTTACATTTATGATATCCAACCCTTTCATTAGTTCTATTGATTATATTTGTGAAGTTGGTTGTGCCCACGCATGAGCAAGTGCACATGCATATGACAGGATCTTCCAAGACCCTAAACTCCTGGCCATAAGTCGATCGAGAGATTGTTCATTTGGGGGATGAGTTAGGAACTTGCATTGCCTATGGGAAGTCATCATGTGATGATCATGGTTATTTAGGGTAGACATGTGGAGTGACTTCTCTTGTGTACCCTAGCCCGTAAGTGGCCGAAAAGGTAATGTGAAGAGGTTTAAACAAGTGATAACCAAATTAATAAATGGGATTATAAAACTTAATGATGAGATAAGATAAGTGTTGGGCCTCCCATGGGAGTGTGTTACCACACTGGGTGTTAGGCCTCTCGAGGGAGTATGTTACCACTCCAAGTATAGGGCCTCTCAAGGGGAGTGTGTTACCATGCCACCTATAGCTTGGGTTTTTTGATGCCAGGTGCTTACAATCCAGTAAAGTGCTTGCATAGTTATCCATAGTGGATCAGACTAGTGACCATATGTATTGCATTATCTATTGAAGTTGATGAAATCCCAATGCCACGGCTCCCAAGAATCACCTACATGCAAACACCTATCATAGAAAGAGAAAAGAAAAAGCTATGGAGGTTGGAATTCCCAGAACCATAGATGAGACATTCTTGATGAGAAAATAGATAAATTGCCATAACCAAAAGTGAATTAGTGAATTACAAAGAGATCAATCCTTATAAAAGGAGATCAAAACCCTAATAGGAATCTAACCTAGGTTGAATTGTAATAATTAATAAAAGAATTAATTATAATTAAAAGAAATAGAGTTAATTAGGAAGCATGCAATTACTCTAACACCCCCCCTAAAGAAAAACTTAGGGAGTAGCTAAAAGCCTAGAAACTACTACTGAAAGTAAATTTGTGTCCTGACAACAAGGCTTGATGAGGTATCCAAACACAACCAAATCTCTAAAAAGAGGAGAAATAGAGAAAACCATATGGGAAAAACCCTACTCCAAAAAGAGATGGAAATAATGTTGAAAAGATCTAGTGAAGGACAGAAGAATCCTCCAAACTAGGGAATGACCCAAAAGATAAGAACAAAAGATGATCATGAAGAACACTAATGAAGTATGTAGAAGCTACAAAGCTCTATTAAAAGTAACTATTGATATGAAGAACCTCCCTTGAAATAGACCTTGACCAGGGAGAGAAACCTATAATTTAGATCAAATTAGGAGGCACAGAAAGGAAAACAATTGAACTTGAAGATACAAATGGCATGAAACACCAAAGCCTAAAGAGATGATCAATCAAACATGGAAGGTTGCAACCAAAGTAGGAATGAAAAGAAGAGTGTATATATGGTAGATGATCCATCTCACTGAAATGCATAGGTACCCAACCACTGCATCTGCCTAGTACATAGGAACAAATACTAAATACATAGCTCACTCCATTGAACCAAAGAAGCATAAGAAATAATAGAAGAACTGCCCCCTCCAAATGTAGACAAGGTTGAGGTGACAAGAAACTGAAAAAGTGGGCCAAAAGAACTACATGTCAAGGAACCACGACCAAGATGCACAAAATAATACATATGTGTGTACTAAGGTGATCAATCTTAGACGCGTCATGGGGCTAATGTCATAGAAGGGAAACTCACTGGACAAAGAAAGATGGAAAACAAAGGTAAACATCAACCCCCATGGCACTTTAATCATGAGTAGTACATGTATAATAAGGCACAAGATATAGTGAATCCCAAGAATACAATGATCTATATGAGTATCCTGAGATGACACTGCTCGAATTAGAAGGCAAAACAACTAAAATAAAAATATAGATGGAATATGGAACTTTATCTTAGTGCATTTGTAAGGATGCATACATATAATGTCTAAATAGACTAGAAGAGACATAAGGATGATACAAAAGATAGTACAACCCACAAAAAATCATTTGAAGCAACGAAATTGATCGCCAGGCCTAAAACAACCAAGATATCTACCAGAGTGCAAAAATGAAAAAGACTGAATAGAATGCATCTGGAGAAAAATCTAGAAAAATAACCAGCATCATTGGAAAGAGCTTTTAAAGACCTTTCGAACAATATAAAGAATTCCCAAATCGGAGATCATATGCTCAAATATGTCTCCCAAAGTGAAAAAGGAAATCTTGAATTTGACAGTAGAAAAATTCATCAAAAAGGCATCAAAACTAAAAATTACATGTACCACTATGATGGGCTTTGAACCATTTTTCCAACAATATCTCATTTGCAAAAAATGGAATCAGTATGCTTGATATATGAGCAAAAATGAAAAGGTAGGTCCAAACAGAGCCTAAAGAGTGACATGATATGTTGATGCATTATTGACGATAGCAAGTGACGAGCATAAATTTGATGTCAAATGGTCATCGAGGCAAAAAAAAGCCTAAAAATGACCCCTACCAGAAAAAAAATACGGATCATCAGAAACATGTGGAAATACCAAGGGTCGATGCTAGAATAAAAAACCAATAGCCAACAATATCTTGTATGTGAGAAAAAATCATTGGTCAATTGGAACCACCAAACCCTAGCAAAACTATCCAATAGAGCCAAAAGCCACCATAAATTTTTTGAAACCACTTTAATAAAAAAAATTCTCTCAACCATGTTGGAGTTGATGAAAGCTCAACCCCACATCTCCCAAGAATCACCTGCATGCAAACACCTGTCATAGAAAGAGAGAAGCAAAAGCTATGGAGGCTAGAATTCCTAGATCCATAGATGAGACATTCTTGATGAGAAAAAAGATAAATTGCTATAATCAAAAGTGAATTAATGAATTACAAAGAGATAAATCCTTATAAAAGGAGATCAAAACCCTAACATGAATTTAACTTAGGTTTAATTATAATAATTAATAAAATAATTAAAGATTAGATGCCTAAAGTTTAGCTTAAGTGAAATAGAGTTAATTAGGAAATATCTAATTACTCTAACATTGACTACATGATCATATAGATGTTGGTATCACATTCTTGATTGGAACATGTGTTAGCCATGGGTGATTATCTTACGTGATTATGGTTGGGTCATTATCTCCATTATTATGATTGGACTAGGCCTACAAGTGCCATATGGTTGGGATTTGTAGCTACCTATACCACTACTGGGGACTGATGTACATAGACAATATGTTTCTAGTCTTGATGCTAGACTTGATTTTCACTTGGTTCTTCAGTGTATCTAGAGTATGTTTCCTTGTTATTTAGGTTTTACCGTGGATGCTTTGATATCATGTTTTAGATGATGCTTAGTATGTTTACTTGTTGTATTATTTTATCATGATGTTAAATTTTATTTCTTGGTTGTTGTTACTTACCATTGCTATGGATTAGGAATGTGATTGATACATTAGCATGTTAGATGTTCCATGTTTCATTAATGGCAAAATGTTGTTTATTGGTAAGTTGGAACTAGTAAGGTAACACCAACAATCTTGTTGGTGAATTGAGATTTCATGATCGAGGGTATGTTAGGATCCTTGAGGTCTCATGATCCCATTATATTTGAGAGAAAATGAGCAAGGCTGATTTAGTTTGATTGTATCTCATACTTGTGTTTTCCCTTCATTGTGATGTTTCTTATGTACACGTTTTTATTAGGATGTTGTTTATCATGGATTGGAGTAATATGATGTTACATGAGGTTCATTGATCATTTTTATGCCTATTGATACTCTTGAGTGTTCTTTCCTTGACTTTGGTGGCTTTGGTATTCCCTGGTGTGGAGGTTCTGACCCTTTTCATCTCCTAAGTTAGCTTTGCAATTCTATTTTTTTTAGCTTGAGCAACCCCAGAACAACAAAATTGGATGATAGTGGTACAATATCACCCAGTAGTATTTAGAAAGTTTCCTAGCTATTGTATGAAATAGCATTTGGCTATTATGAGAAATATTCCCTAGTTAAGAAGTGTCTCCTAGTAGTACTAAGAAATGTCGCCTAGGATTTCTTGTGAAACTTGTAAGTCCAAATAGTGGGTACTTGCTAACTTGTCCGGTGAATGTCAGTAGGTGATTTAGATACCCTTTTGGGAGTTCTTGCTCCCTAGACCTTGAAGATTTTCCTATGGGATGCATAGGATTCAATTGTCAGTTTGGATATCTATTTAATGTTGATAATGGTAATTTTAACTTGTATGGATTAGTCATTTGGGAAATTTGGATTTGGGCCTTTAAACAAACCTTGAATATGATGTTAAATTATATATTTAGATGAATCTTATATGATTAATTCTTCTAGTGGAACTGGTTGCATTTGTAAGTGATGAATGCTTGGGGATCTTTGGTGGCTTGGTTATTTGTCTTCTATTGTGATATCATTTTGTTGTGGTTGCATGTATCTATGCTTTATCTTTAAAAAAATAAATTCATCTTTTTTTTATCGATGTTTCCAAGGATCTCTGGGTGGGGAATTACACGAAGAAATATTTCTATAGCCATAAACTCAAATGTCATTGTTTAAATCAATAGAAAAATTCCTGCACTCCAACATTACAACAAATTCCATTAGAAAAAGAAAGATTCAACTTCAATTTCCACAAATGAATTTTAGGAAATGGAGACAATGGTATTTGCTTGCCACATTCAAACCAACGAAAAGGCAAGTGCAACAAATTCCATTAGAAAAAGAAAGATTCAACGTCAATTTCCACAAATGAATTTTAGGAAATGGAGACAATGGTATTTGCTTGCCATATTCAAACCAACGACAAGGCAAGTGCAGTGGTGCCATCTGCATGCATGTATGAAAAGTGTGGAAGAAAAGATGAAGCACATGGAATCACAACTTTATTTTTTTCCCAAATTTAAATATAAAATATAAAACCTCAATAGAAATACTAAAGACTAGTAAGAAAAAATATAATTAAAAAAGGTAATTTAATTGATAATTTGAAAATATTAGTTGTTAGTCTCTTGTACAAAGGTAGGGATTTATACAAGTTTAATAAATTTAATTTAAATTTATTTTTAATTTATTATCATTTTAATTATGTTGGTATAATTATATTTTTCATATGGTATTCTATTGGGTATTTGGTCATTCTTAAACATGATAGTTGTGTAACTATGGAGATGCAAAAAGAAAAAAACCATCAGCTCTTCAATTTTGACAATGGATCACAAATTGTGATCCAAAATGTTTATAGAAACAACTTAGGATGATCAAAATGCAAAAGCATCATCAATTTTAAACTATGGATTGTGAAAAATTGATATCTTTGTACACTTAAGATTCCTTAAAGTGAAATTGCTAGCATTACTCTTCTCGTCAAAGGTATGCACAAATATCATAAAATCTTAAGTATTTTCTCATGGTAGAGTACTTTGAGATTGGATTTAGGTAAAAATTTGTGTATTATCCACAATAGGAGCTTGTGGATACGAGTCCTTTGCAATGGTTTTGTGTTAGAATAATGAATACCCAATGTTGCACATGTGGCAACTCATCTTTGAGTTGCCGGTGTAGGACCAAAAAATGGGCTAATATCTAACATACGATGAGAAAATCACAAACTCAATAAACATACATTGACACATTTTAGTCTACCATGAAATCCAAATAAACAAAAGGAAGCAACATAAAGTTAGAAACCCCTTATTTCATTCGTAGCTCTCATGTGGTTCTTTCTTCTCTATATGATGTAGCTCCAATTTCCTATAATGTACACAATTAGGGAGCAAAAACCTATGATAATGATATGAGAGTACTAGAACAAATGATTTAAGTTTGAGAGAGCAAAAGACCAAGGACCTAGGGACTTAGGGACTTGAAGGACCTAGGGACCGAAAATGAGAGGAAGAATGCTCAATTTATAATCAACACACAAGATGAGAGCATTGGACTTGTCACCTTGGATATGCGACTTGGCAAGAGATTCTTTTGAGAATCCATGACACATATGACACAAGATCCCAAATGTAGGATTATGTGAAACTTGGAAGTCAAACATGGCTATAAATGGAAGAGGATCTATGATGCGCCATGTGACACCTCAAACCCACTTAAAGCCAAGAATCTATGACAATGGAAGCCAAATATGGACATGCATAAGGAATAAGAATATATGGATTATGACATATCTTAGCCAAGTGTAAATGGAGAATCCATGATCTGTCATGCCCATGTGTCATGATAATGTCAATATTATATGGAATATTTGAATTAAAAATCCGTTCTTCCACACAAATAGAAATTAGTAAAAATGGAATTAATGGTGGAAAATATGACTTAGGAAATTGTGAAATTCCATGGTTTGTGAATGATGAATCAATTAATTAATAAAATTAATTAATTGAGGATGATAATTAGGAAGAATAATTAGTAAAATGACATAGGATTAAATTATGGGTTATTTAATCCTATAGGGAAAATTAGTAAATGATTGGCCAATTTGATTAAATAAGTGTGATAGTATCCTTTGATGAAAATGTGACGATTATTGAGATTGACTAGGATGATGACGAGTAGACCAAAGCCATGGTCAAATTGATTGATTGATTAAAATTGATAACATGACATGAATCAAGGACATGTAACACTTAATTGATATCGTAAATGCTACAGGATCAAGATTGATTAATATGGTTGATCATAATAACATCAATGGATGTTGTCAATGTTATTAAGATGCTTTGATGATGTCATGATCTGACACTGGGGCTCTTGACAATATCCATGATCGAATGACAAGAATGATGATTTGACCTAGCATTGAGAGCCATGATAGTACTAAGGTCAGATTGATAGGTTTGATAGATTGATAGGTTTTTGAGGCACTAGAAGCCACAACAATGCCTAGGATTGGACAAATGATGATAGCTTTGGGATTTTTGACACATTCAAAGTTGCTTAAGATCGATTTCAAGTGATTTTGGGTAATAATGGGTTGATTTGATATGATTCCAAGTTGATTTGATATGATTTTTGATGATGTTGAAATGGTTCTGAAATGATTTGCAATTGATGTGAAAGAGGATACGAATGATGATAGACACTGTTGAGATATGATCAAGTTGGCCAAAAGATCAGAGTTAGTGGAATGAGAAAATGGGATGAATTAGTATAAAAATGTGATGAAACCGTATATGTGAACCATTTTTTAGCATCTACATTTTGACCCTCTTCAATACAATGTGATTTAGAGTGTTGTGTCAAAGAACACTGACGAAAAGGGCATAAAAGTATGCCCTAGTAATGGTGGTATATATTGGTAACCCCTAAATAAATTGACCAACATAGGCATATGATAGGTTAATTTCATCAAAAATGAGAAGACAAAACCATAGCAATTGACGGATCACAAATCAGAGTTCAAATGCGAAAGTTATGAGGTCTAGAGTGTAGAATAAGGGTCGATCAAGGGCCCAAGAGTAGTTTCAAGGGTTACCACTCAAGAAAGTGACAAAATAATGAAAATGATAGCTCAATTTTTTTACAAAAAAGATACAAATCCAACACAACTGATGGATTGCAAATCGAAGTTGAAACACAAAAGTTATGGGCTCCAAAGTACAACATAGGGGCTCCGAGAGTAGTTCTAGGCATCTAACTACCCCAAGTGCACCCAAAATGCACTTTCCAAGTGCACTATGACAGTACCAATGGTGCACTTGGGAAGCCCAAGTGTGCTCTAAAAGTGTAGACTGCGCCCCAGAAGGCTCCGAGGGCCAAAATCAGCCCTATTGGACTCGGAATGACTTGAAACTTTGCATGCATGCCCAAAATGATGGAAAGATGTCATAACATAAGTGAAATCAGTCAAACATGGTCAAATTTGGTCAAAAAAATTTAGACTGAGGTTAGACTCGGAGTGACCTGAAACTTTACATGCATGACCTAAATTTTTTCCAAAATCAGCCCGATTGGACTCGAAATGACTTGAAACTTTGCGTACATGCCAAAAACGATGGAAAATGTCATAAGTGAAATCAATCAAACATGGTAAAAATTGATTAAACAAACATCAGATTGAGGCTAGACTAGGTGGAAAGCCATAGAAGGTTGATAGATAGTGTAGGATGATGCAGGAATGGAGGAATGCAAGATGAATATATTTAGTGTATCAAAATACATGATCATGGTGGTGGATGAAGAGATGAATGATAGAAGACCAAGGAGACGAGATGAGGACCAATTAGAATTAGGTGAAGACTTTTGCTTTTAAAAAGTGCACTATATGTCAAATGGAGCTTTATTTTGATATGGCATAGGGAATGCAACGCATCATGGCATAAAGGTTCAAAGCGCAAATGCAAACCTTTTGCGTAAACAAGCACGATGTAGATAGAGAATGACCTTGTCCTTCCCAAGGCATATATACATGCCCCAAGCTCTTAGTGGTACATTTTAACAGATAGAAAATAAAAGATGACCATGAACCATCCTGGCCACTCTCATAGATTAGTTTATATCATCGAGTGGCATAGGAACATGCCCAAAGAAAAATAAAGCAAAAATAAATCACTCACTAAACAACATGAGCCAACAACTATTCTTGTCCATTATTACTTGCCTTTTAGTGTTTTAGGTCTTTAGATAGTGTTTGATAGGTTGATCATGTGATAGTTCTGTTTGTGGATTCAGTTGATAGGTTCATAGTGACATGTAGTGCCTGCCCTAGTTTGCATTTTATTATTATTGTTGTACTCTTTTAAGCTAGTTTTATGCTTGATGATTAGTAGCATTATCTTTTGGATTATTAGATATTGTTTCATATTCAGTTGATTTTATGATGAGACTACTTGGTACTATTCACTTCATGTATACATGATGATGACTGTTACAGTGATTTCATTTATTTGATGATATTGGTTAGATGGATTATTATATGTGGTTTTCTTATGGATACTTACTCCATACTACATGTGTATGGTGTGCGTGTATATTTTCTTTATGTATGACAATTCTGATGTGGTTAAGGAAGGGAGCCGTAATCACCTGCTAGTTAGGATCTACATGATGCACCACTTCCTACCATTGCTTGTTTAGCTTAGAATATATGTGTTTGTACATGCGTGGATTTTATGCAGATTATAGGTACCGAGTATCGACTTTTCTGAATTGCCAAGATGAGCATACCCTATTGCATTATCTCAATGGTAAGAGAGGGGAGATAAATTCTTGAGTCCAAATCTTAACCTTTAAACCCATTTGTTTGAGAAAATTAGGACAAGTATTTGAGATGATTACCTTCTGAATGCGTCATATGATGTAAGTTCGTGATTATAACCCTTTAGTTTGATCTTGTATGTGGTATTTTATGATGGGATTTCGTATTTCATCTTATAGGTCTTTGGTGATTTTTCTATTAATTAAGTCAAATTAAAAGATTGAATTAATGATTTAATTTAATGGAAATTATTTAGATATTTTCAATATTTGATTTGATTTAATTAATTGGGAAATTAATTAAATAAAAAGAATTAAATTTAAAGATAAAATTATAAGTTTAATTTTAAAGCGTAATAATATTTATTTAATTTAATAATAATATATTTAGGAGATCATTTTGAAATAAATGCTAAATATTATTATTACTTAAGTTAATAAATATTTTATCAATTAATGCTTCGAAAATAAAGTAAAGAATGGAAAAGATATTAATTTATTAAAGAGTTTTAAGATTGCATAAAGTATGCATGAGATTAAAATTTAATAAATTAATTAAAAAAAGAATTCAAGCGAATAAAGATATTTTATATTGCAATAAACGTGCATGAAAACATAAAAGAAAGATAATAAAGAGTTAAGGAGTTGTGAGCAATGAGTCCTCTCGGGTGATCGCACAATTAGTGCCCCAAATTTAGGAGAGAACATCTTATCAACAATTGAGGGTTCATTTTCAAAGGATGATGAATTTCGGAGAAGGAATTTTCAGAGAGAAGGTTTGAGAGAAGAAATTTCTCTCACAAATCTTTTGGGTGTGCGATTTTAGCATCTGAAACAGGTAGATTCTTGTGTTTTGATTCACCCAGTTAATTACGTTATTCAATAATTTTGTCTTCTTCATGACTGTGAATTGCTTATCTAAATTTCTTTGTGATGAATATTTCAATATTGTGAATTACTAGTATGCATGTTGATTCTTCTATATATGTAAAGATTAAAACATCATAGAATACTTTTTTAGTGATTTTACAAATTGGAATTTAATCCGAAAGGGTTTTTGAATTGAAAAGAAAATTTTTAAATTGAAAATTTGACTGGTTGGCTATATTTTCCCTATTAGAGTATTACTAGAACTTTTATTAAAAAAATAATTTAAAAAATTCTTTATTGGGGGATTTTTTTGAAATGAATTTTATAAATTAAAATAAAATTAAATTAAAAAATTAAATTAAATTAAATTGGGGAGGAGGCGGGCTCCACGCACCACATCACAAACCCCATGGCTTATAATGCCTCAGCTACTGCTCATAGCAGTGCTATGGCAGCAACAGTTATTAACTGTTGCAGCCACTGCAAGGCTACGACAACAACCATTTTTTTTTTATATAAGGCCAACGAGCCTTTAAAGAATATGCCAATTCATTATAAATTATGTTTTTAATAAAATACAATTTTATTAAATTTATTTAATAATTGATAAAAAAAATATTTAATAATTTTATTAAACTTAAAATTCAATTGTTAAGCCAATAGTGGAATGTTATGATGGTTAAGTTGTTGTGTTGTTATCCTTGCCATCAAGGTTCAAATCTCATGGGGATGAGGTCCCCCATTTGTGGCCTAACTGGTTCATAGCTCCAGGTCAAAGTGTTTACTCCTCTTTTAAAAAAATTCAATTGTTAAAAAAATAAAATAATAATTTTATTAATTATTAACTATTTAATAAGACATATATATTATTAACATAGTTTATTTAATAATTATTAATTAATTTAATTGAATGTAGTTTTAATTAAATTGAATTAATAATACGTATTTTCTTAAATAAGTTTTAAATTTATTTAGTTATTATTATTAATGACTTGAATTTTAATTAAATGGTAATTATTTTAGATCAATCATTGTTATTTTAATAATTTTATAAACAATTACTTTTAAAGTATTTAGAACATTTAAATCTGATAAGGGTAATTGTGCATTTTATTCAATTATAAGAAATGGGTTATATGTTTAAAGGTAAAATGTAACCTTTTATGCTCAAAAAAATACATTGAAACAAAAACTTTATCTTACTGTTAACTCAAAACTATGTGCTTTCAAAATCAATCCAAACTACGAACTACACTATTATCTGTATGTTGTTTGTGCTTTGGGTTTTGGGTTGATTAGAGTGTTGACTAGTTTAGGACATCTACCAGAGGCTTGGGAGTTTTGTGTTTGTGATATTATGATGTTTTGATCTTGATATTTTTAAACTCAACCATGGTAATGTGTCCGGTATGCTCTATGCCGAGTTTGACTATATTGTTTGTTATTGCTTTCAAGTGTTCTTGTGTGAAGTTGAGGTGAATGTTATGACATATTTGACTTAACCTTTTTGAGTCTTCGATCAATATTTTTGGGATACTTTCCAGTTGCTTGTAGAGAACTAATGGGTTATTGTGATTTTTCTTTTGATTATTTCCAGTCACTTGTATAGGACTGAGGGAAATATTATGATTATTTGATTTGTACTTTTGTGAGCTTAGGGTAGGTTATCTATATGTAATGTTAGGAAGTGGCTTGCAATGGAAGCGGGGGCCCTAAGTGGCTACCAGGGTAACCCATTGTAAGTTGTTTAATAAGTGAAAACACTACACTAAATGAAAGTAAAATAAATCTAATAAGAGTCTTTGTATGTTCTTGCCCATGCCTCAAGTGCTAGTGCAAACTAGGATAGGAGTAGAGGGAACGCTTGGTTGTGACCATGCATCATTAGTATGCCTTGTCAGTACGAGAGGATACTAGTGCCGCTTAGAGTCACTAGGGGGTCGCGGTCAAGTTAGATTGCCAGGATAACTGTAGCATTGATTTGTGCGATGACACTTGCCTACTTACATAGTAGGTTTTCTACGCGTTTGTGTTTGCCTCTAGGTCTAGATGTCAGTTTACCTTAGAACCTTTGAGTTAGATTACTTTTAAGGTTTCCTTGACATAGATATTACTTTTTATATTTGGATTAATATATTGTTGGGACTTGAGACTATATCCTTAGCATGGTGGGAGTGGTCCTTTTTGGGTTACCACGTGGTCGGGTGGTAGTGCTTTTTACTCTTACCATTGAGATTTGTCCATTGATGTTCTGGCTGAAGTTCTTTGTCTGCACTTCCTTTAATTCTATCTTTGTGTATTATGATGGATGATTATATCTTATTATGGATGGTTATATCTTTATGATGGATGATTTCACTTACTGTATTGTACTTTGTTTCATGGATCCAAAAGGGATGATGTAATCTATTTTTATAAATGTATATTCTTTTAGCCTTTCATACCCTGTGACATGTACAGTGGATGATTGAGCATTCCAAATTTTATTGCCAAGTAGCATTCAAAACAAATGTATATTATTTAAATGGACTTTGGACTTATAATTATTCTTTCATATAGATGTGGTATTTATTAGACTTAGTATTATTTAAATTTAAATGTGATTCAATGTCTTGGGATCCTTAAGGAATGTAATCTATTATGTTTGCTTATGTATGATTGTATGTTATTGCTTCCACTACTTTATGTTTGATGTGTATGTTATTCTTTCTTTATAAAAAAAATTTGTTTGGCAAACTTAGTAAACTTTAGGTTAATTCTTTTGGATCACTTGGCAGGGCGTTACATGACACATTGGATTAATTGTTGGTTCACATTGCTTAGATAGGTGTGATTGTCATTGAAGTGCGGTGCTTTGAGTTTCAGTCTACAAAAGTGCAAGTGTTTAAGAAAAAGGGGTGATTATCCATAGTGACTATTTACAAGGTTTATTACAAAGTTTTGGTGGGTGTTGTGATTTTTAGAGTTTTTTGAGGATATTTGATGTTTTTGTGTGACTCATTTCTTCAGGACATTTTATGATTTTTAGGATTTACTTCAAGACGTTTTATGATGTTTAGGGATTTTTTAGGAGATTTTACAATTTTTAATGATTATTTCAAGATGTTTTATGATTTTTAGGGATTTTTTTAGGATATTTTACAATTTTTAATGATTATTTCAAGATGTTTTATGATTTTTAGGGATTTTTTCAGGATATTTTATGATTTTTAATGATTATTTCAAGACGTTTTATGATTTTTAGTGATCATTTTAGGACATTTTATAATTTTTAGGATTTTGCTCGGGTCATTATTTGAATTTTTAGAATTTTTTCAAGATCATATTTGAATTTGTAAGTTTTTTTAGGATTGTATGTGAATTTTTATGATTTTTTTAGGATCATATTTGAATTTTTATGATTTTTTCAGGATCATATTTGAATTTTTATGATTTGTTCAGGATCATATTTGAATTTTTAAGATTTTTTCAAGATCATAAGAGCATACACAAGTGTTAGCTCTAATCCAATATGCGATAAGTCTGATGGACAAAAAGTGCTTATGGCTATGCCCCCAATTCAAGTTCAAACTCATGCAAAATGTAGGTAATATTCCCCCAAACAAGACATAGACTATGTACAAAGGACAACAATAGAGTATGTACAGACTGGTGATGCTTAAGTAAGATAACAATTGACATTAACCAATTCATGGGCCATGATCAAGGACTAGGGACGTCTTGCAATATGAATGATATGATTAGGGAATGACAAAAGGGGAAAAACTAGATGGAATCCCGATAGATGGAGGAGCAACAATTGATTACACATGGTGTTTGTTTGCCAGGTTTTCACCATGGTACTTGCCCAAAGCGCCTGTTTCCTAGGTTTTCGATTTTGGGCAAAAAAAATTTCTTGACTCAAATTTTCATGCCAAGATGCCTATTTGCCAAGTTTCATCAAGGCATCCATTTTTTCATGACTTTTTTGTTTCTTTTTTTGTGACTTTTTTCTATTTTTTGAATATTTTTTTTAGGACGTTTTGCCATGCTTTTGATTTTTTTTAGGACTTTTAGATGAAATCATGAATATTGCTAATGAATGCTAAGAAGAAATCTATTGTTGGTGCTGCTAGCTAATAATCTCTGGATCCACAACTACACAAGATTTGTTTCAAGTCTGTAGCTAAGATCAAACCACGGGAAAGACCTCGAGATATACCATTGTGTACCGTATGTAAGATAATGTCTACCATAATGTCTACCTCTTGCAAATCAAGGCATCTAAGGATAAATGGCTCAAAGGATTCTTTGTATGGGATGCCATTAATGATGACATATGCAAGTTAGGTAGCTGGATTTGGGGATAAACAACTAGATATAAGGAAGGATTGGGAGGATTGAGACCGACGTCTTCCCACATGAAGGCTGATCGAGAGTGCTCAAAAAGACTTTGTAGCATGTTGCACACTGGAACACTGATATTCATGGCATCATCTTTTTCATTGTGTATCCTTGGGAGTTGCTTAGCTTTTGATTTTTCATGGTCTAATGGTGCCTTTCAATTTTCAACAAGAGACCTATTCTTGTCATTTTTTTCTTTGTTTTTAATTTTGCATCTGGAAGATGGAATTGACTTCCCAAAATATGCCAATGTGTCCTCTTTAGGAGAAATTGCTTCTTTATGATTGTCAATCATAATGCCTTCATAGATTTTAAAGTTTGGTACAAGAGCATCATCATTGTGGAATCAATAAAAAATCGGCGATCCCCATTGGTCCCAATCCAATAGTTTAGGATAATTTGAGGGGATGTCATCATCAATGTTGAATGGACTTTGGTGAGCGTTATGCATATGGATATTGGATTCAATTGTATTATTGGGGTCAACAAAGATATGGTCAAGTGTATATGGATTATTGATTTTAGGTTGGGTGTCCTCATATGCCTTTTCATCATTTGAAACACTCACAGTCTCACACGTAGGTACCATAGTACTAGGAGGACCTATTTGTAATGGTTTTAATCCAAGCCCCAAACTAGGAGGTCATCCTTTCACAATGATAGGTTTAATTATTCCTTATTTATGATGTCCAAGACCACTACATCTGTCATAGCCTTATTTCTGCATAATAGTAAACCCAAGTCCATACTTGCTAGGAGATATCAAAGTGGGTTCTTGTTCTTCTTTTGTTTTCTCAATACAGATGGATGTATTCTCATAGACATGTTCTTCAAGTAGGCCTCCTCCATGAATGAAATTGATAGAAGTGGCATTTTTTTGTATTGATCTCAGAATGTTGTGCTTACAATAGTTTTGATTTACCATAAGATTGGGGAAAAATTGGTGACTCCCTAATGTGGAATACTTGAGACATAAAGTACTCTCCACACTTATTGTCTTCAATCTTTAGCTTTTTTTTGGCCTTAATGAGGAGTATATCTGTGTCCACATATTTAGAGGAATCTATGGGTTGTGCTTCATTGTTTGTTGGGACTTGGTATGTAGTAGCATCTCTTAGATTAGCACAAAACTAGAAAGGGTTTGGATCGCCAGGGATGGTAACCTCCACATTTTTACAGGAAAACTTCAGACGTTGATGATATGTAGAGGGTACTATTTTCATAGCATGAAGCCAAAGGTGTCCTAGTATCATGTTGCAATTCATTTCTATATCTATGACCTAGAATAATGTATTCTCAGTAACTAGACCAACTCTGATGGGTAATATGATGACACCCTTAGAGAAGCATTCTGCATCATCATAGGCCTTTATTGTGATTCTGTGAGAAGGATCTACATCTTCTTTAGAGTAACCCAAACCCTTGACAACTTTTAAGGTATAAATGTTCAATCCTGCTCCACCATCTATTAAGACACATTTGACGTTTGCTTTATGTATAAAGACTTCGAGATGAAGGGGATCATTGTGGTTGGGTTTATCTTTAGGAATATCCCAGGGGGAAAAGGTTATATGATGTGATGCAGATAAGTTCCCAACCATGGCTTGGAATTGGGCAACATCAATGTTATATGGGACTATTAACTCTTTTAATGCTTGGTCAAGGATCTTCTGATGTTGGGGGGACACACATAGGAGGTCCAAGATGGATATTTGCACAGGGGTCTTGTTGACTAGCTATTCAACAAGGCTATAATCAAATGAAGTAGGAGCATTGGACCTACTAGGGGGTGTAGGTCTCGTAGAGGTCGTATGTCTAGAAGGAGCTCTAGGTAGGGTGATCTTGGTATGACATGTAGTGATAGTGCAACGAGGGTCTTTAGTGAATGTGGATATGTGGGAATTAGACTCATTGAAATAGTTGATTGTGTAGTCATATCTAGTGCGTGTGTAATTCACATTGGCTTGTGAGTTTGAGTTTGAACTGGAGGCCTTCTCTTTGTTGTGATTACGCAAAGGATCTTTAAAAATAATGTGATCAGAGTTGGATGGTAGTAGTGATGGATCGACTATGATCACACCATCATCAATAAGGTCTTGTATTGCATGTTTTAGCTAGAAACATGATGGGGTCTTATGTCCTTTGGTGCAGTGGTAATCACAAAATTTTTTGTCATCCCATCAAGAAGCTTTAGTTAGTGGTTTGTCTTTGATTGGGGTTAACTAAAGGAAGTTATTACTGAGTAATTGTTGAAGTGCAGTCTCAAGAGGTATCCCCAAGGGTGTGAATTTTCTATCTTTGGTTCTTGGATGTCTTCAAGGCCTATCCTATGATGAAGTCTTAGTTTTCTGTTGTGGAGGTGATGTTTGATTGGGAGGTTGTGAATTCGTAGGTTTCACACCTTTCAAAGTCAGTTTAGGTTGTGTTGTGCTAATAGTTCATGCATCCACAATACCACCATTAGTCACATTCTTATTTTTGGATAAAATTTTTGCCTTGTCGTTAGATGAGTTGGTGTTTGTATTTTCCTTGTTCATCTTGAGGATTCCCTTACGGATAAGAGCATCTTCAATACTAGTCCCTTTTTTCATTAGTTTGGAGATGGTGTGTGGACTTTTGATCTTAAGTTTGTAGATTAAGTTAGGGACTAGGTTTTCAATGCACATATTAACTTGTTGTTCTTCAGGAATGTTTAGTGAGCATTGACTAACTAAGCTTCTCCAGCATAGTAAGAATGTGATAAATGGTTCTCTTATCTTTTGTTTAGTTGAGCACAAATCAGAGAGTGTCACCTCATTTGTAATGTTGAAGGAAAAGTGGTAGATGAATTTGTTTGCCAGCTCTGACCAAGATTTGATAGTACTGGGAAGTTTGAAATACCATTAGAGTGTAGGCCCAACTAGGGAATGAGGGAACAATCTCATGAGGTAGGTGAGCTCATCACTAGGTTCGATACAAGAGGCACAAAATTCTCTGATGTGATCAACGGGGCTGCCTTTTCCTTGATATTTTTTGAATCTTGGAGCCTTGAAGTGTTTTGGGAATGGAGGCATATATAGACTTTTGTCAAATGGATTAGGATGTAAGTACCTTTCTGTATATAGAGCCTATTTCTTCTAGACTCCCAAAGCCTCAACTTGTTTGGAAAGTTGTTTGAATTGTTGTAGCAACTCTTCATTAGGATTTTGCATGATAGTTTTTTCTTCAAGCCTTTTGTGTCTATGAGTAGATCATTTGCTATGGTGAGAACTATGTCTACTCAGTTTTGACATTTCTATGTTTGATGAGTGAGGTGATGTGTCACTAGGTGGTGGAGGTATGTTAGTACCTTGAAGACAAAAGGGTCCCTATTGTGGTGGATGTTGGGGTACTTGTTGTGGTATCGACTATGATTGTTGTACCATGTGTTTTTGTTACATCACTTGTTGTGGTAGTTGTTGTGCCATTTGTTGTGGTTGTTGTTGAGATACCTCTTTTGGTTGCATGTGAGACCATGTATGTGACTGTTGTTGTAGATGTATTTGTTGAGGTTGTTATGACACATGTTGTTGATACCCAATTTTTTGCTCAAGGTGTCTTTGGTATTCCAGCTGTTGTTTTAGTTGTTGTTGTTTGGCGAGCATGGCTTGTTGTTGTTGGAATTGTTGTTGATACATTGCATGTAAGTCAAGTGGATTTACATTGGAGTATGTGTTAGGGACGTTGGATCCTTGCACCACTTGAGGTTGTTGTTGTGGTTGATGTTGTTGTTGATATGTTGAATGTGTGTTAAGTGGATTTAAACTTGGTTGTGCATTGGAAATTTTAAGTCCTTGTACCACTGTAGGTTGTTGTTGTCTTTGAAGTTGGTTATGCCCTTGAAAATTGAACATCATGTTTGGGTTTTTGTTTTGGTACCTTTGTGTGTTAGATGTTTCTCCTTGGGACATCATATTGATTTGACAATGAGACATGTTCCTTTTGGGAATGGGTGAAATGTCAATAATACTTTTCCTTTGTATGTTAATAGGGATTGTTGCAATTGATATTTCATATGGTGTACTCATGGGAGGCTCCATAACATTTGACATCATAACATTTGGTAGAGTTAGGAGCAAAGGTGTGCTTTGTTGATTTTCCTCCAAAGGAGGTATGTTTGGCATCCGTAGAGTACAAGTCCCTTTAGGCACATCTTGTTGTTTCATTATGTGATTGAGATCAAATCTTAACGTTGGTTTGATGTTTAGACTTAGACTCTTCCAAGTTTGGGTTGAATTTGACAATTTCTTGGGCTGCCAAAAGTTTAAAGTTCTTTCGAAAGGTTTTTTCTTGACATGCCCTAGCCATTTCTTCATTAGTGATGTTGTAATCAGTGTCAAGTACCTTTTTGTGTGTTTAATATGTTAGGGTTGAAGGAACTTGTGTTGGGTTTGTTGAATTCGAAGGAGTGTGTTTGTTCATCCTCGAGTGTAGTTGGCACTCTTCCACCTCTAGGTGGTATCAGCAGAAATATGTGTTCAAAGTTAGGATTCCATTGAGCCATTCCATGTGTAGGAGGAGTGTTTAAAGGAAACCTCATAGTAGGTGTTTTGCTTAGGATTTGTTGTTTCATCTCTTGATTATTGTGATCTTGCAGATACATGTTTAAGGGGTCCACAAGTAAAGGTTGTGATGCTTCAATTTGGTCTTCGTCAAATGTTTGTCAGGTTTTATTGCTCTTCTTTGGCCTTGCAAGAGGTTTTGGTTGCATTTGTGCCTCAGAAAACAAGGGTTGGTATAGTTCTTCGAGTCTTTGAGCTGATTGTGTCCTTGTAAGTGTTGGCATGATACCTAAGGATGCAGATGCAATGGAGGAAAACCTAAATGGAAAACCTAAATGAAAAACTAAATTGCCACTTGAACCAAAGTTTAGCCATGCTTATCTAGAGTGGACAACTTAGAATCTTGGCACCATAGCCTCCCCCTTACAATGCACTCACTTCTCAGGGATACCAAGATTTGCTTCCCAAGGGGCATGACTTCCTAAGGGACTGTTGTCTCTACTAAGGACCATGAGAATGTGGGATGTCTTAACAGGCATGAGTGACCCCCTGAGCTAGTGGATAGAAACATTTTTTGCCACTAAAACAAGATTTTTAGTATAGGTATTCCATTTGGCAAGTGAATGATAAACTTCCTCATAAGGTCTCCTAACCCCAAGAACTAGGGTTTGGCACACCATAAAGGTACTAGAGGAGAGCTATCACACAACAATACCATTGACATGACATTAATCGTATCGAGTTTTATATAGAAGCTAGAACGTTGACCTAGCTTTGGCCTATTACTGCTTCAAAGTCATCCCCTGGCATACCCAATATCGAGTATCTTGGTCCAAGGCAGGCTTCTCTATAGAAGTCACATGGATTTCTCTTACACCCAAGATCCATGAATGGCGAGGGGAGAGGATATGTTCAAGTAACTCCTAGGGTTTTAAACATTGCAGACATGCCAAGCAAAATAGAAAAATTTCATTTTAATGCACCAATCTAGGAAGTCCACACACATAGTTGAGACAACCACATAGGGTCTTCAACAACGTCATGCAAACAAGAATTAGTAGTTTGTAATGATTATGTCTTCATCAAACGGTCATGACATGTTGTAAACAAACCATCAATAACACCAAAAAATCTAATCTAGGTCGTATAAAGAAACACAAACCCTAGATGCAGATTCTGAGTGAAATATGTGCTTTGAATGAGTTGACTGCGCCCCAGAAGGCTAGAATGACCCAAGATGCCCCCAAGTGCACTCAGACAATGCTAATTGTGCCCATGGTGCACTTGGGGCCTAGAAGGGCATAGTTGGTAGTCTCTAGGCGTAGTTGGGAGACTAGTTGCAAATTGTGGGGAAATGGGCCCTAAACAATACCTAGAAATTGAAAATTTGAAATCTACCCCACCAAGTGCACTCAAATAGTGTAGACTACACCCATGGTGTAGTTGGGGCCTAGAAGGGCACAAATGGGTGTTTCTAAGTGCAGTTGGTGAATTGGGAACAATAGATGGGGGTTATGGTGGCTCCTAGGCCCCTAAAACTACCTCCTAAGGGTTCCAAGTGCTCCTTGATAGAGCAAAGTTACTCTATGAAAACAAGCTAACAGAATGCATAATATGAGAGCATATAACCATGTTACTAGACCCCTTAATTAATCTAGATGTGATAAGGAAGTGAAAATGGTCATTATACCCTTCCAAGTGAGCTCCTTCCTTGCACCTACAAGCACAAACACAAGAAACCCAAGTTAGTTTAGCATGTTCACGTCTGGTTCACCGATTGTAGGACCAAAAAATGGGCTAATATCTAACATACTATGAGCAAATCACGAACTCAATAAACATACATTGACACCCTCTAGTATACCATGAATCCAAATAAATAAAAGGAAGCAACATAAAGTTAGAAACCCACTCTTTCATTTGTAGCTCCCATGTCCTTCTTTCTTCTCCATATAATGTAGCTCCAATTGCCTATAATGCACACAATTAGCGAGAAAAAACCTATGATAATGATATTAGAGTACTAGAAGAAGTGATTTAAGCTTGAGAGAGCAAAAGACCAAGGACCTAGGGACTTATGGACTTGAAGGACATAGGGTCTGGAAATGAGAGGAAGAATGCTCAATTTATAATCAACACACAAGATGAGAGCATTGGACTTGTCACCTTGGATATGCGACTTGGCAAGAGATTCCTTTGAGAATCCATGACACATATGACACAAGATCCCAAATGTAGGATTATGTGAAACTTGGAAGTCAAATATGGCTATAAATGGGAGAGGATCTATGATGTGTCATGTGACACCTCAAACCCACTTAAAGCCAAGAATCTATGACAATGGAAGCCAAATATGGACATGCATAAGGAATAAGAATCTATGGATTATGACATATCTTAGCCAAGTGTAAATGGAGAATCCATGATCTGTCATGCCCATGTGTCATGATAATGTCAATATTATATGGAATATTTGAATTAAAAATCCATTCTTCCACACAAATAGAAATTAGTAAAAATGGAATTAATGGTGGAAAATATGACTTAGGAAATTGTGAATTTCCATGGTTTGTGAATGGAAAATCAATTAATTAATAAAATTAATTAATTGAGGATGATAATTAGGAAGAATAATTAGTAAAATGACACAAGATTAAATTATGAGTTATTTAATCCTATAGAGAAACTTAGTAAATGATTGACCAATTTGATTAAATAAGCGTGACAGTATCCTTTGATGAAAATCTGACGATTATTGAGATTGAATAGGATAATAATGGGTACACCAAAGCCATAGCCAAATTTATTGATTGATTAAAATTGATAACATGCCAAGGACATGTAACACATAACCAATATCGTAAATGCTACATGATCGAGATTGATTAATATGGTTGATCATAATAACATCAATGGACATTGTCAATGTTATTAAGATGGTTTGATGATGTCATGATCTGACACTAAGGGACTCAACAATGTCTATGATCGAATGACAAGAATGACAGTTTGACCTAGCATTGAGAGCCATTAAAGTACTAAGGTCAGATTGATAGGTTTGATAGATTGATAGGTTTCTGAAGCACTAAAAGCCACAACAATGCCTAGGATTAGACAAATGATGATAGATTTGAGATTTTTGACAAATTCCAAGTTGATTAAGACTGATTTTGATTGATTCTAGGTAGATTTGGGGTGATTCTGGGTTGATTTGATATGATTTCGAGTTGATTTGATATGATTTTTGATGATGTTGAAATGGTTCTGAAATGATCTATAATTGATGTGAAAGAGGATACAAATGATGACAGACACTGTTGAGATATGATAAGTTGGCCAAAAGATCAGAGTTAGTGAAATGAGAAAATGGGATGAATTAGTATGTAAATGTGATGAAACCATAAACACGAACCATTTTTGAACATCTACAGCTGGCAATGGGAGTTTAGTTGTGTCACAAAGTTTTAGTTTGATAAAAAAACTAACTATAGATTTGTCTCTCAGATTCAATTATCTATCAAAATGAGTCTATGTGTCAGATCCTCTTAGTGTGTTGTCAAACTCTTAACAATTTTCTGTCAATTTGTTTAGGAATTTTTTAGGTATGTCAGTTGTTCATTCTGCTATAAAAATAGGCTTCTACTACTCAATAAAATTAAGCTTCTAGTTCTTCTTCTCTTTATCTATTTTTTGTTGTGTATTGCAACTTTTTTTTTAATATGGTGTGCAACTTTGTTTTTAATACTATGAACCAAGGAAATGTGCCCACATCAAGTGCCAAAATATATGGGGAAGGAGTCAGATTTGGCACAAGTATGAACTAGTTACTCAACATTTCTTTTCCTTGTGCTTATGATTTTAGACTAGGATTGAGACTAAGGTAGTTCCAATTGTTAGCATTTGCTGAAAGGTTGCATACTATTGCAATGAGTTTTGGTTAACTCGTTAGTAAAATAAATATTTCCACCAATCACAATTTAATATTATTATTTTCTTATTTTTAAAAATATTCTTATTAAGTTTATATGCTAATCTTTTAAGTTAGAAAATTGTAAAAATGATTTATCTTAACATTGATTAGCTAATAGATTTAACATCTTATATACAAATTTGTCAGAAACAATGCAATATTTTAGGACGTACGATGTGAATTTATAGAACAAATAGTAAAACTACAGTATAATTGTTTATTAACATTAATAAACACAAAAATATCTTCTAATGAGCTATAATGTATTAACGTTTTTGTCTTTTAGTTCTTTTACTTATTACAAGAATTGTTTTAGTTATAATTTCTAAATATTGACTTTCTTTCTATAATATAAACACTATTTATATACATCACTGAAACATTAAATAGAGATCTTCCCATTAAAACAAAAGAAAACTATTTATTTATTATAAAATGATTTACCATATATCATATCATAGATAACTCCTCTCATTAACTTTTTTAAATTTTATTTAACTAAACAATACATCGATCAAGATGGTTTCCTTTATTTTCAACTTAAATAAATAATAATTACACAAAATACATTTAAATTCATTAATAATATAATATTTAACTAAAGATCTAGAAAATAATTTTTAAAATATCTATTATTTTGGTATTTTTATTTAAAAATCAATTGTTAAAATTCAAAATGGAATTAAAAAATATTAAAAATTATCTAAATAGTACAAATTTTAAATTTATATTTTATTAAAAAAACTACAATGATATTTTCTACATATAGGAAATATATAAATATTTACACTATTTAATATCTACTATAATTTTAAAAAAATATTTTAAATCATATTAAAACAATACTAAAAGTACTTTCAAACCTAAGAACAAATTATATTTTAATTAATTGAATAAATAGTTATTTGACTATATTATAGTTAAAATAATATATATAAAAATATTGAAGTTGATGAAAGATCAACCCCATAGCTCTTAAGAATCACTTGCATGCAAACACCTATCACATAAGAGAGAAGCAAAAAGCTACAGAGGTTGGAATTCCTAGATCCATAGATGAGACATTCTTGATGAGCAAAAAGAGAGATTGATATTATCAAAAGCGAATGAATGTTAAATACAGAGAGAGATCGTCGTTATAAAGGGGATCAAAACCCTGACAGGTAACTAACCTAGGTTGCATAATAATAATTAATAAAAGAATTAAATATTATATGCCCAAAGTTTGGCTTAAGTAACCTAGAGATAATAAGTGACTTAATAATTAAATCTGTAGACACCTAAATTTGATTACACTACTTTGGTAATCTAATTTAGCCATCTCTAAAGGCATCATTAATTAAATTCTTATTTAATTAATCCCTTGTCATCCCCTAGTTGATTAATTTAATTAATCATCTATAGTCCTAATTGATAAATCAAATAATCTATTATTTATCAATTAAATCCTTTTCTCCTATCTAATTCCAAAAATCCCCATTTATTAAATAAATCTATTTGATAAATGAAATCCTCAAATTCAAAAAAACCCTAACCTATCTCTAATCCTCCATTTAGCCTAATCCACCCCATCCACCCATACTAACCAAGCTTAGCCACTAACTCACCCACCCTCATTAATGCCATCCACTTGCACATCTCTAACATCCCTAATCTAATCCTAAACCCAAGCCTAATCCACCCCCTAATGTTGTCACATTTCTTAAACAAGTTTAAGACTTTCCTAATCCAAACCAAAGTCTCCCCTCAAAAAAACCCAACCACTAAGTCATGAGTGCTCTTACAAAACATAAAGACTCTTACAAGCCCACTCATGACTCTTACACCCATCTTCCACACTCTTCCCTCTTCCACACTCATTCCTCTTACATCCCTCTTACATACTCAACCCCACTCATCATGCCCTTAACCAACCCTTAACCCTACCCTCTCACACTCATCCTCCTTGTGACAAGTGTCACCTTCCCATTGGTGCTAAACAAGCACAATCCATGTGCTCCCCTTTGAGTGCATCTTAGCCCTCCTTAAGCCTTCATCCATCCTTGCATCTAAGCCCTCCATCCCTCTACCCCTTAGCCTATAAATTGAATCCCATCCCAAGCCATTTCATCAACAATCTTTGAGCTAAAGTTACCATGCTATTTTGAGAACCAAAGCCATCAACCATACCCTTATAATGCCAAATTGAGAGCTCACAAAGCTACCAATTTGCCATTACCCATCTCCATTGAAGCAGCTTTTGAGCATCTTGAGCATACATCCATAGCAAAAGGACACATCTACAGAATCAAGAAAGCATGGAGTGTTTTCTCTCGTGAGGTTTGCACTTCTTATTTTCTTTCTTAGTCTAAGCATATATGTGAATTTAGTTTTTGGTTTGTGAATGTTTACTTTATTTGTTAATGTTCTTTGCATACTGATTCTGGTTCTACAAAATCAATATGATTTAATCAATAATAAAAAATTATATTACTCTATAACACCCCTCTTAATATAAACTTAGGGAGTAGCTAAAAACCTAGAAACTACTACTAAAAATAAATTTGGGTCCCGACAAACAAGGCTTGATGAGGTACTCGAGCACAACCAAATCTCTGAAAAGAGGAGAAATAGAGAAAACCACATTAGAAAAACCCTACTCCAAAAAGAGATGGAAATAATGCTAAAAAGAACTAGTGAAGGACTAAAGAAGCCTCCAAATTATTGAATGTCCCAGAAGATAGAAACAAAAAATGATTATGAAGAATACCATTGAACCATGTAGAAGCTGCAAAGCTATGTCAAAAGTAATTGTTGATCTAAAGAACCTCCATTGAAATAGAACCCAACTAGGTTGATAAGACTATAATTTGCATTGGATCAGGAGGCACACAAAGGAAAACAACTAAACTCAAAGATACAAATGGCATGAAACATCAAAGCTTAAAGAGACCATCAATCAAACTTGGAAGGTTGCAACCAAAATAGGAACAAAAATAAGAGTGTCTATATGGTAATGATCCATCTCACTAAAGTGCATAAGAAACCACCTAATGTAGACAAGGGTGAGGTGATAAGCAACTAGAAAAGTCAACAAAAAGAGTTACATGTCAAGGAACCATGATCAAGATACACAAAAGAGTAAATATATGTGTACTAAGCTGATCAATCTTAGACATGTCATGTGAATAATGTTACAGAAGGGAAACTCACTAGACAAAGGAAGATGACAAGAAAAGGCAAAACATCAACCCCCATGACACTTTAATTAGAGTAGTGCATGTACAATAAGGCACAAGATATGATGAATCCCAAGAATACAATCATATGTATGAGTGTCTTCAGATGACACTACTCAAATCAAAAGGTAAAACAAGACAAAAATAACAGAAATGAAAATACAAATGGAATATGACACTTTATCTTAGTGTGTTTGCAAGAATGCATTCAAATGATGTCTAAATAGACTAGAAGAGACATAAGGGTGATACATAATATAGTACAACCCATGACGAAGCATTTGAAGCAACAAAATTAATCTCCAAACTTAAAACAACCAAGATATCCACTAAAATGCAAAAATGCAAAAAAGTAAATAGAATGTACATGGAGTAGAATCTGAAAAATAACCAACAATACTAGAAAGAGCTCTGAAAGACCTTTCCAATGATATAAATAATTTTCAATTCAAAGATCGAATGCTCAAGATATGTTCCCTAGAGTGCAAAATTATACCCCTATCTTTGATAGTAGAAAAAGCCATAAAAAAACCTCAAAATTGAAAGTTACTTATACCACTATGACAAACAGAACTAGCTTTCTGGCGATATCTCATTTGTGGAAAACAGAGTCTATATGCCCAAGATATGAGGAAAAACCCAAAGGTAGGTCCAAACAAAGCCAGAAGGGCAAACATGAACACTAATGCAATGCTGATGCCAACAAGTGATGAGCATAATTTTGACGATCAAATGATCATCGAGGAAAAACCAATGCCAGAAAAATGTTTAGTTCGTTAGAAATACTTGCTGGAAAAAAACTATCCTAGTTTGCCAGAAATACATGCCGGTGTCGGCAGAAAAATTCGGTGGCCAATATAATGCATGTGAGGAAAAAAATTATTTTAAAAAACTTTGGAGCATGCACCAAAAAGCCAGATTGCATGGGATCGATGAGGTGGATGATTGGTCACTAATGTCAAAACCATGGTTTAAGGAGAAAAATCACTTTTAAACAAATCTTTAAAATGCAAGACATAGGTGGAATCCGCCGAAAAAAAATACCATTAATGGTTGAAGAAAACTACCGTTAGAGTACAAAGCCCACGATATGGCAGGGCCCATGAGGGTTGTGAGCGTGATCGAGCACCAAAAATGATGGACACTTGGGTAGGAAAACCTCGAGAAAAATATTCATGATCCAAACATAAAGTCATCAATAAATGTGCCAATATGGACGTCAAAACCATGCAATGGGATCTAACAAGAGGCAATGGGCCCACAGAGCTTGGGAATGCAAAATTCCCATACTCAATCATGGGTGTAAAAACTATCGCAAAAATTAAAGTCTACCCTTGAAATCATGGGTGTAATAGGCATAATCACCAAAACAAGAACATACATGGCTTGACACGAGAACCATAGATCTCCAAAATGAAACCCTGAACTCCAAATAAAGTACGGTTGGAAAATTTATTGCGATAAACCACTACCATCCCTGAGAAAAATGCCAACCACTCCAAAAACCAACGCTACTCCAACCCAAAAATCACGCCACTAATCTTGTGAGTGATAGGCCCTCACAAATCGCATGCCAAGACATAGTCATCAACCTGCATGGAGGAGATTGGGATCTAATCCAAGGTGAATCGATGCTGCATAAAAAGCCTTCTCCAAACTCACCAAATTGCCAAATAAAGCTACCAAATCTAGCAGTCTAGATGCACAAACTCGAAATTGAAACCAATGGAACACCTAAAAAATGTCATGTTCGAGCAAAAGAAATTACCAATTCCCCAAAAAACCACTGGATCCGCAAAAAAATAATTTGAAATCCCAAGTGCAAACTTAGAGGGTCATAAAGTGATCCAAACAAAAAACATGTGCCAACTCATCGAATAGGAGCAAGCGGGCCCTGAGAAGGATGAAGCAGAGGCCAAGATGGAGTTGGGACCACCACACCCAAATGAAAAATGTCAACCTCCAATTAACTCACATGTGCTTGTCCACTTCCTAAGGCACCAAATTAGAGGAAGTGCTTCCACCTAAAAATAATCACACCCACAAAAAGTGAACCACTTTGCAAGTCAAAAACATGCACATAGCCTGAGGATATTAGGCATGGGGTTTGAGGAGAGAGCCACCATCAGATTGCAGGCTGAGCTTGGGTGCCAAAATTGGCACTGTATCCAAAGTGAGGCATGGTCTTCAACATAGGGTCTAACTTGCTCACACCTCCAAAAATTGGGGCATGCGACAAGATGGGACAAGGCCCACAAAACAAAGAATGCAATTTGTAAAAAAAATCTAGTGTTATTACTCCTTTCAAAGAAATAAATATTTTTTAGACAAAAAGATTTTTCTCCAAAAAAAAATATTCGCACCTTGATTTTTGAGCCTAAGCCAAAATAACCTGGGTGCAAAAAATATTTGCCTAAGATTTCAACAACATCCAAATTGGACAAATTTTATATAGAAATAGGGATTTTGGAGCACTTTGAGCTTAATGGTGATGTCTATTTGGGCTCAAAGTGACCCAAAAATAGGCCCCCCAAATCCAATACAAAATAAAACTTTGAAAGCTACAAATTTGAATACGGATGCCAAATCTCTCAAGAATGGAATAGGGGCATGAAGATCTAGAGCTTTGATACCATGTTGAAGTTGATGAAAGATCAACCTTGCAAGTTCCAAAAATCACTTGCATGAAAACACCTGTCATAGAAGAGAGAGAAGCAAAAATCTATGGAGGTTGGAATTCCCAGATCCACAGATGAGACATTCTCGATGATCAAAAAGAGAGATTGCTATTATCAAAAGTGAATGAATGTTAAATACAAAGAGATATTGTCCTTATAAAGGAGATCAAAACACTAATATGTAACTAATCAAGGTTGCATGATAATAATTAATAAAAGAATTAATTATTATATGCCCACAGTTTAGCTTAAGTAAACTAGAGATAATAACTGACTTAATAATTAAATCAATATGATTTAATTAATATGAAAAAACTTTATTACTCTAACAAAAAATATAATTTTAAATTTATAATTAATTATTTGGAAAATAGTTGTTACGTTGTGAAGATCAAAAGAAAAGATCCAATGATTTATAGAAATCAAGACTGAAAATTATCATTTCATATTTTATATGAAATAATCATAGGGAACTCGTATTGCCTAGTTGCACTTTCTTAATGTTGGAGAAACCCACAAAATCTTATGATCTTTTCAAGATGGGCATTACAGATGTGAAGTATAAATCATGAGTAATTGGCATTAGGAGTTTTATTTTCTTTTCTTTTCTTTTTGGGATAGAATCAAAATGATGTTGCTATTAGGATTCAAACAAATTTTCCAAGAAAGCTTGTTTACGACTAATCAAAGAATTTGTCTCATGCCCTAAGCAAATCTCCACATTTAATGAATTTTGATGTCCTTTTTTTTTGTTCAATAACTTTTTTAGATTTTCCCATCATCGTTTGGAAGGCGAGCTGACTAACAAAATAAATAAATTTGTATAAACTATCTAATATGGCCCCGATCTTCCATTAATTAGCTCTTAAAGTATTAGGAATACCTGTCAAATGCATTTATATGATATGTTGTAGATCATAGTCAAATGTGTCAATAAATAGAATGTATCCCATGAAGAAGAATTAAATTGAAACATATCGCTTAAAGGATATACCAGCCACAAACTTCTCAAAGGATATACCAATAACAATCTACTTGAATGATATACCAATACAAAGAATTTGAATAATCCACTATATTTACTAGAAAATTTCCCCATATTTTATCACGTATATTGATAGTCATTAGAAAATAATCATTCTAAATAGAATGTGTTTTCAATTTTTAATCTTAAATATTGAATTCAAGATTGGAACCCCTAATCTCCTCATGTTTTTTTCTAAGCATCTACAAGAATAAACCTGATTTTTTTAATTATGTTTCATACAACTTATGTGAATAAAACAAATTGTGGATGGGCTACCTAGATTCAACACTTTGTGCCATCATTTTAAAAAAAGAAGCACTTTTATATCAAATACTATTCTGTATCACTTCATTCTAAATATGCCCTAAATATGATAAATTTGTCTATAGGAAACCCCCACAAAAGCATCATCAACAAAAAAACTAACTACTTTTGGCAATTATAATGCCTTTTCATGTATCTTCGTTTCCTAGTTAAGGTGTGCAAAAAATGGGATCATAAAATAGGTAGATGAATCATTTAAAAGAAATCCTCAAAGAGATGGTGTCTTATGGAATGTAATGATAGTAAGATTTTCAAAAGATACGTAGACAAAAAGTCTTTAGATACCTCCAGGAAAATGTAATTGGTTGCAAAATTATAGGTTTTTTGTTAGTGTCTTCCTAGGATGTCCCAAAATAGGCACCCAATCCTTTGATAAAATGCTTCAACGAGATGAAGATGTCATAACATGTGAACCAATAATTATAAGAGTTCTTAGAAAATAATTATTTTTATAAGGCCTTGTAAACATTTAAGCATAAGGAGAAGACAATTTTTATCATTTAATGGTTTAACACTTGATGTTCAAATATTAAAATGGATTAAATTTTTTTACCCAAAATGCAACAAATAGGCAACCCATAATTAAATGATATGTGCAAAATAAATTTCTTGAAAAGGATTTAAAACTTTTCAACAATTCCAATGGTGGTTGTAAATCTTGACTCTACAACAATTGCCAACGTCCTTCCTACCCATGGAAAATTAAGAGCTTTAGAATGTTAGAATAAAGTAATAACTTAATTATTAAATCTTCTTGATTTTATCCTTAAGTTACCTTTAGTTATCTCCTAAGATAACACTTTATGCATTAGTGACATTTAGTAATTTTATTAATTATTACATGATTTCTTTTTAGGGTTTCTTTTAGGTTACCAGATCTCCTATATTAGGATTGATCATTGTATTCTTTATTCATTTGTTTGATATGATAATATAATCATTCATATTTTTAGAGTCCAAACCCTTTCTTTGTTATCCCATTCTTCCCGATAACAAGTTATTTTGGCTTCATGAAGTTGGATTGACAACTTCTACATGGTATCAAAGCTTTGTCATGCTGCAACTTGTTCTAATTTTTGAAGAATTTTGGAGTAATGGGGGTTTGCTCGAATGAATCATCGATTTTATCATTTTTTTATGAAATAGGGGTCACTTTTATTTAGTGCACTTTGAGCCCAAACAAACCTCACCATTAGGTTTGTAGCTCCCCAAAACCCCTATTTCTATATAAAAGATTTCAATTCTAGATATAGTTAACTAATCAAGTAATTTTTTTGTTGTATTGCTTGGGTATGCTTCTTGAGGCAACGATTTTTTTATTAATGCAAAAAATAATAATAATAAAATGTCACTTTATTGGGAAAAAAAAATAAGGCTGTTCTTTTTTTAAAAAAATGTTTCAAAAAGCACTTTTTGTTGAAAAATGCATGATTTTGTTTTGTTTTTAAATGAAAGGTATGCCTACAAGTACAAACATTAGCAGAATACTAACATAGGAAGGTATGCCTACATGTGTAGGTGTGACATCATCATGAAAATTTGGTGGCCTTCAAATCATCATGCATTTTTTGGTCATAAAGAGTAGCCTTGGGTTTGTTTTCCATATCTTGCTTATATGAACTCCTATAATTGAAAATCTAGTTTTGAGCTTGTCACAATGGTGTAAATATTTTGATTTTTTATATTTTTTGGTTGCTTGTTTATGTAGTCAAAGTTAGAGACTCTATTTTGCACTATAGGAGTCATATCTAGAGCATCTGATTTCTATTTTTTGAAAACTTTATATCGTTGGAAAGATTGTTCTATTGTCTTTCTAGTGATGCTGATTTTTCTTCTAGATTGTGCTCGAAGTACATTTTATTGATTTTTTTTGCATTTTTGCACTATGATGAATATCTTAGTTGTTTCTGGTTCAGGGATCATTTTCATTACATGAAATGAATCATCTTGGTTGTACTTTTTGTTGTACCAGCCTGATGTCTCTCTTGATCTTTGTTGACATCTATTGTAAGCATTTATACAAATGCACTAAGATAATGTGTCATATTCCATATGCATTTTTTCTTCACTTTTTTTTCCTTGTTTTTCCTTCTGATTGAGTAGTGTCATATGAGCAAACTCATACATATTACTAACTTCTTGGGACCTACCATATATTGTGCCTTATTGTACATGCACTACTCTAATTAAGTGATATGGGGGTTGATGTTTGCCAGCTACCTTTGTCCAATAAGTTTCCCTTCCGTGACATTAACTTCACGATGTGTCTAAGATTGATCACCTCATGACACTATTATGTATTTATCTGAACATCTTGATCATGGTTCATTGGCATGCAATTCTTTTGGCCTACTTTTTTTTATGTTACCTATCACCTTATCCTTGTCTACATTAGGGGGTTTCTCCTGTTGGTTCTTATGTTTCCTTGGTTTGTTGGAGTGAGTTATGTATACAATATTTGTTCCTATGTACTAGGTGAATGCAATGGTTGGGTACCTATGCATTTTAGTGAGATGGATCATTTACCATATAAACACTTTTATTTTTATTCATTTTTTTATAGGTAATGGGTCGAAGCCTAGATTAATTATTATTATTTATTAAAATTAATTATTAGTATGTGTTAAGCTCGGGTAGAATTGAACCCAAGACCTCCCATATGAGAGGCTCACAAGTTATCATTACATTATCGACTCTTTCCTATTTTGATTCCTATTTTGGATGCAACCTTCCATGTTAGATTAATCAACTTCTTAGGGTTTGGTATTTTATGCAATATATATCTTTGAGTTTAGTTATTTTCCTCCTAGTTCAAGTAGTGTCATTTGAGGGCACTTATAGATTATAGTCTTCTCTACCTGGTTAGGTTCTATTTCAGTGGAGGTTCTTCAGATCAATAGTTATCTTTTAACAATGTTTTCACCTTCTGTATGCTTTAGTAGTATTCTTTATGATCTTTTTTTGTTCCTATCTTCTAGGACATTCTCTATTTTGGAGGCTTTTGTAGTCCTTCACTAGTTTTTCAACATTATTTCCATCTCTTCTTGGAGTAGAGTTTTTCCAATGTGGTTTTCCTTCTTTCTCTGCTTTATAAAGATTTGGTTGTGATTGGGTACCTCATCAAGCCGTGTTGTCATGAACCAAGTTTACTTTTTGCATTGTAGATTCCTTTTCCTTTTATGCATTATTTGTAGCTACATTGTCACTCATATTAAGAGGGGTATTATAATAGAGTAATAACTTATTTGTCAAGTCATCTTGACTTGATAATTAAGTTACCTTGAGTTCTCTCTTAATCTAACACTTTATGCATTAATGACATTAATTATTAAATGATTAATTTGTAGGGTTTCTTGTTTTAGGTTACCAAATATCCTATATTAGAATTGATTATTGTATACTTTATTCATTTGTTTGATATGATAATATAATCTTTCATACTTTTAGAGCCCAAACCCTTGCTTTGTTATTCCATTCTTCCTAGTGATAGGTTATCTTTACATGGATGTGATATGGCTTCATAATGGGAGGGGTATTATTATTAGATATTGTAGTTTAAATTTTGCATTACACATTTTGTCAAGGAAGATATATTCTTAGAATGTATTGAACTAAGACTACTCTCCTAGAACTGTTACTCCAACCCATTAACACAACTAGTTACAAGAACCAATTGTCAAATGTTAATATATTTCCTTGACGTGCGACATCCATGCACATATAGGTGGCATTATTACAATGTATAATGTATGTTACAAATAGTGATAAATAAGATACAACCCTTAATTTGTATTTAAAAATAATTAGACTAATAAAGGTATTATTTAAAAGACTTTGCATATAATCTCTCTACTTTGACACAATAAGTGTGAAAGTCCCTTTGTTCACTAGTAATGAAAAAGAGAAATGTATTGTGCACCAAATTGGCTATAAAAAAATATTTATTTGAACATCTAGTTGTTGGAAAAAATAAGCATACAATGCACTTTCTTGACTCTCATATCATGGCCATTATACTACTTCATAAAACTTTTATAGGCAAAGGTTTGAGCTTGTTATATATTTATATTAAAGAGTGTCAATACAAGTGGTTGGGATTTTGAAGTTGAAAGGTCTAATCATTAAAATAATGAATAAATGGTATGGAGGGGCCTTCAAATATTGGTAATATAGCGATCACCTTTCAAATTGTAGTTGCCTTAGTGATCATCATTGCAAGAAGAGGAAACCATGAGATATCACTTTTAGTATTACATTATAATCGAGAAATGTTACCTTTAATCTCTAACATTGTTGATCACACGAATATGTAATAGTTATTGACAAATTCAATCAAATAGAGTAAAGATAAAAATATTTGAAGTGTGATTGGGAAATATGCAGGGTTACAAATGTTGTAGTCTCAATTCAATGAAACTCTTTGAAGAAATTTCAATGGAAGTAAGTAAGGTCTACAAAATTACACATTTGAGCTTTGAGCCAACATTGTAACTGAGTGAATAGTGAATGAACATTTTATTATTTCTTGCACGTCTAGAATTGGTAAAACTATGGGATCTTTTCAATAGATGCCTAGCCTTTGGAGATACAAGTAGCTTTATTCTCTTAATAGACATAGGTGTTGAGTTATAAGAATTTATATACGAGTTTTTATCATGTGAGGCCACAATTATGTAATTTGGTATATGTGGCTCAATGATCACAAAGTGGAAGTTTCTATGCATCACAAAAATATTGAACTATACCCCCACTTTTCACATTGCTAAAGTTGCATAGTTAGGATTGAATTGAATTGAGAGTCCAAATTTTTGAAAAAGTAGATTATGGTTTAAATATAAAAAAAAATATGGTATTATAGTTACATAATAATGTATATTTTTGTTTTTATGTACATTTTCAATTAATTAGAAGAATTTGTAGCTTTCTCATTAGAGTTAATTTCATGAGGCATTTTTAATTAAACAATCGTTTTCTCATTATCTATAAGATTAAGTTAAATAATAAAAATATTATTATTTATTATGTCAATATTTCAAAGATAAGTAAATTTCTAAACACTTTAATGATTGAATTACTGGTTTTGGTTTTGATTGTGTATGTACTTTTAGTGTCAATGTTTGGATCACATGTAATCATTTATCATCAAGATGTAAGAGCATGTAGGGTATGCTTAAATATAAGATGTTTTTATGTCTTATGATGGATCACAAAGTGTGATAAAAACATTGATGTTAGAAATACATACACAATCAACACTAGAAGTTAAAGCATTAAATTCAAATGGATTGTGAAAATCTCATAAATTTGATTGTAACTACTCTTTGTATAGAAAGGCAACCAAATCACAATTCCAATGGTTGTAATGACACCCAAATTAGAGATATCAAACTTAAGGTATAATCAAAAGAGTGAAAGAAGGTATTAGTGTCTAATAAAGGTAAGTTAACTTTCAAAAGCAAATTAAAAGAGTAACCTAATTAAGAATATATGTAAAGAAACATTACCTTTGATGAAGCTCATTTGGAACATTTTCTCAAAGGCGAAAGAGAAGAAAGAGAAAGGCAGTAGTGGATGACACATAGCTGGAGAAGGTAGGGCTCGATGCTTGTGCACATTTCCTTATGTTGTCCTTTCATGTTCATGCTTTCTGTAGATTTAGGAAGTTGATTTATATGTTGTAGGGACTGACTTTTGATATCTAGGTCAAGAAGTCGACCTATTCCTCAGAGGTTGACTTGTACCCCAAGGTGAAAGTTGACCTTTTCCCATGAAGTTGACCTCTTCCAAAGAAGTCAACCTATACTTGAGATATATTAGAATACAAAATTTAATGCTCAGAATTATTGTTCAATGTGATCTATTGAGTGGGATCCAATAATTTTCCAATGGAGGAGTTATCAATGAAAAGGAAGCATTATATGTCAAACTTGATTATCTATATTTGAGACCACATAAGAGAGATGGGAGTAGTGGAGATGCAAATCATGAGAGACATTGACCTCTACTAGGTAGATTGACTGCCTCATGTTAATTTTTATAGGGCCATGCTACTAACATTGATTAAGAGACGGGATAAAGACACATGTTCATTTTATCTGCTTGTTGGAGAGATGACAGTTATCTTAGAGAATGTTTATTAGATCCCACATCTGTCAGTTCAAGGACCAATGGTTAGACCATAGGTCAACCATTCTCAAGAGGAGATCAAGGAAGACTACAAGTACTATATGGGGATGTCATACAGAGACAGAGAGAGACCTGATCAAGTGAGCTTGAAGGGCATATTGTTTGGACATACTCCTTTTTTCAAGAGGCTCATGCTTTGTACCATTGCCACAATAGTGATGCCTGATATAAGGGTGCCTGATAATAGTTAGGAAGAGATATGACAGCTAAAAGGCTCTAATTTGATTGTTTTATTATTTCATGTCAAATTGTAAGTTTATGAGAATGTTCTATGAGTATACATTTTAGCGTATACAGTAATATCTCATCAACACGATACGTACCAATTATGCCAACATCTTGTTAAGTTCTGATCTCATTCATAGGTTGTTGGAATTTAATTTTAATCATTCTTTTCAGATGCATATGATATGTACTATATCTTGCTTCGCACATTAAATCTGCAATGGGTATCGCCGAACCAAAGTGAGAGAGTATTTATTGACTTTCAATGCTTCTCTTGAATGATCAGGTGGCAATAAATATTGTTTTCAAAAGATATAGTTTCTTTCGAAAGACATGTCATGAAGGGACATGTCTCATGTTTGTTCATGACGTGGATTACTTAAACAGATATTCGTTATCACTTTAATACGATTTGTCAAAACTTGATCAAATATTAAATACTCCAAGTCGCCGATCTGCAAATAATACGATAGATCACAACTCAATCTAAGACAGACTCAATATGAACGATCATTACTTGATCTGTTCTATCAATATTTGAGATCATTTCTCAATCTTAGCTAGAGAAGAATAAATATGTTTAGAATCTGCAAATGCAGATTTTAGTATACACGTCATTTAGTTTCGATTTAAATATAAGAATGATTGATTTAACGTCAAGATATATGATGATCATCGAATATAACAATTTATATATATAATCAGATCAATCACCCTAATATCTGACCGAAGCTACTATAATTGACAATTGCTCACTTCTATCAATTTGATTAAGCATCTTTATGTTTTGAGATGACATCATCGGTGGCAGTTTTCGAGCAGTTACAATATGGTGACTTGTGGAGTATTAGGCACTTGGATATGGAAGAGGAGCAAGTTGTAGTAGATTACCCCTTCGGGTATCTCTGTTCCTCTTTAGTTTTTCTTTAGCATTTTTGTTCTTGTAATTTAGTGATGAACTGGAATTCAAATTTTGTCTACTGCCATTACTGTCAGTGCCACTATTCTTGATGTTCACATTGTTTATTACCAATAATGTCATTTTCATTATTTCTATTTTGGCCATCTTTTCCAGGACACGAGTGCACTCCAGAATGACTTACCAGTGTGTCTGTGGTTGAAACTATGTCACCTCCTAAGAAACCCTCTGGTCTAAGGATTTCCTTCAGTAAGCCTATCCTACTACACTTCCGCCTATCCTTCACTATGTTTTCACCAAGGTATGCCGGAGAATCTCTCATAATGGATGTGAGTGTTTCTATGAATTTCCTGATCGCAATAATCAAAGGTTTAAAGTACCATGCTATTATTATAATATATTACCAATATAAATAGAAAATTTCATCTTGGAGTCTTCAAATTTCATCAATGACAGTTTAGATTGGTCCTTGATCAAGTTCCAAACGGTTTGAGATGTGTTCACACTACAAGTGGAAAAGCATCACTTATGGAAGGATGACAAACTTTCTGTTAAAGTAATTAAGATCGTTTTTGCAAATGTAGAATCATAGCCATTGTTATTGATGATCTTCAAATGCAAATTTGGATCTCATATAAATATGAAAGGAGTCCTTATAGTTAATCATCATTTAGTTAATAAATAACTATATGTAAAACTCACTTTAAGCATATATAATATTAATATATATAATATATATTATATTACAAATATATATTATATATGAGATTTTTAATTTATGAATTTGATTGTGTAGAGTTTTTTTACCATCAACATTTTGGATCATACTACATGATCCATCATCAGAATGCAAGAGAACATGAAGAACAAGAATATAGAGCTGATATATATATATAAAAGATATTTATCTTAAAGATAATTTACCATAACATAAAAGTCTCTTCTGATTATAAGAGCCCGATTAGTTAAGTTATTTATATTAAATAGTATATATTCTTATCAATAATATGAAACATAAAATAATGTTCATATAAATCATGAATATATATCACTTCGACTGATGCTATACTTCAACACTTTCATCTTGGAGTCTTCAAATTTTATCAATGACATGTTAGGTTGGTCCTCGATCAAGTGGTGTGAGATGTGTTCACACTAAAAGTGGAACTACTTTGTTAGAAGCATCACTCATGGAAGGATGACTGCCACAGATGTGGCTATTACCAGTGATGCTTCCACAAACTTTGATCTCAAGAGAAACAGGCTAACAAGGTGCTATTTCAATTCAAACATGCTTTCTCTTTAATTCACAGAGGTTGAAGTGATGGCCACTCTCTTACATTTCCACATCAAAAGCTTCTCTTCTAGTTGCTTCAAACCAGGCATGTAAATATGTGAGTCAAATGATATCTAAGTCTTGCTTTTCATTTAAAAGGTTTAAGGATTTATAGTTGGACATATCTTCAATCTAGATTCTCGTTAGGCTTTTCTTGTGGGGTTTTGATTTAATAAGTAAATTAAAAAATCTGAATGGCAATTAGTCATAGTTACCGGATTCGTGCATATACCCCCGGATCTAGATTCAACTCCGGATTCTCATGTGGATTCGTGAGGATCCGGGTAGGATCCATAATCTTGCCTGTGGATCCACGGCTTGGATCCGTAATCCTGCCTGTGGATCCACGCCCCGGATCCGTAAACTTGCCTGTGGATTTGTCAGGATCTGTGGGCCGCAGATCCTAATGGATCCACAGGCAGGATTACGAATCCTACCCAGATCCTTGAGGATCCACGCATAGATCCGCGGCAAGGGCAAATAAAAAATGAAAAAAAGTGGGCCCAAGTTAGTTTTTTTATGTTTTTTTTTCCCTAAAGGCCCTAAACCCTAAAAACAACCCTCTAAGTCACAATGCAAGTTCATTTACTCTCTATTTTGTTCTCTATTTTGCTCTCTCATACTTGCTAGTTTGAAGTAAAGTGCTTGGAATCGAAGGAGATCAGTTGTTGAGCTCCAAATACCTTGCAAGAAGTATTTAAAGTATGCATTTCAACCATATTCTTGAGTTCTTTCATAGATTATTGATTTATTTTTAGTTTTTCAAATTTTCAAATTTTTGTGTAAGTGTGAAGCATGGTTTTCTTTCATTTTTTTTCTAGGTTGCAAGAATAAAGCAATGAGTAGTCAAGGCTTAGTGGGTGGGGGTGGGGGTGCGGCTGCATCACCAAGGTTCAAAATTGATAAGGGGTCTCCTTTATGGAAACACACAACAAGAGTCGCACCATGTCCTAAGGGTGGGGCATACATATGAAAATGTAATTATTGCAACATACAATATAGAGGCTCCTATTCCTAAGTGAAACTACATTTTTTTGGGCCCTGTGGGTGAAGGAATTAACATGTGTCAGGGTAGTGATAAGAAGGGATTACCAGCTGCACAAATAGCAGAGTTAACAAAAAAAAACAAGATAATGTTGATAGAACAGTTGCAAAAGCAAACCATGGTGCTTCCAAAAGAACAAATACACCAACACCATCATCCGATCAAACAAACACAAGAACACATCCTTTTTTGCCTATGCCAACTACAAATGATAAAGATGAAGACCCATCTCCAGTCACCCACAAGAGAGGCCCACTAGATAGGGCATTCCAAAATGAAAAGCGAGACATTGTTGATCACAAAATTGGACGTTGTTTAATTGCGAGTGGTGTTTCATTTAATTTTGTGAGATCACCTTAGTTTAGGGAGATGGTGGAAGCAATAAATGATGCACCCCATGGTTACAAACCGCCTGGTTATGAGAAGTTGTGCGCTACCATATTATATGATGAGAGTAAATATGTAGAGGCTCAACTTCAACCGATAAGAGATTTTTGGGTTCAATTAGGTGTCTCTATTATTTCGGATGGGTGGAAAGATTGTAAAAACCGTCCATTGATCAATTGTATGCCTTAAGGGGACAATGTTCTTGAAGGCAGTTGATTGTGAAGGGCAAGTGAAAGATGCAAAATTTATTTCACACATTCTCATTGATGCCATAGAGTCAATGGGTCCTAATAATGTTGTCGAAGTGGTCACGAACAATGCAAAAGTTTGTAAGGCTGCAGGGATAATTGTAGAGTCTAGATATGATCATATCTTTTGGACACCATGCACTGATTCACTCTCTCAATTTAGTGATGAAAGCAATTGGCACCGAAATAGATTGGGTGAAAAGGATATATGAGGAAGCTGAAGAGATTCAAATGTTTGTGACAAATCACCACGTCACAAACAATTTTTAGGAGTTTCTCGGACTTGGACTTATTGAAAGTAAATTTGTATATTTAATATATAATTGAATATTATTGGATTCCATAATTTTTGTTGTTTACTACATTAACATGTTTTAATTTTTAAATGTATTACTGACTTGAGTTTAACATGTTCTTAGGTTGCTAAAATCTGCTTTGCCTCTCACACAATCATCTTGAGACAACTTGTGAAAGTAAAAGAAGCATTGAAACATATGGTCATTAGCCCCCAATGGGGCGTTTGAAAGAATTCCAATACAATAAGGGTCTTAAATGTGAAAAGAATGATACTAGATGAGGATTGGTGGGGTCTTGTGAATTACGTGTTGAAAATCACAAATCCAATAATGGCAATGCTTCGCTTCGCAGACACTGATGAGCCATGCCTTGGAGATATTTATGATTCCATGGATAGTATGCTGGAAAAAATTAAAATGGCAAGTTATACGTTTTTTTACAACAATTTTTTATTTGAGAGATATCTAGATTCTAAAGTTTAAATTGATATATTCACTAATTATAATTATTATTCATATTTCATATCCTAAGTCATACAGAGGAGGGAGAATGATCTTGAGGACACCCTTTACAAGAAGGTGGAAAAAATTGTTCATCATCAATGGAACAGGATGACCACACCTTTGCACCTCCTTGCATATTCTCTATCCCCGAGGTACTGTAGTTCTTATGAAATGCTCGTGCTTATTTTATCCAATGTTTGTGCTATTGATATTTGATAGTGTTCAATTGTCTTTTGTTATCCACAGGTACTATAGTGCAGATGTACTTCGCCTTCTAGGTAGAGTGCCACCATTTAGAGATGCAGAGGTTGTAGATGGGTATAAGAGAGCACTAGCTAGATATTCCAAGATCTAGAGATTAGGGTAATTGTGAGGAGTGAATTTGCTGCCTTCAACTTAGGTGAGGATTTCCACCCTATTGCCATAGTAGACCGAAGCGGGATGGGTGCCATCAAATGTTGGTACCTTCATGGGCAAGCCTTCATGTACCTCCAACCTCTTGCCGTAAAGGTCCTATCCCAAGTTTGTAAAATTAAACTTAAGGTTAACACACTCAATTCTTTTAATTTATTTCTCTTGATTGTTGAATTGATGATTTTTAATTTCTCTTTAGGTTGCCAGCTCTTCTGCAGCTGAGCAGAATTGAAGTACTTACTCCTTTATCCACTCAATCAAATGCAACCGGTTGGCTCCAAAAAAATCAAAAGACCTTGTGTTCATTCACAACAATTTGCATTTGTTGTCACGGAAGGATTCTAAGTAAGAGAAGGGGCCCGAAAAGCATTGGAATGTAGCACCTGAGACTCCTGATTTAGATATGACCATTCGAGATCTTGCTAGATCCACTTTGATTGATGTGGATGATGAGAAGGATTATGAGTTAACAATCCCCTCTGCTACTAGTGGTTTGGGTTCCTCTATTGATACAAATGCAACACTTGCAACTCATCAATACCCCTTTGAAGCAAATTTTCTTGAAAATCCATTTGATGATTAAATCAAAAACTTTAGTCTTGACTCGACTCTTTTATGAGTAAATCATGTTACAAACTTTAAGTTTAATGATCCATATTTTGAATGTTACAAACTTTCACTTTTAATAATTCAATGTGAATATGTTGATTTTTAAAATTTCTTTATAATCGTGAAAATAGATTAATTATCAATGTCATTGATCAAGTATACTAGATTCATAAATGCATACTAGAATCATAGATTCATACTATGAAATGATTTAGTTTTAAAATTGTGTGTATTTCTCTTTTTTTTAGTATATATATATATATATATGCACAAATCATAATTAGGGGGAAAAAATCCCGAATCCACGGATCCGATTCACGTGCCCGAATCGGATTCCTGTCACAAATCTGCAACTAAGGGATTAGTTGATTCCTTTGTAGATATGCTATCTTCATGAAGCCTTGATATCCTGAATGGATCTTTAATTATTGAAGAGTTCAATATTGTTCCTATCAGAGACGTTTATTTTATAGAGATAAATTATTAAAACGTATCAGAAATCACCTTGAAGATTTTCCCTGCGAGTAAAATCCAGAGGAATCAAATCATACACTAAAGTTTGTGCTGTCTTCAAATTAGAGAATTGAAACTTTAAAAAGTTTCTCACAAGGAAATAAAATAGGTATATTTAATCTGAAACAAAATCCTCGTGAAGGAGCATGAAATCGTTTGATGATAAAAAAGTAGTTTTCCTGTTCAGAAACTTATGGACATATAACAGCTAAATGCCCTAGAGCAAATATGTTAAATAATATTATTTGGGAAATGAATAAGGGCGTAGATATATATTAAAGGAAAGGCATTCTTAATAGATGGACTGTAAGCCTCTTTCAGAATACAGAGTCATAACTAAGCAGGACGAAGAAATGGAGAAAAAAAAGGATCGATCTCCTTTGCTCCCTCGGCAACACATCTGGTTTGCTGGATCTTTTTTGGCTTTTCCCAGCTTTCACACGCGCACTATATACCATTGAACCTTGAGTGCATATGTAGATGTAATTTTTTGGAAATGTTAAGCGTATGCTGTAAAGATTCAATATACACATTTGTCTCAACAATAATATTTTGTTGCTGGTATTTTGTCAGACTGCAACTTAGAATATACAGGAACCTGCAATCTGACAAAAGACTGAACATTACATGCATCTGTGGATCTTACACTCTAATACGTGAGTGTGTTAACATATCTTACAAAGAATCAAGATACAAATTCGTCTCAATAGTAATATTTGGTGCTCGTATATTCTCAGATTGCAACTTTCTATACCAACATACATCTATAGATTTTACACACTATTTCATAGGCGTGTGACATATGTTGTGAGGAATAAAGATACACATTTGTCTCAACAGTGATATTTTCGTGCTGGTATTTTGTCAGATTGCAACTTTCTCTAGAAATGAAATTTGCAATCTGACAAAAGACCAGAACGAAATTATTATCATTGAGAAAAATGTATACCTGGGTATTCTAGTAAAAATCTGACAAGAAACAAGCAGAAAAATATTATTGTTGTAGACATTTACAGCGTTTGTCAGTACTTCCATTAAACTAACATCTATGTATGCACATAAGGTTCAGTTTGTGCATTCCTATCTGCGAACTATCTACCTATACAAACTAAAAGCTACATTGACTTTACAATATTAGAGATGGTTTCAAAGGAAAAAATGAGCCTTAAAGGCTAGGAAAAACAAGGGTTTCCAACACTTGTTCAATAAAAAATTTAAAAGTCAAGCCAAAATATTGTCAATATTCAAATAGGCATGTTACGTAAATTGAATTTGGAAAAGAAAGAGAAACAAAAGGTTGCGAATGATGCCGACTGGAGGTGGGCCTGACTTTGAGCTCTCCATTTAGAAAAAACAGTTGTATATATCAAAAAACTCTTTGAATAAAACATGCAAAGCTGGCAAACGATGTATGTACAGAAACTACATAATTGAAAGCATACAATGTCGAGCCTTGATTCTTTCTTATCAATTAGATTAAGAATACAGTGAGTGCCCGTTAGAAAGCCAATGGCAACATCTAATGATTACAGCTATGACTGGATATGTTTGCCAATCCCAGTAGTATGACCTGCACGTTAGCCTTTTCATTCAGTGTCTGCTTTATCTTGTAACTTTGGCCACAAGTTCTCATGGCTGTACATTTCAATAACATAATCAGATCTTTGCCACAATAGGCAAACGGGAGTAAAGAAATTTGCATTTGATTACAGTAAGGAATTATTTGACAGCATTTTATCCAATTTTGCTTCTGACGGGAGACATCAACAATGATTCAGATTCTTTCCTATGAGGAGTATTTTTCATCTTCTCTCTTTCTGCCTCCTTTTCAGCTTTCCTTCGTTCAAATTCTGCCTGTTTGCAATTCTCATTATGGGCCCGCTTGAACATACCCACAAAATTCACTAGTGTGGAAACCACTGCATAGTCAAATGTAAAATAATAAATCAGTTTGAATGTCAGCCAGTTAACTATATTCTAACCAGTCTGTATGTATCTCAATGTACTTTCAAGTCGTATTGACTAACTATGGTCACTTGTAAACCACTCTACCGGCCAACAAGGTCAGAATGAATGACAGCTTTAACATCCCTTGATTGGATAGGCTGGTGGGCAGAGAGGGGAAAAGAGGGCTAGATGAAGGGGACTGTCAGAGGCAGGGATATAGAATAGGTTTCTTTGCAAAGCCCGAGGTGGAGCAGCACCCACCACTCCAATAAATCTCTCTCTGAGAGGTTTCTTTCTATCTGGTCTTGCATAATTGGATGACCACCAAATTTGATTGAAGCATTCATTATTTCTTTTTAACATGTAGAAATTTGTGAGTTATTTTATTCATTCTAATAGAATAAATTTATTTTTAAGTCATATGTCCATCCCTTTTGTTTAAACGGGAAGGTTGGATGAATCCAATCATTGAAAGGGAGTGTATTTCATGAAGAGTACAGGAAAAACAAAAATGTCAAGATTGTGGGACCCTGAAAGAAAGGATTGATCAAATCATGTTTCAAAATTTTGGGAGTCCAAGAAAAACACAGAAAGGTTAGCATATCTGACTCTTTTATGTAATCTTTGTGAAGAGAAATCAGGACTCAAGCAAAAATCCAATACTAGCTCATCTTTCCTCTTTCCCAGCAAAGCCTATATTTAGGGGACACCTAGATATAAGAGAATAGCAAAGAGAAGTGACATACAATAAGGCTGTCTATGGCTTATTTTCATGCAAGAAGAAAACTCTCCACTCTTATTAGGAGAGTTGATTATTTTTCTAAGAGATTTGACCATGAATATCAAAGGTGGAGTTAATTGTTTACGAAAACTGAGACATTACTCTTTCTAGATCTCACAGGACAAAAATTTCTAAATTGTTGGCCAATAACTTTCACTCTTTGATGCAAAATAAGATGTGTTTCCTTCAACAGAAGATTCATACCTTGTTCAAATGGACATCGTGCAGGATCTTCTCCAAAATATAGGGCAAGTGCATCTGCATTTCGACCCTGTAAACCACATATGGATTGCTTGTTACTAGGATTGAACAAGACAGTTCAGAGTGCCTAATGATATTGCTTAGATACTTATGTGGGGAGAAAAGGGAGAATACATACCACTTCTGAATAAAGTGAAGTAAGAGATTTTACATCAGCCTCAGCAACACGAAGGAAGCCTTTAAGTATCTGGATCGAATATGACAGAGTCAGGAAAAAATTCTGGAGGAATGTAGATAGAAGTTTTCATAAATAAAAAGTATTATCCCTGTTCATCTGAAAGATTGGTCAGCAATATATTATAGACTTATAATTTAAAAACAATTTTTGCCTGGTTAATATCAATCCATCATAAACAAACCAATATAACCAAGCAACATGAAAATTAAATATATATATAGTAGACATAAAAATTATGGAGAATAAATATAAAAGTGAAGGTATAAAAGCACTAAAATAAAATGAGTTTGGAGAGTATAAAAAGGAATTGCTTGAAAAATCAATATAGTAGAAGGTCATATAGATGTTCCTTTGGTTGTACTCAGTGTATATTACATTAACCTACTCTTTGTTTAACATAAACTTCCTATATGAGATCATATTTATAAATGCAGTGATGTGATCTAGAGTACTGGACTTAAGAACAGCTTTCAGCTCACTGAAGGCCCTAAAATGAAACATTTGATCAGCTAATGTGCAAGAGGTATAATAAAAAATATCAAAGGACTATGAGGCTTCAAAATAAATTTACCATAGTAAGTAAGAGTGAGAAATAGAATTTAGCTTTGTAAGGTAAATGAAAATCCAAGTCATAATCTTAACATCATATGCTTCTGGGTACTTCCCAATTCCTTAATCTATGACAAAAATAACCTCTTCATTAATTTTATAATTTGGAGCCGATTAGGTTGAGCAGTCAAAAGCATAGGCAGAACAGGAAATGTAGCCTACTGATTGATGATTAAACTTAATCTAAGCTAGTTTAATCATCAAGAGTATTCACCAATTTCAATACCTTAATGAACCCCTCAGACACTAGGCCATCATTTTCTGATGCGGTTAATTCCAGTTCAGCATTTCCTACGCCTTTACTTAATTAGCTTAGATTAAACTTAATCAACAAGAGTATTCATCAATTTTAATACCTTTATGAATCCCTCAGAAACTGGACCATCATTTTCTGATGCAGCTAATTCCTGTTCGACCTTCCCCAGACCTTTGCTTATGGCTTGCATCTCCTCTGCTAGTGTCTTTAATTGGATCTGATTAAATATTGGAGCTGATTTTAGCATTCTAAGCATGAACCAGATATTAATGAAAAGTTTTATTTGGAAGTCTATACTGTTCTGCAGAGATTACCTTTGATCCAGCCTCTAAATGAGCTAGGTCTTTGTCAAAGTCTAGGAGCTCTGGTAACTTGTCCATAAGCACCTGTGGTAATTTTTTTATAAAATTGAAAAAGAAAAATTGAAATGCAAACTCATCAAATCTGAAACTGGAAAGTCACAATCAATGAAAGGACATATCAGAATCAAGATTTTTTACAATGCTGTGAAAGTATTGCAATAACTAAAGTTTCAGTTCAATAATCATGTTTTGCAAAAATATCCTGCATTAGAATGCCTAGGTAATTTAAGGTCTGATGTTTCAGATCATACCACTAAACCCATCATACAAACTAGTTTTCAATTTTAATCAATAATCATAAGCTTATATAAACTTTTGTAGAACATATGCCTACCAATTGGCCTGGAAGGAGATACTCGTCTTATCTTAAATTGCTTCATCCCAAAGTATAACTAGAGGATTGGTTCCTTCAGGATGTTATCCCTGAGATGTACACTACTTAAGAGGGAAATTAATGAGACCAGGAGGGCGTGCAAGGGAATTATTCCTGTAAAAAGAAAAGGTGAAAAAATGAAATGGTGTCCTACAATTATGCATAAGGGTTAACTAATTGCCAAGAGTCTTATCTTACTACAAGTTGAGAATAATGAGTGAAAGATGAAAGACCGCAGAAATATCTAACCCTTCCTCTATTTTCTTGGTCTGCTATGCCTTGAAACTTTGAGCATCCCCATCACTCAGGGAAACTATCTGCAACTGTTTGTACATCTCCCAGCAATCACAATCAATGTAAAAGTTGAGATTATGGACGTCTACTAGTTTTTGCAGATAGGGTCAAGGCAAAAACTAGTTTCCATTCTAGCTTTCTACATAAACCAAGTAGGAAATATTTGACCTTGGGAAAACTTGCAGGGGCTGGTTGAGCAGGAAATGTCAATCGAAAATTCTTTCTCTACGAGCATGAAATTGATTCGAGGCCTTGAACACCAAGAGTGTTCAATTTTTCCTCTGGTTGGGTATTTATTTGCCCAACAAACAGCAGGATGTTAAGGTGAATCTGACAGGTTCTAAAGCGCAGAGGTGAAGTAATTCCTGAATGTGTTCTAGTAAACCGAGATGATACAAACAACTTACCCAACTAAAAGCATCTGTTCCAAATTGAGAACTGGCCAGGTTCATCGTGCAGTGAATTTCTTCTAGAATTAGAATCTAACTTAATAATCCAAGATAGACAGCAAAAGATTTTAAAATGTGATCACATGATCGATGTCAACCTTCATGATCATTTATTTTAAGAATCTTCTATATCATATTCCTTTGATAAGACCAATGAAATAGTTTGGCATATTTCTGTGCTTAGTAAAAGATTATCCCAAAATTTGAACACATTCACTTATTAGGACCTTAGTTCTAATATTCATCAGATAAATTCTTCAAAGATTACCATAATATTGTAAGAAGAACCAGGACAATATATAGACATCACACAGACCTTACAGAGGTAGTGCATGAGTGTCATCTTGTTATTCCGAGCACGTGTATCAATCAGCTTCAAGAGACTATCCAACTTAAAACCAATTGCTGAGCCTATAAAATAATTCACATTTTGCAAGGTTATTTTAATGCTCTAATATGTATTAGCATCACTGTTCACAGAAAACATAAGTTAACCACTTATTACACTTTCCAGTTAAAGTTAACAGACCTCTTGCAGTTCCTTGATTCAATGCATTTCCCAGAGAAAGAATTGTCTGCATAATTTTCCGTAACTTAACGGAATCTCTAACCTGTCAGATTCAAAGCAATTTTAGTAACATTGGTAGACAACAGAGACAAGATGTGTAACTAGTAGAGCACAGTTTTTATAGAGACAAAATAATCACTTCTCGAGAGGTAGCATTTATGATACTCAGGTTATTCCTTAGATCAGACACCTGCAAAGGTTTGGTAATAGACATTCAATATTAGAAAATAATCTTTTAAGGGGGTAAATTCTATATATATTCTGCATGTAAGAATAATACCACTGAAATACAAAACATTTTCAAACTTAGTTACCTGGGAAGCAAACTGAATCTTGAAGGAAAAGACTCTCAGCTTTGATTCCACCCTTGGAACCTTCATCATTTCCATGAAGAACTGGCAAGATCAGCATATTCCACAAGTATAAAGCTGGATTCAGTATTTATTCCAAGGATGGTCTTGAATTCTTTCCAAGCTACTTTAGTACAAAATTAACAAAACTTTCACAAGTTAAATAACATAATCATCATATATGCATTAAAATACAATCAGTTAAGTATTCCTTTCATATGAGTTAGCATTTCTTTCTCTATATTTTCTAAAAAAACAATTTCAACACGCTCACGCAAAGGATCGTGACTTGAATCCAGAAGTTATTCTCCTCCAGTTTCTCCAGCAGTGATGAGAAGGTTACCAATGGAATCAACAAATGCATAAAAAGGATAAATCACAATTCCTAATGAAAACCTTGCCGAAAAATTTCTGGATCAGCTGCTAGTTTACAAGGCCATCCATAAGGGGGAGGTTATTTTCTTCAGCTTCATGTATTCAAAGGTGATTGACTCAGCAACCATATATAAAAATATAATTTAACTAAGCTAATTAACTACACTTTCAGTTTACTTGTAAGTAAAGTTACAAACTTATAAATGTTGTCCTTGCAGACTTGTACTGGAAAGATTATGGTGCAAAAACATCAACTGCTTAAACCCTTGAAATTTGCATTTCTTTCCCGATCCAGTAGTGCTTCTGAGTTTGAAAATGTAATTGGAGTACACATTTGAGGACATCAGTGTGAAAAAAACAAGAGAAGTCAACTCACAGTGCCTAAATGACCTTGATGTATGGCATAAACCGTCTTTGTGTAAAAACGGTGTATGGGAAGGAGACAAATGAAGCAACTAACTAGGATGCCATTAATCTGTTCATAAATTGGATTTCTGAAATATGGAACCTGTGATCTCTGTGATTGTCCATAGACAAGATCAGAGAATTTAAGAAGGAAACAACAGAATAGGCAGAAAATGTATAAAAAGCACTCCTGCAAGTATCAACAGAGGCTTTGCTAAGTGATCATCATATCCAGTGTGATATTATTCCTCAGCAGAAGCCACTACCATCCAGTTAGAGTGTACCCACACAGCCATTAGGAAGCTTTAGTAGGGAGAAATCTATAAAATGTTTATTAGATAATTAGATTTGTACTTTAAAATCATAAGACACTACTATGTGCATTGTTATCTTTTTTAGGCTATTAGTAAAGTAAAATTTACTTATGTGTTCCCTAAACTCAGACTTCTAAACATTTATAAAAATTATTTTAACAAAATTTATGCATTTTTTAAGTATGCTGACCTTTTGCTAAGTTTGAATTTTAGAAGTTTGGTGTATATCCCTGTAAGAAATCAATATCTTTCTTGCACACTGCCAATAAAGTTAAGAACATTGAAGAATGGAAAGGGAGAAATAAAATCCCAAAAAAACTCCAAATTATTCGCAAAAAAATGCATGTCCCCCAAAAAAATGATAAATCAGCTTACTTAAATTAGTTTATTAAGTTTTCAGAGACTCACATTATTATAAAACTAATGACTTCAATTGATTAATTTAATAAAAGAATAAAGTGAAAATAATAAACAATAAAATATCTCCTACTTATCAATTAATGAGCTTAAAGGGCTTTCTAATGAATGGTTCATAAGGCACAACACTTGGTGAAGGTTTTGCAAATGTGGTTTGCAAGTAGAGTGGGTTTAACTATGGAGGAAATTTCACAGAAAGTGCACTCGAGCCGGAATAGTGCTGGGATGGGTGACCTCTCAAGAAGTCTCAGTGCTTCAGCTCTATAAGCATCACCTAGATCCATTGAGTGTTACGTGTTCCATTTATTCCCACGGGAGATGGGTTCATGTAAACCACTACTCATGAAACATGGGTCAATGAATTTGACTTGAAAACTACACAGTTAAATCCTGATAGAAATATCACAATTTGACTTGTTGTGGAAAATATCTCCTACTTATCAATTAATGATCTTAAGGGGCTTTCTAATGAATGGTTCATAAGGCACAACACTTGGTGAAGGTTTTGCAAATAGAGTGGATTTAACCATAGAGGAAACTCCGTAGTTAAGCATGCTTGAGCTAGAGTAATATTGGGATGGATGACCTCATGGGAAGTCCTGGTGCTTCACCTCTATGAAATTGCCTAGATCCAATGAGTGCTAAGTGTTCCGTTCATTCTCATGAGAGATGGACTCATGCAAACCACTACTCATAAAACATGGGTCAAAGAATTTGACTCAAAAACTACACAGTTAAATCCTGATAGCAATATCACAATTTGATTTGATGTGGAAAATATGACCTACTTATCAACTGATGAGCTTCAAGGGCTTTCTAATCAATGGCTCGTAAGGCACAACACTTAGTGAAGGTTTTGCGAATGGGGATGCATGTAGAGTGGGTTTAACCATGGAGGAAACTTTGTAGTTAAGTGCGCTTGAGCTGGAGTAGTATTGGGACAGGTGACCTCCCAAGAAGTCTTCGTGCTTCACCTCTATAAGCCTCACCTAGATCGAATGAGTATTGAGTGTTTCATTCATTCTTATGTGAAATGGGTTCATGTAAACCACTACTCATCAAAAATGGGTCACTAAATTTGACTCAAAATTATGTAGTTAAATCCTAATAGCAATATCACAATTTGACTTGCAATGGAAGATATCTCCTACTCATCAATTCGTTTCATTCATTCTTATGTGAAATAGGTTCATGTGAACCACTACTCATCAAAAATGGGTCAATGAATTTCACTCAAAATTATGTAGTTAAATCCTACTAGCAATATCACAATTTGACTTGCAATGGAAGATATCTCCTACTTATCAATTGATGAGCTTAAGGGGCTTTCTAATAAATGGTTCAATTCCAAATGGGGTTTCAAGTAGAGTGGGTTTGAGCTGGATAGTGCTAGGATAGGTGACCTCCCGAGAAGTCTTGGTGCTTCACCTAGATCCAATCTAAATGTCCCATTCATTCTCATGAGAGATGGGTTCATGTGAACCACTACTCATTAAACATGGATCAATGAGTTTGACTCATAAACTCCACAGTTAAATCCTAATAGCAATATCACAATTTGACTTGTGGTGGAAAATATATCCTACTTATCAATTGATGGGCATTATGGGCTTTCTAAAGGAAGGTTCACAAGGCACAACACTAGGTGACAGTTTTGTAAATGAGGTTGCAAGTAGAGTGGGTTTAACCATGGAGGAAAATCCGTAGTTAAGTGCACTCAAGTTGGAGTAGTACTAGGACAGGTGACCTCCCGAGAAGTCTTGGTGCTTCACCTCTATGAGCATCACCTAGATCCAATGTGTGCTAAGTGTTCCATTCATTCTCATGAGAGATGGCTTAATGTGGGCCACTACTCATGAAACATGGGTCAATGAGTTTGTCTCCAAAACTACACAATTAAATCTTGATAGCAATTTCATAATTTGACTTGCTCTGGAAAATATCTGCTACTTATCGATTAATGAGCTTAAAGGGATTTCTAATGAATGGTTCATGAGGCACAACACCTGGTGAAGATTTTGCAAATGGGGTTGCAAGTAGAGTGGATTTAACCATCGAGGAAACTTTGTAGTTAAGCGCCCTTAAGAGGGAGTAGTACTGGGATAGGTGACCTCTCGGGAAGTCCTAGTGCTTCACCTTTGTGAGCATCACCTAGATCCAATGAGTGTTAATTGTTTCGTTCATTCTCATGAGAGATGGGTTGATGTGAACCATTACTCATGAAACATGGATCAATGAGTTTGACTCGAAAACTACAAAGTTATATCCTAATAGCAGTATCACAATTTGACTTGCAAGAAAATATCTCCTACTTATCAAGTGATGAGCTTGAGGGGCTTTCTAATGAATAGTTCATAAGGCATAGCACTTGGTGAAGGTTTTGCAAATGGGGTTGCAAGTAAAGTGGGTTTAACCATGGAGGAAACACCATAGTTAAGCACACTTGAGTTGGAGTAGTATTGAGATAGGTGACCTCTCGAGAAGTCCTAGTGTTTCACCTCTGTGAGCATCACATAGATCTAATGAGTGTTAATTATTTCATTCATTCTCATGAGAGATGGGTTCATGTGAACCATCATTCATGATTCATGGGTCAATGAGTTTGACTTGCAAATAAATATCTCCTACTTATCAATCGATGAGCTTAAGGGGCTTTCTAATGAATGGTTCATAAGGCACAACACTTGGTGAAGCTTTAGCAAATGGGGTTGCAAGTAGAGCAGGTTTAACCTTGGAGGAAACTTTGGAGTTAAGCACGCTCAAGCTGGAGTAGTATTGAGATGGGGTGATCTCTTGGGAACTCCCGGTTCTTCACATCTATGAGCATCACATAGATCCAATGAGTGTTAAGTATTCCATTCATTCTCATTACAGATGGATTCATGTGAACCACTATGCATGAAACATGAGTCAATGATTTAACAATTTGACTTGTGAAAATTATCTCTTACTTATCGATAAAACAATCACTTTATTAAAATAAGGTTGTCCAAATGGGACAAATATTTAATGAGGCATTATCTTTTGGATAGAGGTTGGAATTCTTTATAAGGAGGCTTGCCGGGCTGTGGTGAGCATGTTTTTTTGGATTTGATGTGATGGGTGTATGATGATTTATGAGAGTAGATCAACAAGAGTTGGACAATGAACCTAACTCTTTTTAAAGGTGGGTTCCCAAAAGAAATACAATTGTTGCAAATTTCTGAAGTCTCTATTGAAGACAAAATTGCAAGGGTTAAGGGTTTGATTCAAAATAAAAGGTGTGCTTCTGCAATTTTCAGAATAAAGACATTTTAATTGGAAATGTAATTATATTATTGTTGAAGAACAAAGTTTAGTTTTGGACCAATTAATTATTCGTTTGCAGGATCGCTAGAGGTGAAAATTGAAGTCTTAAGGTACAGATTTGAATTAACTACTGCGTGGCATCTTCATATTCTTGAGCATTCATGATGACGGCGACAGAAAGCACAAATATATCAGACCTAGTGTTGAGAGTTTTAAGGGTGACTAGGGTTTGAACAAGTCTGAGGTATTTTGGTATTTAAATCTGCATAGTTATTTCATCTTTATCTCAGAAAAAATAAAGAAAAAACATTGTAATGCATTTCTTAAAATTCTAGACAGAATTGAAGGGACTTTTTAAATTTTCCCTAAGTTCGGTGATACTCAAAAATTTGTTTCCTTCAGCAGAAAAATGTGATTAGTAATATCATTGTTCCAAGTTAACTGCAGAATTTTTTATATGCAAAAAAAGTTTCAGATCATTTTTCAAAATATTTGTTTTCCTATTGTCCCTATTGAGGGATACTACAGGGGTATCAGAGCTGCAAGTCTTGGCACACAGTTTAGGTTCATTGTATGTGTGAAAAGAGTGACCATAACTTGGAAAAACAAAAAGGAGTAATTGTAGAAATGATCAGCCACAATCCACAAGTGAAGATGAGGCAAAACAAATGTTCACAGAAATTTTAAGACAGCTACAAAATACCAATCTTTATTTGAGTCAAATCGCTCATAATAAAGCAAATGGAAGATGGAGAGAGAGGAAAGCAACAAAGCTGCAGTAAAATATGAGTGTTCTACTAGCAAACCTAAAAGTTCATCACAATCCGAACCTTTCATGCCTACCTTTAAACAAGAGGATGTGCCTACAAAAGAGGAACCCATGGAGGACAATGGGGATGTTGAGATTTTGGTTAAGTACCGAGCTTTGGGGGAATGTTTTAATTCAGCTATTTCTTTTAGAGATTATTTATCACTAGACACACAAATACAAAGTACGAACCATAGAATCAAGTGTCTCAGAATTATGGGCTGCAGAAAAGGGTAGGAAATCTATCCTTACCCAGTTTTGATGAATCGTTCAAAGATACTACTAGAGCTTGGATTCAAAAGTTGGATGCTAACTTGCTTTCAATTAGATGGAGATTGAAGCCCTTAAATTTACTACCTCTTCAACTTGAAGGAGCTGAACGAGTGGTGGTATCATGATTTAGTGACATAAGGTCATGGTTTGATTTTCTCTTATGATCAATTTTGCACTTTATTAATAGAGTGGTTGACCACAAGGATTCAAAAGCACACTCCAGAGAGTTAGCTCAGTTGAGACAGTCTGCTACACTTGATTTACACATTTCAAAGAAGTGCTCCATGAGGACGCATCCCCTGTGATTTTGGGGGCCGTACCTATCCTGAAAATGAAATGAGGACGAGTGGAGTGTTGGTCCTCCCCTTTCTTCTAGTCAGTCGGTAAAGGCAAAACACCCCAAAAAAATCCTTTTTATTTGATAATTTTCCATGTATTGATCTTCTAAAATGTCTACGGTGAATGGTTTATCAATGTTATGGTATGCATATTTGAATTTTGTCTCTATTTATAAAAAAATCCCCTATGTTTTTCATTGTCAGTCCTTGAGGTCCCATCCACTAAATTTTGGCTTCGACTTATACCCGTCCCGAAAGCATGTCCCCGTCCCCTAAAATATCCCCATCCCAGAATCTCCATGGAGCATAGTTTCAAAGTCTCGATGGTAGTTAGTAATGGTTTTTTATGTGAACAAGAAGAGGCATGGAGGGTTTGTTAAAACCTATCTGGTATTGGGCCAAAACTTTTGATCTTCCTAGAATTACCAATGTCATTGAGAGAGTACACCACATGGAATTTTCTACTCCTAGCGGTAAGCACAATCAAAGGGATACAAATACCAAGCAAAAGAAGTGATCTCAAGAGTAGTCAAGAGCTCCATCCAAACTAAGGAAGATGATGAGAAGATGTTGGATTTCGAGAGCAAGATGAGGTGCGTAAATTGTGTTGTACTTGGCAAGAAGCATGGGTGCCCAATCATAGATGTCTTGAGAGAGATGAAATGCATTACGTTGAAGTTATATTCGACAATGAGGGCACAATCAATGATACTTCAAAGAGTGGTTGATGAAAAAGATAATATAACCTTAGCACATGGGGCTACTGCTTTACATCCAAGCATAGTTAAAATCCACACAAACAAAGCACCAATATAGCAGTTTCTCATGAGAAGTTGAAGCTGGCGACAAAAGTTGTGTTTTTCGCGCGAGATTTTGAGTCGAGAAGTTTGAAACTTCAAGGCGATAAATTTACCACTTCTCGACAACTTCTCGCAATTAATAAAGAACTTTTCACAGGCTTTGTGAGTAAAAGTTGGGATGCCTAGAAAGAAGAAAAAACATAAATCTTTTGCAACGTTGGGCATCTTGGAGAGTGGAGAAGGGTTTGGGAGGAGGAAAATAGTGTTTGGCAGCAATCTAGAGTGACTACATCAACGTTCCACATTAGGATGCGATTTTGTTACTTATTGCATTTATAATTATATATATCTAGATTAGCTTGTTTGGTTTGTTTACTTATTTACTGACTCATCACATGCATCTACTTATTGAATTTTGTAAAAAATGCAATTTTGATTATGTTTAAGTCATTTTTTAAATTCCCAATATTTTCTCAAGAAGTTGTCGATTTCTCTCCAATATTTGTCTATAATTTTTTTTGCCTCACCGATAAGTGGCAGAGAATGAAATTTTGAACTACGCGTTTAGGTATTCCCAAGTATCAACCATTTAGAGTAAGAGGATGTATGAATGGGATGCAAGTGACATGTTGGTGGGCAACAATGCAGGTCACAATTTCATGTTTTGTTGTCTAGTGGCAAGGAAAGAATTGCCATGGATGATTTTATGCAATTATGGCAAATGGGTTTAACATTAGATGCAACAAGAGGATACCATGGATGAGCTTTGAGCTTGATGACTACACCATCATTGATGATTTCTATATGATAGCCCATCCTTTCCAATCAAGCCACAAATAAAAGGTTTTCAATTCAATTAAAGGCTTTCCTCACAACCATATGATTACTGATCATTGATGATTTCTATATGATAGACCATCCTTTCCAATCAAGCTACAAAGCATGTTTATCGCACCTAAGTGTTGGCATACTGTTGCAAGTAAGAGGTAAACACTCCAAGGATATCCTAATATACCTTCTTAGATACCAACACAAGACTAGGGCAGAGGTGAAATGGTCTCACACACAACCCAACTTCATCATCTCAAACTCACTCTATCTTCTAAGTAGTCTAACACCTTCCCCAAGGCACAAACCCACCCATACACCTCACTTCACCTGCATCCACCAGGATATTAAACTTCCATGCACCCTAATACATCATTTCCTACTATTCCGCCAAAATTAACTCTAAACTCCACCAACTTACAAACAACCTTCCTAACAAATTGCAGAATCTAATATTACATGAAAAACATATCTAAATCCCAAAGATGGTTTCTGGGTGTCAACTCTAAAGCCCTTTCAACTCTAAAGCCCTTTTCTCTCGAGCCATAGTTTCTAGGATTTATTACTTGAAAATGTTGTTTAGCCTTGTAGACTCACAAACTCGATTCCAAAGGTAGATTTTCTTTCTCCACTAACATCAACGTCACCCTTACCTTCCTTCCACCGAAGCTCCAACCTCCAAGACTCATAAAATGATCACTGTGTTATGTTTTTCAGACCATCAGCACGTTAAAACCAGAGATAGCAGTCCCAACTTGTGGCTATTGTGTCTCAGTCTGATAAAGAACACCAAAAGCATCACCATGAATATCTTCTATGAATCGATAACTTACTTTACACCGAATACCATGAGTTTCCACCATGTATAATGAGAGAAATACAATATTTACGCCTAAACCCTTATCACAGTCTAGGGTAACCGGCAGGTAAGGAAAAATCTAAAACCAACTATTGCTTTATCAATTCAAACAAAAACAATCATTCCCTTCATTTAAGAACAAGATAAAAACTTTCTAAGAATGGCTTAGTCACTTACTGTCAACCTGCAGTCGAATAAGGAAACATACTTGCTGATTGTGCATAAATTCACTCCCAAAAACTGTATATTATCATTCCAAATCTGTACATCTCACATTAACCTCTTCTAGGTGGAAGATAAACAATATAAATATCCTTTCCTATGACCTTACAACTTCAGCTATTCAAGTTTGATCCAAACAGAGCTCTGACTGTTGGACTTCCAGATTTTTGCAAGAAACGTTGCCAAAAAGTTGCATGACAACTTTTATTGCAATTTTTTCAATTTTATAATTTTTACATGATCTTAACACAAAAACTTCACAATGCCTACTAAACAACATTAAAACATGTAACATGTTTATGAAACTTGAAAATGATGATTTTTGGTCAACTCCCAATGTTTGACCACCCTTTGACTATGCATCTAAACATGAAATCAACTTGCCTATATGCATAATAAGAAAGCCTAAACTATCTTGTGCCATCTTGGACACTTATTGACCTTGGTGTTTGACCACCTTATTCAGGACCTAGGGCCCCTGCACCAAATACTTAATGGGGGACATTGTGGTGTTTCCTCCTTATCATGTATTTCTCCCTTTTAATCAAAAGCCCAAGAACAAGGAATGAACACCCAGTCATTCAACCTCTTGGCCCCACCTAGATGTTGGCATACTTGATAGAGGACTCAGTGCTACTGCCTCCTTATGATGTATTTTTCCCTTCAAATCAAGCCCAAGAGCATAGAATGAACACCCTGTCATTCAGCCTCTCGGTCTCACTTAGGGGTTGGCGTACTCGATGGGGTTCTTAGAGCTTCTGCCTCCTTATCATGTATTTCTCCCTTCCAATCAAGTCCAAGAGCACAAAACGAGCCCCCAATAATTTGGCCACTTCACCCCATCTACGGGTTGGCCTACTTGATAGGGGATTTGGTGTTGCTTTAATGCACTAGTGAGTCATGATGGATAAGTGATCCTTGAGTTCTTGGAAAGATTACTCCTTTATACTTTATTGGTGGAAAGCTCACCAACTTTCATAAGAATTGAGCCAACACTTAAATATATTATTCCACAAATTGATCTCTCTTTGATGTTCTAAACAAATGAAACTCTTCTCATTTATATCTTCCAATGTGAAGGAAAGTCACACCTCTTCATCATGTTTGTCTTTTGCAATGGTCACCACCTTTCACAATTACCACCCTTCAAAAAAGTCACAGTCCATTATTTCTGCCCTTTGAGCGAGTCACAACCTTTCATAATTGCAACCCTTCAAGAGAGTGACAACCCTTCATAATTACCAACCTTTGGAATTTAAATCTGCACATTTATTTCATCTTATCTCAGAAAAATAAAGAAAAAAAATATTCTAATGCATTTCTGAAAATTCTAGGCAGAAATATAGGATTTTCTGTACTTCTAAGTTTAGTGATACTGTGAAATTTGTTTCTTTTAGCAGAAAAATCAGATTAGTAATCTTATCATAATTCTCAGTTTATTGTAGAATTTATTATATGCAAATAAAATCTTCCATGTTTTTGTGCCCTAGTTTGAAGATATTGTTGGTTTTTTCCCAATTTGGAGATTTTACATTGTGTCAAAATCTTGATTGTATAAAGAAAAGTAAAAATATTGTACTTTCAAACTTGAACTCTTTTAAAACTTTGTATATTTATATTAACTTGTCTATTCAATTTTCCTTTCTCTATTTACTTTTTTTGGGATAAGATTTTGCAGCAATTCCTTTGTATTTCCCAATTGTTCATGTACTTAGCTTGGTTCTCAAGGATGCAGTGTTCTAATTGTTCTTTGCAAGTACTTCATGTCACTTCTAAAGTAATTCTTGTCTATTAAATTATCTTTCAAAGGGGTCTATAAAATTATCTTTCAAAGAGGGTAGGAAACAAGCATTGCCCATACTCTTGCTATTTCTCAAAAATGCAATCTATCGATATGCTATTCAACTATTTCTAGCCAGCTGTCAAAGTTTATTTCCCAATTTTTTTAAAAGAGCTTAAATATTTTGTAAAGCATAGACAGACATCCAAACCTGGTCACACCTGCCCAAATTGTCTTTATCTCCAGTATAGGCCTGAATAGTGGAAAAACATCATGGCTGCTCATCAGTTTCAAAGACTAGGAATAAAATGCTTGTACTGATGAATTACCATAGAAAATTAATGTGTTTGAAGCATTAACAATCGATAATATGCATAATAATAACAAATATCAGTGTGTAGCCAAAGCACCCTTTAGTTTCTTCCTAAATATAACATACCTTCAACACTTCCATCTCCTCCTTTGTGGGGCAAAATTTTATAAGGTTATCCACCTGGTCGGAGTCTAAAATGGAATCATCCAGGGCAAGCACAGCATTCTGCAGTCCAAATGAGCCAGTCAGTGATGAACTGTGAGATTTCGAATTAATAAGTACAAATTACTTATTTGAAACTCCATAGTATATGGTGCAAAACTTAACAGTGAGTATTCAGAGTTATACAGAAGAAAAGAAGCATACGTATCAACGAGTGTTTGACAGGAAACAACCAAAATGAGGAAGATCTACATCATGCTTAAGTTAATCAGAAATTATTCTTGTACATGCATGTGTTCCACCAGGGTCGCTAACCTGAAAGTTTAACTTTAAACTAACCACAATATATGTATAAATACAATAATTTGATGTTATAAACTTATATTATGCACGTAAGATTATTATTCTTATTACCCTAAGTCGCAAGTCCCAGATCAGGTTCATGGGCTTGGTCAAAAACATTTTGGGAGATTTGGGTTCATTTTAAGATAAAAATAAAAAAGATATGCATATATGCAGCAGTAATTACATTTATAATACACTGCCATACTACTAGTCATATAAAATAGCGAAATCAACCACCATGTGTGTGTGTGTGTATGTGTATGTTCTAGTTCAAATAACATAGCAAAATGCCAAAATATACCACCATATTAATGTTTTAGTTAATAATGTCAAAATGTTAACAATTCCAGATTGGGCTCTCAAAACTCTAGTGTATTAATTGGTGGTTGGTCAACCCCTTACGACAGTTGCATACCATAGTGTCTGAAGTGTTATTTTCCCAGAGATCACTGCAAATGTAGTTGTATTGTCATTTTTGGTATATATTTTCCAAATGGCAGCCATCTCGCCAATATAGGATGAAGTATGGAGAGACATGTCCCTTCATGGGACATGTCTATTCATTCGAATTTAATTAATATATTGAGAAATAAATATTTCATATATTTAATATATTTCACACGTATATATATATATATATATATTTGCACTATAGTTTATCCAACTAAAGCTGCCAAACATTAATTAACACTCCCTCTTAGCTAAAGAGGATAAACAAGATTCATACACAATATGAATAACATATTACCTCAACGTAAAAAATAGTTTCTGAAATGTCAACTCATTTGACTTCCTGGTTTATTGAATGCCAACTCATTTGTCATTTGAATGAAGTTATTGTAAGATCGTGACCTTACAATAACTTATGCAAACACAAGTGATAATCATTTGAAAGTCATCAGTTCCTCATGATGTACACAGGGGATAGGTCCATGTATTCTTAAAACTAGGGTATGCCCCTTTTAAAATTGTATTATAAAGGATTTTAAGCATAAAATTGGGGTATGCCCCTTTTAAAATTGTGTTATATAGGACTTTAGTCCCGGGCAAGACTGGAGGTTTTATTCTCCGTTCTTTCCTACCAGTGCCCTTTTGAATGGAGATAGTGTAATTTGATTTATTAATATAATACAATTGACAAGGTCTCAATTGTTTACCAATCAAAAAACAAAAAACATCCCTCTGAGTTAATATGTCCAAGAGCACTGAAGTTTGACAAAACCATATCCTCTATATGCTCCCTCTCTTTCAAGGTTGCATCTAATGAAATGTCAAGCTCCCTCTGAATCTCAATCTTCCTCTGAGTTGGAAATCAATCTTCCTTTTTCCTATAATAACATTCTCGAGAGAAGATCAAGGCAAATAGCTTTTATAGTAATAAAAATTAACTTTAATAATTATTCTCAATAATATTATTAATCGTAAGAATATTATAAACTTGAATCTATACTTAATTTACAACAAATTTATTCTATTCTATGTAGTTATTATTATAATCTTCACCTTACACGATAGAATATTTATCATGGTCTTTAACTTGACCAAGTTCCTTTATTTCCTTAGCTCAATAAATCATAATAATCGCTTGTTTAATCAAACAGCTTTAAATCATCATTTTCTTAAGTTTAGTAATTTGTCAGCAAGTATTTGCTTATTGCATATATGTAGTTGCAACTTCTCACCAATATAAAATAATCCGACAAAGAATTCATAATATAATCTGTCGCACCACATAGTATGTTATCCCTAAATGCCTGCAATCAGATCTGCCTGTTAAGCAGTGCTTTATGCTCAAAAGAATTAAGTTTGAATGTTTTCCCTAATATCGTTGGTTGCAAGGAGACAATTGATGGTAATAAAATTGTTGAGTATAATATAGGGTGTTGAGATGTAATCTAACGCTATATCCTTTTCCTTGAATATCCCTTATTCAATTTGATCATCCTCGTATGTCGTATGTTCTAACTATTGATCCCTTTTGAATACCTTCTGAGATATATGTTGTTGGAGATTATATCGACTGAGAAATATATACATTATCGATCAACTATTTGGAGCTAAACGAATGAGATAGATAAAGGATATTGATGTGAGGGATAATATATTTTTCATGCCTGGCAATGGGTGTCACTTGTACACATTGTGTAATATGTGGTGTGTGACTACTGATTTACTATATTCTTGTTTGACATTATCGCCATCTCTTGCTATGCGATAAATGAAGACCAGATTCGCATATAATTTATTCGATTTTCAGTATCTCTTTCTATTATCTTCCTTCATCATGCCTGGTTCTGTATACTCCTCCTAATTTTTATACCTCTCTTTTTTCCTGTCATAATCTGCTCCAGGTAACTGATAATTTCTGTTGTGAGTGCATGGCTAGTAACTCTATGTATCTTATATAGGATTGTTAACTTGTATGAATTGTGCTGGAACTTCCTTTTGAATTGCTTTCACAGAGGTGCTAAAACTGAGTTTACTCTCCACTAAGGTTCCTACTGGATTCCGGAAGTTATGTCATCAATTTGTGTTTTCTTTGACAGTATATCAAATCATATGATGTTCATCAGTTCTTTAAATTTGCAGCATGGCTCTGATACCATGTTATTTTCCCAGAGATCACTACAAATGTAGTTGTACTATCACTTTTGGTATATATTTTCCAAACAGCAGCCATCTCTCTAATATAAGATGAAGTATGGATAGACATGTCCCTTCACGGGACATGTCTATTCATTAGTATTTAATTAATATAGACAAATAAACATCTCATATATTTAATATATTATATCTCACACTTACATATAACATATATATTTGCACTATAGTTTAGCCAACTAAAGCTATCAAAGATTAACAGGAGAACTTTGTTAAGATTTGACTGTGTGGAACTTCTGTTCTTGCTGCCAACCCAAAAATGGTATGTCTTTTGCAGCCAATTACCGTCCCATTCTCCCTTAGCCGAGAATCTCTACTTCCATCTTTCTGACAATCAAAATCTACTAGCCATTATTAATGGCATATTCCGCAATCAGAATATTGTAGTCATATCTGATAGTATATTCTTCAAACTAAGGCATATCAGATAGGCTTGCTTTCGCCTCCTGATAAATGATAGGTCTAGAGTGGTACCTCTAACTTTTAAGCTATTTCACTACATTCTTTTTCAACCTGATTGCTCTGCTCCGCCCAATTCTTACCTCTTGCACTTTTTAACCTTTAGGTAATTGCTCAGAGTTACATGGGTTCCAAATACTGCATGGATTTAGTCCTCATCTGTTCATTTTTTTCTACAGCTAATCACACATATTCTAACCATACATTGCCCACAAAATAGGATTCAATGCGCTATATTCCATAATATAGGATTTATGATCAGAACAACTTTGCAAAGTCCCATGTGATAGAACCTTTACACATTTTAATATTTTTTATTCTTCGAACCTTCAGACCTAGTTCTATATCATTTTAAAAAGTAGAGACTAAAAATTAAAAAAGGTCAAATTTTTTCTGCGTTCTGCCATGAGAGAGCAATGTTTTCCAAGTTCATCCCTGGTTCGGCACACCCAAATGCACAACCCATGGGCCGAACCCCTGTCCAGGCCCAAGGGACTACGCAGACTTTGTTTGAACTGCACTGGAACCTGGAGGTCCTAGGGTGAGGACCCAGTATCCTATTTATTGTCTACAATGTGAATGATGACATCTCCCCACAGCCACTCCCTTGCAAACTCTAATCATCTGCCGAATTTAGGGCTCAAGCTAACCAGATCTGTCATGCCTTTTGCAGCTAAATGTGTTGCCATTCATGTTGTAGGTTTGGGGATGATTAATGCTGCTCACAAATCTTCTCTAGGTGTGCCACGTAGATCAGAGCTTGCCTCTTTTGGCAGGAGAGATTGTTTCCGAACATTTTCACAGAAAATTGTTTGCAGCTGTTTCTGATATCTTTTCAAGAAATTTGTTTGCATCTATTGTGAGTCAAGGCAGAGCTTTGAGGTTAAAGGATGTTGCTTTGAAAAATCAGGATCTGCCAGCAAAAATCAGTGTAGGGATAGCCGCTGATCCAAGACATCCCAAGTTTTAGTTTTGAGGACAGTATTATGGAAATTGAATGGTACTCTTAATATGGTGCAGTCTACCATTTAATCAACTCCAACTGAATGTTTCTCAGATTTGCAAATGGATGTATGCTTGTTGCCAGCCTCACCTGGATAGTCACCTTGAAATTGACACCTTTATGCAAGCAATTTTAATTGTTGTATTTGCTGAAACCCTCGAAAGTTCAGATTTGATTCTGATGACCAGAATTGGATATGGGGGAAGTATGCACTACTTTTAAGCCCTTGGTTCCAATATTTTAATCCTTCAAAAATCTTTTAATGTCCTGTCAGTTTGGGTTAAGCTTCCTAGTCTCCCTCTCCGATTTTGGATAATTCTTGTTTTGCTGTGATTAAAAACTCTTTGGGCAGATTTATTCAAAGTTCAAACAGATGTAGTGACTTCAGCTTTCTCCCACAACTTTTGCTCACATTTTGGTTGAGATATTATTTTTTGTATTAACGTAGTATTACTATCAAAAGTACATCACAAAAATGTCTGGGTTTTTAACATTTTACAATATCAGAAAAACCTCAGAGAAACCAAGGTAGCTACCTATTGAGAATAGTGATCATAGTTATGATTGACAACATATTATACTATCTGCTAATACAAAAAGAGAAAAACTGAAGCACTGTAAATCCTGTTATTCAGCTTGTATACTCTCATCCTATATTTTCTGTCCTGGTATTGTGTGAACATGAGGATCTTATTTGGGGGCAACAACTCTATCTTCAATACTGAGATCTTTGATAAATTGGTTAAGATTATCCAACTCTCTCTGATCGAGAATGTCCTTGTGTGTGGAAAAGTATTGGCGTCTTCCTTGTGTCTCAATATTTGCCCCTCCCGCATCAGCATCATGACCCTGTCTCTGGAAATTTCCAAAGCTGCAGCAACTCAAAAGACTCAGGTTCAGAACAAACTCCACATATAATAGGATTACCTAGATTCTGGGGTAGAGTATTACCAACAGCAAGCTTCCTCAGCAACAGTAACCATCTAAAACAACACTTTTTAGGTTCGCAGGGAGCATGCCAAAAAAAAGATAAAATGCCACTTAGAGGTCGGGTATTTCAGCCCCCAGCCATGATTCACCCTGTCGAAAATAGAGCAGTCATCCTTAAGAATGTTATAAATTTGCTTAGTAGATACCATATTAAATTCCTTACCATCTTTCCATTTAGTCCACTGCAAGAACTTGTTAGTATTCATAGTATGCCCCGGAAAAAAAGGGCCCACAGCTTTAGAAATAATGGAGTATGTTTTCTTTTGAGAATTTGGAATCTTAAATTACCCACCTATTTCATTCCAAAGCCCTAAGCTATTGTCAACAACAATCTTTGAGTAAAGAGATACCAAGTTTATTCCAGTTTTTTAGCAGAGCAACTTTGGGTTAATGCAAGAGGTTTACCATTAACTTAAACTCCCCACCAAACAGATCTATCCAAAACAAAATAAGGAGAACCACCTCATGCACCCCTAATAGGATAAGACTTCTGACTTGGGACCAAGCTTTCCAATAGATTGAAACACTTTAGAGCCAAAAATAGATAACTGAAAACTTCCAAAGACTTTATCATATAGAGGTATATTATCCCTACATTTGGCTTTTTTGAGTCCTGATCTATTAATGTTATTTCTAACAAGAACTTTTCATGTTTTCTCCCCTGAGAGGGATTGAATGATCCATTTAGATGCTAGTGCCATACCCTGAGCTTTCAAGTCTTTAATACTCAATCCTCCGTTCTCCCTTGGTAAACAACACTACTACCATTTGACACAGTGTCTTTTTTTGTTGCCTAACCCATCAGACCACAAAAAATCCCTCGTAATCTTTTCCAAGCTATTGGTCTGATAATTGGCAAATAGCCATGCTGAAGAAAAGTAAATATGATGAGCAAATAATACTTTTAGAACCACTTGCACTCTAACAGCTAAAGAAAGGAGGTGAGTCTGTGATTTCATGTATTTCTTTTCAATTCTGGTTAAAAAACAATGCCACATATCCTTTAAAGAAGGATCAATAGAGAACAGGTTCCCCAAATATCTAACAATTTCATTCGGCCCCATCCACTGCTGTCCTTTTCTCACAAGCCATTTTTGGGGAGAAGGAGACCATCCAATAGTGGAGGACTTATGTGGGGCCACTTTAGCTCGAGAGACCACAGAAAAGAATTGAAGCCTATGAAAACAATTATCAAAGTTGTCTTCATCCAATAAAACAAATAGAGCAGTATCATCAGCAAACTGAGCATCAATTAACATCTCTTTATTAGGCAAGGTAATGCCCTTGAACGGAGGTCCTAGCTAAGAAGACCTAAGAATATAGTATAGTGCATCTGCAGCAATAACAAAAAAGGATGGGGCAATTGGACATCCCTGCCTTGTAGACCTTTGCAAAACAATATTTTCAGTGAAATCACCATTCACATCTATGACTGTAGATGAATCTTTAACAAGAATGTCAATCCATTTGCAAAAAAGGGGGGGGGGACCTAAAGCTTGAAGCATACCCATAACAAAAGGCCACTCAATTCTATCATATGCTTTTTCAAAGTCTAGCAGAGCCATCACTGCATTTTGTTCATCATTCTTAGCCCAATGCATTGCTTCCCAACTAGTAATAAGGTTTTCAAGAATGAACCTCCCCTTAATGAATCCTATTTGTGTAGGTGAAATGAGTTTATTCAAGATTCCTCCAATCCTCTTGGCAAGCACTTTGGCTACAATCTTGTAAGACAAGTTTAGAAGAGTTATGGGAACAAGCCAATCATTCTTGGGAACAGTTCCTAGAATATAGAGGTCTTGATTTCCACTACCAGAGGTGCTTTGTTACATAATATATTGCTGCTGATTGTTCTATCCCTAACTAGGAATCTGCCAGCTAAGCTTCGTGGTGGAAGAAAGTTCTGCCACTTTACTGCTTTAGGTGCTCTGCAAGCTTGCTTTCTAAGGGCCCTCAAGAGAAGGCTCCTATAGCGGAATATGCTTTGGCATAAGCAGCACTATCACTAGAAATTCTTGCATTCCATTTTTCAAAGATTACATTCCAATGTATCGGAGTTGAATTAAGTTCTTCATCCTCTTTAGTTGTTCTGGTAACAGCTAGTGAGCATCCTACAAAACCTCCCATTCATTCGAATAAGGTTTTCTTCATAGTTACGGGACTCTACAAGTCCGAGCAAGACTCTGTGAGACCGAGGCAAATGGCCTCTAGACTCGGACTAGGCCGAGTCTTGGCAGAGTCCACGTGGACTCGCCAGACTCGCCAAGTACTGAGCTGAGTAACCTCGCCGGTGGGACAACAAAAAAGAGCAAAAAACAATAAAAAAATAAAAAATTTACTTACTTTTTTTGTTTATGTATAACATCCATTTGACCTAAAAAGGTCATTCCACCCTTTGCTAATGCTTGTGATAGAGAGAAAAGAGTTAGAGAAGAGTATTGGGGTTTTGAGAGAGAAATTAGCAAACCGGTTGGCTCTCCCATATTGATCGTTGATGGTTTGTGCAACTTTGTAGCTTGCACTTAAGCATTGAGAGTAGCTTAAAGAAGCATTTGGAGGAGGCTTCTACAAACTTGCATTTCCATTGTTTGTGCAAATTTGAAGAGGTAAGCAACAAATTGCATTTCTTTGTGTTGTTTTGTAAATTGTTTTACATTCATATTTTTAACTTTCTATTTTGTTTACATTTATTTTAGACTACTTGTAGTATCTACTATTTATATTTATTATAATTTATCTCGATGACAAACTTGATAAGTAAGGTGGTCCTAAAGTTTAAAAATCTAATTTAATGCTAGCTTTTTTCTATTTATAATATATAATTTCATATTGCAGCAGCAAACACATTGACATCATGTCTCAAGGTGAGCCTTGTGGAAGTGGAACTAGGGCTACATGTAACCCTCATGCAGACCCAACTGCAATAGCAAGGGATAGGGCTTGGAAACATGTCATCTCATGCCACAAAAAAGGAGTTGTTACATGTTGGCATTGCGGTGTAATATATAACAGGGGAGGCATTAATAGATTGAAGTATCACCTAACACATTGAAATGACCCGAGCTATAAAGGTCACTAAATCCCTACAATGTACTGTGGCAATTCGTCAAATAGTTGGCAAACAGGCTCTGATACCACTGAAATATCCCCGACAGGATTATTGCTCCTTTTTACACCCAAAACTTAAAACTTCAAAGGTTTGACATTTCGTCAAACAATTAGCAATCGAGCTCTGATACCACTGAAATGACCCTTACTGTACCATTTGAACCAAGCTTTTCTGCGAATAGCTTTCCTTCCTTTGAATGCAAACGTTTATCAATTAATTTCTGGATCCGGATCATTTCCTTAATGTTGTCGGAAGCCAAGGAACAGATTTGGTCCAATGCAAGCATAGGGAAAGGCTCCTCAATTAGTACTCCAACTTCTTCGATGCAGAACAGCGATGCTGCACTGATGAATGTAGCTGGTACAACTATCCACTCACATTGGTCCCAAAGGATAATGGGAAGAGTGAGATGCCAGAGGACTAAAAATCTCGATGTCAGACAAGTATAAGATAGTGGAATTGGTGTTTCAATGAGACTTTGGCAAACAGCAATACTCTCATTGAATTTAGATAGATGTGAATCAAAATTATTGCGTTCGTGATCATCCAAGTGCAGCTGCCTCAAACATTCGGTCATGAACTGAATGATACAAAGGGGTGGACGCTGCGAACTGAGTACAACAGATATGACAGATTTGGAAGGAAGCTTTCTAAATCACATCGGATATCTGATCCATAAATAACGTGGCACTGAAACTCGAGCTATATCTGGAACGTTGTCAGCAACCTTTCTCCCTTAAATCGGATTCAGATTATATAGTGACTGACTCAGAATGGGGAAGTCAATGCTTCCGCTTATTAGTGTCAGTGATAGATGGAAGAACTGGTCTGCGGATTTCACAGTTTACCCTTGACTAGCTCCTTCATTTCCTCACACTGCGATCTCCTGCAAATTCACACCTTCTCCTGTCGTGGCAGAGCATAGATTGGATCGGCAATGATCTGATAATCGTCTTTTCCTTTAATTCGTGATATATGTTTGAAACTGCCACTTGAATTGAAGGCTATTCGACCTAAGTCCAGGTTACGATAGTAGCATACTGCGGGGGGTTCTTGAGTGGTGATCCGACCTTAGGCCCGTTCTAGTTTGCTACTGGCCGGGATCAGGAAATGCAGGGGCAAATGTAGATGGAGTCGTGGTCTCTGCAACTATTCCGCATGCGACTTCTTATTAATCAACTTCGCTGTGATTAATGGTCTTCAATCCGAGTTTGACGCAAATGAGTTTCCCCTGTGGTGTGCGCTGGAGGAAAGCGTATCAACTCGCGATCTGCCCTTGCATGTTTGCCTAATTCAAGTTTACTTGCGTGTGCTTGTTAAGTCTTCCGCAAAATACACCTTCTTGTCCTGTTGTTCCGCTTCAAAGCCTGCACGGTACTGTTGTAGGATTTTCTCCCGGTAGCTAAACTTGCATATGATTCAGACCCTAGTGGTTCCAGCTGGCTCCTGTGATCTTGCTCTAGGGATGATGCGTCCCAATTATTGCTGATGGAAATATATACACTTCCAGCCGTCGCTAACAAGGATGGATCTTCTTCCTTAATCTTGGCTGACAAAGAACAAAGCGATTCTATACTGCAGCTATCTCTATCCTACAAATAATTCACTCAATGTTCCTCCCACGTTGGCCCTTGGCCACAGATTCTACCCCGATGAAATGACTGAATGTCACCTCCAATCTGCAATAATTCGGATGATATTTCACACCCTCAAAATTGCGTACCGATTGAGAGTTATCGTTCTCAATGGCCAACTGTGACAATTGTAGAAACCCTAGGTTCCACAATGCACCTGTGATTGAATCACAACCTGAAAACAAGAGAGATAACACAACTGCCTGATTCGAATGGAGCCCCGGGGTGCCTATTTATTCTTTTCTCTCCATCCTCTCCAGAGACTTCTAGAACATTTTTTGATCTTATCCCTCAAGTGACTTTATTAAATATTTTTATAATCCAAGTCACTTTATTAAATATAAAGTTATCTTTTAATAACTATTTATTTAATTAAAATAATTAATTAGTCGTCCTTGGACAACCATTAATTAAATTAATTAAATCGAACTGTCACCAAAAATTGGGGACATGACACACATATACCTAGCCATGATGCTAAAAAATGCAAATAAGTGCCACAGGATGTTATGCGAGACATGCAAGCTCTTCTAGAGGAAAAAATGGAGAAAAACGAAGCAAAAAGAAAAAATGGCACAACTAGCTCAACAGGGATTTTCTAGTTTTCGCTCTCCATTATCTCCTACTCCACTTACTGTTGCTATTGCTTCTACGAGTGTGACCTTCGGCCTCGCATTCATAAGCAAAGATCAACACTCAATTCCATCTTTGTTCCACGCACGGCTCCAGATGCACAACCATCACTTGAGAGCATGGGTTGGAACAAGGAGAAGCATGATAATACAAAATTGGCACTTGGAGACTTCTTCATCTACAACAACATCTCATTCAATGCAACAAGGTACTTATTTATTTAAATTTAAACTTATGTCTTGCTTCTCTTGCTTTCAAACTTCAAGAGACAATAATATGCTTATTTTGTTTATTTTAATTTGTTTTCAAATTTAATAGTAATAATATAATATACTAATTTGTCTAACTTTAAATTTTATTTTATTTATTTTAGGTCCACTTATTGGCAAATTGCAATCGATGATGTTACTGTTTGCAGTTCGAGGTTCAAAGCCCCTAGTGTTGATGAGCTAGTAGGCCCTATTTTGACCCAAAGAGTGGCTGATGTAGAAGGTGCAATCAAGGAGCAACATGAGGTTTGGAAGACGAAGGGTTGCACCATCATGCCTGATAGTTGGACTGATAGGAAAAGAACACTCCTCAACTTTCTTTTCTCCTCATCAAGTAATTATAGACATTAAAATTTTTGAAACAGAACTTGTACTAAATGATTAAGTTTATAAATTATGAATTTATGATTGATCATTGATCATTATACTAATTTGTTTCTTTTTCTTCAAGTACCACAGATTTTTTGAAATCAATTGATGCCTCAGGAAAAACAAAGAATGTTGAATATCTTTGTGAGGTAATGGATGAAGTGATAAAGGACGTGGGCGAAGAGAATGTGGTGCAGATAGTTACAGATAATGCGGCAAATTATGTTGCTATAGGAAAGCTTTTTATGGATAAACACCCTCACTTATTTTGGACCCCTTGTATTGCTCACTGCATTGACATCATGTTAGAAGATCTTGGTAAACTCCCTTGGATAAAAGCAATTATAAAGCAAGGAAGGAGTGTATACAAATTCATATATAATCATACATGGGTCCTCAACCTCATGAGGAAATAAACTGAACAAAAAGAGTTGTCTCGTTCAGGGGTCACTAGATTTGCAACCAATTTTCTCACATTGCAATCTTTGCTTGATTCAAAGGGAGGTTTGAGACGCATGTTTGTAAGTGAAGAGTGGATTGCATCATCATATGCAAAAAACATTGCAGGGACTGATACAGCTGATTGCGTTTTTTATGAGGCTTCCTTTTGGACACCGATCATTAAGATTGTGAAGGTAAATTTTCCTTTTTATCCTCATTTCAACTTTTTTGTTTATAAAATTATGTTATAAACTATTGATCATTTTTTAAAGAGATGCATGTTTGTAAGTGAGGAGTGGATTGCATCATCATATGCAAAGACCACTATAGGGACTGATACCGGTAATTGCATTTTTGATGAGGCTTCCTTTTGGACACCGATCGCTGAGATTATGAGGGTAATTTTCCTTTTTGTCCTCATTTCAACTTTTTTGTTTATGAAATTATGTTATAAAATATTGATCATTTAAATAAATAAAAGTTGACTGTTTCTCTTTCAAATTTCATAATGATTGTTGTCCATAAAGCTGCTTGTTCTCCTACGAATTGCTGATGGAGAGAAGCCCTCAATGGGCTACATTTATTAGGGCGTGGATAGGGTGAAGGAGGCCATTCACTCTATTTTTGCAAGGAATCAAGATAGGTATGGACCTATATGGGATGTCACTACTAGATGTTGGCACAATCTACTTCACAGGCCTATACATGCAATGGCCTACTTCCTTAATTCAGCATACCAATTCAGCCCACATTTCAAAGTTGATGATGAGGTGTGGAGTGGCCTCTATGGTTTTCTACAGAGAATGTCACCTGGTTCAAGAGTTGGAACAATTGAAGTTCATGAGATTGAGTTGTTTAAGAAAGCTCAAGAGGACTTATTTGCACGAGAATTGTGCAAGAAAAATAAGACAAAATTGATGCTTGGTAAAAATATACAATTCTACATCCTAATTCCTAATTCTATTACCATTTTAATTTGATAAAGTCAAAGTTATTGAACTGATTTAAAATTCTCTTGTTTCATATGTATGGTGGGAGATGTTTGGCACTAAGGTGCCAAATCTATAGAGCATTGTGATTCATATCTTGAGCCATCCATCTAGTGCATCATGATGTGAACGTAATTGGAGTCTATTTGAGCATATACACTCAAAGAATGCAATAGGTTGGCAGTGCAAAAATTGAATGATCTTGTTTTTGTTCACGACAACCTTTGCCTTCACCAATGATAGATCCTAGGCACCGACACATCACTGATTGTATTAGAGAATGTTGATCCACATGTAGAGTGGAACATAGAGATTGCTGATCCTATTTTCAGTGATAAAGACGTGTAGTGGGTTGATTAGGTGGATCGGGAGGCTGAGGTAGTAGCGATGGTTGTAGAGGAGGCTAGAGCGTGAGGAGACAAAGTGCAGGACCTTGAGGCTAGGAGTGATGGATCCGAGTCTGATGATGAGGATTATGTGGGTGAGGATGAGGATGAGGTTCAGCCTCAGACAGAGGAGAGAGGATGGCTCTATAGTCTTCCATGACTTATCTTAGGCGTACTCGTAGGAGGACATAGACTACTATGAGCCTTAGTCTTCTACTATTCTACACTCCCATTGTTATTTTGATATATGTTTTGAACTTCTGATACCATGGATTTCATAATCCATGACTATTGTAGACATTTGATACTGGAGTGACACTATGTTTATTACTTTATATTGTGCTAATTCAATTTTTTTCCTTTAGAAATTTGTTTTTATACTTATGTGATCTATGCAAAATTGTGTATGTGTATTAAGTAGCTTCTATTTATCTCAATTACTGTGTATATGATGTTAATTGACTAAATGATGTATGAAAAAAATCTTAAAATCCTTTAAAAACTTTGAATTTCATGGGTTTTTCAATTTTTCGGGTCCTTGCCAAATCCAGTCGCCAAGTTTGAGTACAAGTCAGATTTTGACTTTCTGAGTTAGAGGCGAGTCCGAGTCCCGTAACACTGGTTTCTTTCCTTAAAAAGAACAGCCCTTTTTCCAAGAAAGTGACTTGATCTAAATCTTGCTAGATGTGTGGACTAGACTTTGGTTTCAAATTGCAGATCTGTTAAATCCTAGGATACTAGGTCCACCCCTAGGCTAGGTTCACTCAACGACAGACAAGTTTGGCCAAGGCAAACCTGGACGCCCGGTCATCAAAAACAAACAAAAATTTGTTATTCTTAATAATTTTCTGATGTCCGGTTTGACATCAACACCTCCATAACCCTAAAAGTGACAATAAAAACACTTCAACTACCAATAGAAACCTCATATTTTGTCATTTCTTTTGCAAGCAGCATCTTTCCTGCAGGTTGAGCATTGTTTTGCTTGTAGCTTCGACTTAGGGAGCTGCAGATAGATTGTTGAAGCTTCATCAAACATTGCACCCTCATTCCTACACATTGTAACCTTCCATCGGCTGTAGGAAGTAGGACTATTTTAATTTAGTTTCATCAGTTTTTGTTTTACAAACATGAGATATTGGATAAATTATTTGTTAACTAATTTTTTTCCCATTCTTTTATTTTTTTTTGAATGTATTTACAAAATTTCTTGCCATAGGAATTGGAATGGCAGCTAGTTCTACCTCCACAAGACAACCACTGAAATTCAAAACAGATCCAAATTCTTCTCTATGTAAATATGCTAAGTTACCGATTCGGATGCAGATGCAGAGCCAAATGCAGCTGCGTATATATATATATATATATAAAATTCTAACAGAGTTTCTATGTCGAACTCTTGAGAGGCAAGCAATTCCCTAAGCATTTCAATCAAGAATTCTCATCTGTTTGCCATAACCTGCCATAATTTTTCCCTTTTTTTCTGTATCTTCAGAAACATGCCTGCTTTCTCTGCTATTAATGTGGTTTAAAACTCAAATGCCTGAAAAACACTACATTGTTTTTCCTAGCACATTATCACACTGCCTTGCCATTTCGGCCGAAACGTCTCCGCATGGAATAACGCATAGGTTTCTGACCGGACACTTAAAGATTTCCCATAGTTGTTCATATTTTTCTGAATATCTTGACATGTCTAATCTGTAATGACAGTGGCTAAAACTATAACTGTTCTATCATAAAGCACTTATAAGTATTATTTAGGGTACACACATTCCCTTTTGGCAGCAGTTAATTTTATAGGTGCATCATTTTGGAGCTTTCTGCAAGGAGGTGGCTGCAATCTCGATTGAAATTGATGGCCATATTGGTCGTTCCCTACCTTTGGACTGTATATAACAGTTTACAATTTTATAGATTTATAAATTCATTTTTTTATATCTTTTTAATTGTAAATACGATATTTTAAGTTTATAGATATATAAAGGAGCTTGCTGGCCCTGACCGAGAAATGGAGAAGGCAGATGGGAGCTGCAACACAGAAAGCAACTCATCCAGGTGGCACCCACGGGGCACCCTTCTGCCTCCAGTACCCGCATGTATCCGCTTCAGCATCCACTACTTTCCTGGACACATCGGTATCTGAGGAAATACATTGACATGATCCAACCGGTCTCAAGAGATAAGTGATACGTTTGGAAATGTAGGGGATGTGATAAAAAAATGTTCTAGTTCATATTTTTAAGTGAAAACCCATTTTGTGGAATGCCTAAAACAGGCATCAAATGTTACCTCGGAAAAGATGGTGTAATTATACTAGAAGAGATAGTGTTAAAATGTATTATGGAACATGATGAAGCAGATGAATGAGAATCACATAAATTAAATTAACCTGCTCCAAAAATATCAAAGAGAATACAACCCCCATCGAATCTCACTATTGTGGTAGAAAACCACCCATTTTTTATCACAACTGATGTTGAAAGTGAACAACCCATTGTACATGAAGATCAAAGGGACCTTTGGAAACTGCATTGCCACTAACGTCTAGCCAGATGTATTTATGCAAATGGGTTGTCTTTCAATTTTGTTTGCTCCCTATACTGGAAAGAGATCTTGAAAAATGTAAATGAAGCTCCAAAAGGATAAATTGGCCTAGGTTAGTCTTGGAGAGAGAAGTCAGGGGGTTGAAAATGCATTGAAGCCCATAAGGGATTCATGGATTGAGACAGGTGTGGTCATAGTTTCAAATGAGTGGGAGGATTCAATAAAATTCACTTGACCATGTCATAACAGTGTTCTCTAAAAGGGTAATGTTTTTGAGGGTCTTGGATTGTAAGGAGCACGCAAGAAATGAACAATGGATTGCTGATATTCTTATATTTGAGATTGAGACAGTAAAACCTCAAAACATTGTTCAAGTCATAAAGACAACGCAAAGTATTGTAGAGATGATGGCTTCTTGGTTGAGGAAAGACATCAACATATCTTTTAGACATCTTACAACTCACTAAATCTTATGCTGCAAAAGATTGGAAAAAATTGGCTGGATCAAAGAGATGCCTGCAAAGGCTGAGGACATCCAAATGTTCATCACCAACCACTACAGGTCTCAAGGAATTTTAGAGCATTATCAAAATTGGAGGTAATAAAGGTAGGTGAAGTGTTCTAAACTTCTACATTTTTTAATTTGCATAATTTAATTGTGTATTCTAATTCTTCTTTAAAGTTAATTTTTAAATTTAAATTATTTTGGCATGATTTATATTATAGGTTGCAGAGGCCCCTTTTGCTTCCACCACAATTGTCTTGAGATGACTTGCGAAAGTTAAGAGAAGCACTTTCTAATAAGGTGATTAGCCAAAATTGGTCTATATGGAAACAAACCAGCACTAAGAAGGCAACAAAAATTTGGCAAAGAATATTATATGATGCATGGTGGGATTGTGCCGAGTATCTCCTTAGTTTCACCAAGCCCGTTGTAAACATGATTTGCTATACTAACATGTAAAAGCCTTTAATTGGAGACGTATATGATGGCATTGACTCAATGCTTGAGTAGATGAAGTGCATCATAAAAGCGAAAGAGCAAATCTTGAGGAGACTCTCTTCAAACAAGTGCATACAATTATTGAAAAAAAATGTCCACTCAATTACATCATCTTGACTATGCATTGACTCCAAATCACTACAGCAATGAGTTCCTTTCTATGCTAGAAGGCTTGCCCCATATAGAGACTTTTGAGTGTTTGAAATATACAAGGCAGCATTCTTTAAACTCTTTCCTGGGGATGGCCTGTGAGATGTAATTACAAATGAGTTCATAGATTTTGTGCACTCAAATGGTAAAAGTGTTGAAGCTCTTTGTGATAGGCTTAACAAAAATGCTCATAGTTGGTGGCACTTTCCAAGGCCAATTCTTCCAATAGTTGTCTCCCCACAAAATCAAAATTTTATCACAAGTTTAACAATCAATGAACATTCATTATTTAGCATTAATTGTTTTTCATTTTTTCAAATTATATTAATAAATCCATAACTTGAATTGTTATAGGAAAAAATTGAAGGACATATTCTTCCTTCCACTCATAAAGTGCAATAAATTGCACTCAAAAAAAGTGGAAAACTTAGTATACATGCATTCCAACTTGCATCTCCGTTCACACAAACAATAGACTACTATCAAGTGGAGACAAACATGTGGGCTATAAAACCAGAGCATACTGACTTGGATGCTTCCACTACTTAGCATACTGAATTTGAGGACTTGGAAAGCGAGCACACTCACTAGCACTGTTTGTGGTTCATCTAATGTTCTTCCATCATCTCATCTCAATGATGATGATGATTAAAACTTAAAAGTTCCAATATTTTAAAACTTCATATTGTTATTTGATATGGAACTTGAAATTTGAGTGAGGAATATTTATCATGAGATTTTTGTTTCTAGATTCGATTGTGTGTGTTTTTTAAGCATCCAGAAACACACACAATCAAATCCAAAAACAAAAAAATATCATGCCTAATGGATTGTGGAAATCTGGTAATGTTAATATATATCATGTAAAATTGCCAAACTGGATCCCTGAACATGAAATTGGACCCTAACAGCAACTTAGAATTTTATTGATAATATTACAATTTATTTAATTAAAAATATTACAACTTGAAATATTAGTTAAATAGTTAGAATTTCATCACATCACCTTGATTCTTTTTTTAAATTTTCTTAAATTCTTAATGCATCTCCTAATCCTCTCATTTAATGCCCTCCCATTTCCCTTCCTCTCCTTTTTAAAGACTTAGTTCTGCAATTATGTTGATTTCTAGGATCGCTGCAAATATACTAACAATTGCCATTTTTTATTGATTGTGTTCCAAATGCAAATGAAGGCTTATAAATAAGAGAGGAGGAAGAGACATGTCTCTACGGTTAATCATCACTAGTTAACATATTAATATATTAGTAATATAAATAACCATACATATAAATCTATTATTACATATTATGTATAACAATATATATATATATAATTTAACATGGATAAGTATATATAGCAAATGACGATTTACCAATAACAATGATGTATATAAGATCGAATCAATCCAACTGAAGCTACAACTTTAACACTCCCTCTTAGCTAAGAAGGATTTGTAGAACACATTATGCTCTCAAGTATATGAAAAGATATCATCTCAGTATGATATTCAATTCACTATAAGGCTAAATTTCTCAACACTCCCTCTTTAGCAAACAGAGAATTGAAGCAATTATAATACAAGATTTGAACACCAATTTAAGTGTGGTCTATGACAGATTTATAATGGTGTCCGACAAGATCTAGCCCAAAGAACCATAACAATTGATTTTCATAGTGTCGGCAAAATCTGGCCCAAGAACCATGATGAGTTGATTATCAAGGTGTCCGGCAAAATCCGGCCGGAAGAACCATTATAAGTTGGTTATCAAGGTGTCCGACAAAATCTGGCTCCAAGAACCATGATTACACTTGCTCCAATACATTTTGGTGTTAGGAGATAGATCAACTATTGATAAGGTCGTCACCTTACAATAGTGACCTCACACATATAAAGATCGTCACCTTTCATATTACACAATTGCAAAAATTTAATCTTTCTCTGACAACAACTTAATGAAGTACATTATGATAGATTCGTTACCATGACTTTCAGCACTCTAAGACAACAGCTTGATGAAGTTTGTCATGATAACAAGTCTATCATTTGTAAGATTGTCATCTTATGATGATTACCTTCTGTTTATATATGTCAATGAAAAATTGTCACCTTTCATCACATATCATATGTGAAATAGTAACCACCATGAACCAAGTCAGAGGGTGGTACAAAGGCTTTCACCTCAATTCTCCCTCATAGAGAAGAATGCATTACAAAAAATTTCACTTTGAACTTCTCCTCAGAGAATATATCATTTGCAAAGGATTGCACCTCAATATTCTCCCTCTGAACAATGATCCTCAAAAATGAATCATGTCCAGTAGTTACTCCCTTAGTGGCTCTCTTCCCCCAAGGATTCTTGTCAGACTCACTTTGAATCTGATATCAATTTTCCGATTTCCTTGTGATAAGTAATCACTTCCTCATGATATACATAGGAGTAGGCCCATCAAATCATGCGGTCACACACATGTATTTCTAGACTCCCTCTGAGTATCAATCCTCTAGGCTCATGCGTTGTTTTAGAAGAAGTGTCATACTCCCTCTTAACGTAAAAGAATCTGATAATCTCAATCATCAAATATGTTTGCTTCAAGAGCCTCACTTTATCCATCTTGATCATCAAGGTCTTTGGAGCTACTATCATTAGATTGAGTTTGCACAATATTTGGTAGCATATGTAAAGTACCAACCTTTTCTTGTAAGAATATCCTCAACATAAAGGAAAAGATCAAGACAAATTACTCTTATAGTATGTATAGAACTACAAATAAGAGAGAGACTACAAAGAGTAAATAAAAGTAAAAGATAAGAATACTTATTTGTACATGAAGACTCAGTAATTGTCTTCTTAGATTATTTGAGAATGGAACATCTCCGCTCTAAATAAGGTTCACATGTCCTTCCATTTTCTCAAACTTGTCCACAATATGCCAATATCTTGAATTGGTGTGATTGTGCCAATGAATGAATCTTTCAATAACTTCAGCAAGTACAAGTGATAATCATTTCGAAGTTGTCACTTCCTCATGATGTACACAGGGGATATGCCCATTAAGGTCATACGAACACAGACAAGGACTTTTGAACTCAATCATCTGAGCTCCTCGTCCAAAGTTGCCTTTGATGGAATGTCATACTTCCTCTGAATGTGATATGATCACAATTTTCAAAGATCAACTGAAATATATGCTCTATCCACTCCTTCAGACGAATGTGTCAGACTCCCTCTGAATCTGATATAAATCCTCCCTTTTCCTGTAAGAACATTCTTAGAGGAAAAGATCAAGGCAAATAGCTCATATAGAAATATAAAAGAATGTTAATAATTTAATGTAATGTCCCCACTCCTTGGGACAATTTTACCTATAGAAATCATTAGCAACATAGACTATTAAGTTCATTTCTAGTGATTAATATCTCATAGTCTAACTAGGAATGTCACTACTTGTATACATCCTTAAGGATTCCTTTAATCAAGCTTCCTAACCCTCTGGGAGGATCCGCTATGTCCCAAAGAACGATCCTCGATTAGTCAGCCTTCCTCCTTGAGACTAACTTTCAAGTCAAGCTTCATAATCCTCTAGGAGGACCCTCAATGTTCCATAGGATGACCCTCAATTAGTTAGCCATCTTCTTAAAGAGTTACCCTCAAGGTCTACGAGATTTGTCTATCCAATCTTCTACATTTATATCATAGTCAACCATTAATCCTTGATATTAATAATCCAATATAAATATATTTATTTCTATGATCTTACTTTATTAATACAACATGATCATTACTAATTATTAGGAATCCTAATTAATACCTTTAATACATTGTAATATGCATTTTGATAACTATTTATCTCATAAGAAATTATATTGATATTTTATAACCAATTAATTATTCTTATAGTATCAAATATTTAATTACACTCCTTGAATTAAAAATCGTTTTCTAAATATTATTAAGATAAAATAAATATATTTTGCAAACTTTCATATATATATATATATATATATATATATATATATATATATGTTCAGAAAAAGGTATATTAAAAACTTATTTAAATATGAAGAAAACTATTCTAATTAATTAAATACACTTAACCTTTTATTACATACCTTCCATCTTTTACTCCTAAAATATTGGCTATTATTTCTCTTCCCTCCTTATTTGGTAGACCTCCTTTTATTTATGTGTTTCTTTATTAAATTTATTTCACATACTTCTACAATTCTTTCCTTTCCTATTTATACGGGGCTGCTTGTATTTTAGTTTTATTCTTTCCATTGGATGCTTTTTTGCATGCCATAATGTTATTTAAATACCATCCCTATGTTGTTTTCAAGGTACGTGACTTTTGAGTGGTGCTTCCCATTAATCCAAATATTAGTTCATTATAAGTCTCATTTTCTAGTTTATTATTTATTATTTTATATGTTTGTGTTTTATATATTTTTGTTAGTTATTATGTTTGTTGTTATCTAATATTATGGAATTTAAGCAATTAATAAGTGTAGATTTAATATTGCTTATCTAATCAATTAATAATTATTAATGTTAATTGATAATATTTAATTATTAGTTTAGTTTAATATTAATATTATTAATTTTTCTATTATATAGATTTACCAATAAATTAGCTATTTTTATTAAATGATTATTATCAGAGAGGATATTACATTTAACTCATTCTTACTACTAACAATAGCATAAATGATTGTAACATAACTCTTTATTTTATATTTACAATAATGGAAGTAAGATAGCATAATACTCAATCTTTACCTTTCATACTCTCATAATGAATCTCTTTATATTTAACAAAGTTCATATCAAATTATTAAATATCATTTTGAATGGATGTATATAATTCAAAAAAAAATGCAACATATATTCTCAATTATAATATCTCATATACTATTAAACATTTAAATATATATAAAATGTTCATTATCAATAAAGGATTCATAATTATAAAAGTAAATGCATAACTTCATACCTTATTGGTGCCTTTTTACCTTATTATTCCCAACAGATGGGTGGCGACATTCTTTGGTCACTCTATAACACCCAATGATCTAAGGCGACACTTTTAATTCTCCAAGTAATAGCAGTTCAAATAATAAGGGGGTCACCCTTTTCTTTCTAATCTATTTCCTCCAATTCTTGCCATGGTGTCAGTCTGTATTGGAAAATAATTTGTTAATGGGTCCAACATTTTACTATGTATTATTTTCATTTGGTTTTGTCACCTGCCACTGCATCTACATTCAGTGCATTTTTTATTTATTCAATCTTTATTGACACAATTTTATCCTTTCATGATAATGTGTTTGTATCACCACCAATGGCTTCCTTTTATTGCTATTGTCCTTTCCCATTCATATGTAAATCTCAGTTTACAATACCATCTTCTCCACGTGGTATGTTATCTTTTGTGAGTTTGACTTGCCCTGTTTTCCTATCTTTGATGATGATTTATTTGGCTTATGTTTTATACATGTTGATATATACTACGATAGTGATAGGTCCATCGTTGATAGAGATTACCCAAACACGTGTTAAGAGATCACTATTTGCATTTGATGAGCATCGAACAATCGAGGAAAGAGCTAACTATATCACAATTCTCACTCTCCATGTCGCATGCGAGGTATACTAAACAAATTGGGAATGTATCATAACTGTCAATAATGCTTAATTCGATGTCTCAAATATTATACATTCTTTATTCCACAACAAGGTCTGTCAATGCCATGCCTTATGTACACCAAGTAATAATTTATTCACATCTAGTTGTGGGTGAGCTTGCGTATTCATCAAATTAGTTGCCAGCCATTAAAACGATTCCTAAATTATATTAGTGCATCAAAATAGCCTCTGAGCTTAGTTAACCTTATTAAAGTTTGAAAATTGGTGTAACGTGGAATATAAGAACTTTGGAACACCAATATTTGGTTTTGGAGTTCCCAAGTGGCCAGATGATTCCGTGTCAAGGTTTTTACAAATTTATGAACAGTGTTGGGGTTTAGGGGTGGTTTGTAACTAATATATAATGAGTATCATCGACAAGTCAGAGATAATAGAAACTGAGGAAGTGATTTGAACTATTAGAACATAATCAATATCATATAGGTTAAGTCTCACTTGAATCAGTTTGAATCATTGATTTTGATTGCGATGAAATTGTTTCATTTCCTATCTCTCGGCTTCTCTATTAAGTGAGAACGTGGACTATTTGGAATGCTAACTGAGTGTTCCTCCATCCCCCGTCTGTCTTTTTCCACTTCTTATATACAACTTCTACATTTGCAGTTGGCTCTGATACCATGTTGATTTCTAGGATCGCTGCAAATGTACTAACAATTGCCATTTTTTATTGATTGTGTTCCAAATGCAAATGAAGGCTTATAAATAAGAGAGGAGGAGACATGTGTGACATGTCTTTACAGTAAATCATCACCAGTTAACATATTAATATATCAGTAATATAAATAACCATATATATAATATATTATTACATATTATGTATAACAATATATATATATAATATAATATATAATATATATTATTTAACATGGATAAGTATATATAACAAATGACAATTTACCAATAACAATGATGTATATCAGATCGAATCAATCCAACTGAAGCTACAACTTTAACACTCCCTCTTAGCTAGGGAGGATTTGTAGAACACATTATGCTTTCGAGTATATGGAAAGATATCATCTCAATATGATATTCAATTCACTATAAGGCTAAATTTCTCAACACAATCTACGTCACTTCTCTGTCTACATCTTGATGACAGATTGTGGAGTCCAATCTTAAATATTGATTCAAAAATGCATTCAAAGTTTCTGCTAGAATCTCTTCATTTGAAACTACTAACACAAGCTGACTTAAAATCAAATCAAAGGCATTCAATTTTTACAACAAAATCAACTTTCTCTTTTAAAGAATTATAGTATCTTTTCAGATTTAATCTATTAATGAGGCTTTTCGTTTGACAGATATCATTCAGATATCCCTGAACCTGAAATTGGACCATAACTAGCAACTTAAAATTTTATAAATAATAATTACAATTTGATATATTAATTAAATAATTGAATTTCATCATATCATCTTGGTTCTTTTTTAAAAATTTCTTAAATCCTTAATGCATCTTCTAATCCTCTCATTAGATGCACCCCATTACTTATCCCCTCCTTTTAAAAGGCTTAGTTTTGCAATCTACATCATTTCTCCTTGTCTGCATTTCTATTATTCACAGTTTCTGCTAGAATCTCTTCATTTGAAGCTACTAATGCTATCTGAGTTAAAATCAAATCAAAGGCATTCAATTTTTCGACAAAATCACCTTTCTTTTTTTAAAGAATACATAGCATCTTTTCAGATTTAACCTATTAATGAGGCTTTTTGTTTGACAGATATCACTCAGTCTCTTCCTGTAAGTTTTCAGACTATATCTTTTGATGGTAATTCTTATCCTTTGATCTTATTTAGCTTGAAGATTATTGTGTATCAATTTAAACAGGCTGCAACAGTGGTATGCAATAACTGTTGACTGATTTGATGTAATAGCTGGCTGTCAATGATTTCGCGCAATCTGTTATCTCAGACCGAAGGTAAAATCTTAATAGGTGTAAGTTCTCTTTTTGCTTTGATAGTGGACTGTATTGATACGTTATAGCTCTGTTTAGCTACTATCAATTTATGCAGGGAAGTATGCAGTTATTCACTGACAATTTATCCAGAAAGTTTTAATATCAAAATTGAGCCAGTAATATTCACTTAAGTCTGCAATCACTGAAGATGAGAACGTGGGAAATATGTACTGCATTCGATGATATTTGCAGAGGGATTTCCTGTTATAAATAGGAGGGTGGCTTAATTCAAATATCAACAGACATGACTCAACGTGGAGTCACGACCCGTGGGTGTTGTGACTCCCACATTGGAGTCAACATTTATCCTATTAGTCAATAGTAATAGACACCCAATGATAGTGACCTCTCGATAGTCACATAAACTCAATAGGGATTTCCTGTTATAAATAGGAGGGTGGCTTAATTCAAATATCAACATACATGACTCAATGTGGAGTCACAACCCGTGGGTGTTGTGACTCCCACATTGGAGTCAACATTTGTCCTATTAGTCAATAGTAATAGACACCCAGTGATAGTGACCTCTCGATAGTCACATAAACTTAATAGGGATTTCCTGTTATAAATAGGAGGGTGGCTTAATTCAAATATCAACAGACATGACTCAACGTGAAGTCACAACCCGTGGGTGTTGTGACTCCCACATTGGAGTCAACATTTATCCTATTAGTCAATAGTAATAGACACCCAATGATAGTGACCTCTCGATAGTCATATAAACTCACTTGATCTCCAAACTATAATAATATGCAACGGTTTATTTTTATATATAAGAGATGAATACAATAAGGTTGTGTGTGTGTGTGTGTGTGTGTATAGACATACACACATATATTATTGCATATTTATAATGTTTATAAATTATTATTTAGTATATCTCAAATATATTATCCGATTGACTATAGAACTTTAACACTCCCTCTTAGTCAAGAAGGATAAATACAATTTGATAATCATAGATAATGGACTATCAGTATTTTAATCAGCCCAGAGACATTCAATTTAATGACGTCTAAGCTCTCAGTAGATAAAATACCTAGTATGCATTTATACAAACAACCCAAAGACATTAACTGTAATGTCTAAGCTCTTAGTCGTAAGCCTCACAAAATTTATACTTACCAACATATCTAATATGTATTTATACAAACAACCCAAAGACAGTCACTTTAAAGACATCTAAACACATAGTTGTAAGTCTCACAAAATACATATTCTCATAATATAAGTACAACACTTGCATAAAATGTATAACAGAATTTAGTTATTTAAGAATATCACTATAAAAATAACTTTCACAATAAGCAATAATCATTTGAAAGTCATCACTTTCATTAGAGGTACACACATCTCATAAATTTTAACAATCTATAGAATGTAATGATCAATTTTTTTTAGACTCATCCTCAGATTTTTCAATCATATCAAGTTCTCTTCTAAAATGTTCCACTTTTGATTTCGAAAGTGGTTTGGTAAAATAATATGCAATCTGATTCTCTATACTGATGTATCTCAGCTCAACTACATCATTCTCAATCATATTGCATACATAGTGGTATGGCATCTCAATGCGTTTTGATCTATTATGGAAAACAGGATTTAGTTAGAGTTTAATACAACTCTGATTATCACAATAGATGGTAGTAGGTTCCAATGGTTTCCCAAATAGATCAAAGATGAGCTTCCTTAGCCATACTGCCTCTTTAGTTCCCATTGAAGCTCCAATCTATTCTGCTTCGGCAGAGCTCTGAGCTACTAAGGATTGCTTTCTACTGAACCATGATATCATGGCTGATCCCAAGGAAAAACATCCTAACGTACTCTTCCCGTCTACAGAGTTTCCTGCCCAGTCAGAATATGTACAACCTCTTAGAGTTAGATCTTCATTTTTATATTTTAGACCATATCCAATAGTTCCACGAAGATATCTTAGAATGTGCTTTGTGGCTACTGGATGAATTTGCTGGGGGTCACTCATGAACTAACTTAGAGCATTTACAGCATAACAGATATCAGGTCTAGTATTTACTAAGTACATTAAGGACCCAATGATTTGACAATGAAGAGTAGGATCAGAATGATCAGAGTCTTTAGATGCTTCTTAGTTTTCATAAATTTGTCTCCATGGGGGTTTTCATAGGTTTACATTCCATCATTCCAAATCATTTTAGTATATCCATTGTCCAATGTATACTTCCCTTGATTCAAAAAGATCTCATTAGTATGTTGCCATACTCCTAATCTCAAGAAGTACTGTAGTAAACCTAGATCCTTCATGTCAAATTCAGAGGCCAAGTCATGTTTACACTTTTGCTATAAGATATTCTTCCCTTGTAATCAGTAAGTTGTCAACATAAAGTACCAAGATCACCATATCATCATTTTGAATTTTGAAATATAAATTTGGATCTGCCAAATTTTTGGAGAACCCAACTTTGGATAGGTGAAAATCTATTTTTTCTTACCAAGCTCTAGGTGCTTGCTTTAGACCATACAAGGGCTTTTTAATTTGCATACATGTATTTGCTTACCATGTACCACAAACCATTCAAGTTGCTCGAGGTAAACTTCTTCTTCTATTACCCCATTTAGAAAAGCAGTTTTAAAATCCATTTGATGTGTTTTCCATCCTTTGGAAACAGCAATACTATTAAGGTTCTGACAAGATGTGTCTCTAGCAACTAGAGCAAAAAAAATTTCATAGTTGATTCCTTCCTTTTAAGAAAAACCTTTTCCAACAAATCTAGCTTTGAATATTGTTGAGTTTGAGAACTTTGTATCGAGAGCATAATCCTTGTCTGAAAATTCCCCATGATTTCCGTAGTCCTTTTAAGGCCACTATGGCAAGTTCTTTGTCTTCAAATATGTGCCCAATTGTAGATAGTTGATTTCTTAATTAGGTTATTCTCATGAAATATGAGGAGATGGTTTCTCCTTTGTTCATTTTGATATTGGATAGATTGTCCCTTAGAATGATTATCCTGGTGGTATTGTTGATTTGAAACATATCTTCTAAAGCTTTGAGCATTTCATGTGTTGTGTCTAGTTCTGAAATAATTGGAAGCAAATGAGTCTCAAGACCATCCACAATCAGTTTCATGGCTCTAGTGTCATCTATCTCCCATTTGTCCAGTTTGTCACCTTCCTTAGGTGGAGGATTGGAGTCTTCAATGAATTTCTTTAGACCATTCTCTTTTAGAGTTAATTTCATCTGTAGTGTCCACCCAGCAAAATCTGAGTCTCCTTCAACTCTATCCTCTAGTCTCATGCCATTATAGTCATTTTGATGGTTATAGCTAGAAATATTTGATAGTATTATAAGATATGTCTGAACAAGATTGTTTCTTAACCTGGCTCTAATACCATGTAAGTTTTTTGACTATATCTTTTTATGGTAATTCTTCTCCTTTGATCTTATTTAGCTTGAAAAGTATTGTCTATCAATTTAAACTGGCTGCGACTGTAGTATGCAATAACTGTTGACTGATTTGATGTAATAGCTGACTGTCAATGATTTCGTGCAATCTATTATCTCAGACTGAAGGTAAAATGTTAATCAGTGTAAACTCTTTTTTTGCTTTGATAGAGGACTGTATTGTTATGTTACAGCTCTGTTTACCTACTATCAATTTATGCAGGGAGGTATGGAGTTATTCACTGACAATTTATACAGAAAATTTTAATATCAAAATTGAGCCAGTAATATTCGCTTGAGTCTGTGTTAGTAGCCAATATGGACACAGTTTTAAAACTTCAAGTGTGGAGTTACGAACTACTTTGAACTAAGGTTTGAAGCAATTCAATTGGTTCAACTTGCTGGAACAGGTTCAAATGATTCTACAAGCTCATTGTTTCAATGTGACATAACAGAATAGCTATTAGAGGTGCAAGGTTATAGTCAGAATCTTCGATGCAGTATTTTATTTAGAGATTCAAGAAGTTCAAAGCAGTTCAAACTGTTTCACTTTCCAAGTGGTTCAATCTTCTCATACAGGTTCAATGGCTTATACCAATTTATCTCAGTTCAACGACTTCAGCATTGCCATACTTCATGGTTTAGGTTCAAAGGGTTCAATGTTTTGATCTGCATTTCCCGCATGTTTATTGGTTCACATGGCACAATTATTATGTTCAAATTATTGTTCTCAGAATATGCAAAACAATAAAGTTTCAAAAATTTGATGATTCACAAGGAATGTCCCATCCAAGTGTGGTGATTTAGAACCCCCCCGCCCTCCCCCCCCCCCGGGCTTTTTCAAAATTGGTGACTCAAACATTGGTGAGATGATGCTGGCTCAAAGTTCAATCAAGCATGATAATGATAAGAAAATATGGTGAATAGCCGATGGAAGAGGCATAAAGATATAAAAATTCAAATTAAAATATATGTGCCTTACGGGTTCCTAATATGTCAACAGGTGGGATATCACAGTCATATGGGGACGGGAACCACACATTTATATGTGCATTTTCGATATAGATTGTGCATCAAAACCGATGAACACTCATATGCCTTGAATGCCTGAGCACTCATGTTGAATATAACATGTTGATACCCGTTTCATCAAACAGGGCTGGCAGCTTGCTAGACGAGAAAGGTGGTTCGCAAGTGTTGATAGCAAGAAAGGATGATGAATTACTTGCTACTGACACCAAATCAATACCTAGAGACGATGCGGCAGAGGTCTGTGTACAGGCACTACTTTTGAAGAGTCAAAGAACAAGGCATTCGATCTTGCATCAAAGCCAGAAGAAGCATGTTCTTCAACAAGAGATTTCGGGGTAGATGTTTATACCCTGTTCGCCCAAAAAGGTAGATCATGCTCATCAACTTGTGACAGGTTTTTCATTATTATTCAAATCAAGGGGAGACTGATTGCAAATTCTCTCGTATAATGCTGATGTTGCATTTAAGTCTCATACTTTTGAAGCTCATGCAGTGATATTTGATAATGGCACCCCTCAAACATGAGAGCTTGTCACTGACTCGACCCAAGGCATCATAATTACATTGCCCATTCAAAGATATAAAAAATATATATCATTCGTGCTCACTCCCTTGTCAGCTTGGCAGCAAGGTATGCCATTGGGATAATATATGAATCACCATTACAAAGCAGTCGTGACTCAGATTTAATTGATATGGCACCAATTATAATGAAAGAAAGGAGTCGAAAAATGAACCTGCTGTTGACATTGGCAGTATGAATAGCAGTCTTTTAAAAGCTCATTAAGACAATTCAAAAGCTAATAGTGGTACTGATTTTGTAATAGAAAGTGAATCTTCAACAGTGATAGCTTTTGGTTACTCCAGTTTGACTCACCAGGAAGGAGATACTAAGAAGAAATCTCCTTCAAGTCTATTCACGGTTAGCAGATTCAGTAATGCTATTGATGCTTCTGAAAATGCTCATGCTATATGTGCTTTGGGGATAGCCATCTTTTTGGTCATTCACAGCTTTCTTTTGGCAACCAATAACTCTATCAGTGCAGCCTTTGATCGGTTTGTTCCTCCAAGGCCAGTTTCTTTATTAATAGGAACAGACATGACTTTGGTTATGGCAATCATGCTTACAAGTTCAAAAAGTATGAATCCCATGGATGCCACTGGTCTATCTTCAAAAGGAACTTATCCAACTTATCCAATGTCAGGGGTTTGGAAACTGGTAAATACAGCTGGAAATGTTTTGCAAACTCTACTCATTTGGAACAAAGTGATAAATGCCCTTTTCATAGATTTCGGCATTTATCTTATTGTATTGGTTCATGGCCTCTCACTTGTTCAATTCTGGTCCTGATCTTGATGTACTTTACTGGTAACCAACCTGTCAAGGCAATACGCCAATTTCAAGAATTGCAGTTATTTTGGACTGTCTTCTGTCTTCCTCAGAATGTGGAAGATAAGTTACCTCAGGATTGTGACAGAATATGTGTCAAAAGGTTGGAAGCTTTATCAGAAATACTTGGGAAGGAGCAGATAATACTATAATGTTTTATTAAACATTATAACTGTCTTCGACCTTTATCATTCCCAAATGATCTGCTCTTGTGAATTCTCTTTCCAACAATAGTGTTGGAATATCATTTTGAGAAGTCTATGACTTTGAATACATAGTTGGAAAATAATAAAGCATGGTTCATCAGGACGTCAAAACTCAAGAAGGCGCATATTTGAAGCAACATATATTTTTAAATAGAATGGATCTCAATATTATCAAGAGGGGGATCTGATGAGTCATCAAATATATGCCACCTGTCAGAGAACATATGTGCCTTTTCAAAAGCTTTAATTATTATACCTATTAAAAAGAGATTTAAAGTAAAAAGGTGGAGGATTTCAAATGACACATACTTCCAAGAATCAGTTACATAACTGAAAAGCCACGGGAAGAGGGAAGATGATAAATATGCAGACAAAGGAGAAAATGGGGATTCCATCTTTTCTCTCTGGGACTGCAGACTGTGGGCTACAGCAAGGGGAAAGGTATTCAGAATTATTCCATTTTTCTTGTGAAGGTTATAGGGAGCAGAGCGAGGGTTTCTTTTCTCTTTTCTGAGCTGTGTGTTAGAAAGTAGGAGAGTTGTGATTTGTTTATGTAATACTGAGAAGGAGCTTTAACTTTCTTTAATGGTGATTGTAATTGCAAATGCGTAACGAGGTCTTTGTATCTTTTATGCTTTAGGGAAGGGAGACTTGAAAGTTGATTGTATATCAAAACCTAGAGTTTGAGCGATCCTCTTTCCACTAATCGTGATCTTTGTGTCACTTTAGTTTTCCCTAAAATATGTTTTACTGTCACTGTTTCTTGTATACATTCTGATTGCAAGACATCCATAGCTTGGTTCCTGCACTTTTTCAAGAAGATGGAAAACGTGTTTCTCAATTTCATCCTTTGTAGTATGTCGGGGTGAATGGACTTTGTGTCATTTGCCGTTTGTTTTCTCGCAGTTGTTTAGTTTTTCCACATCTACTTTGTGTTTACAGGTAGATGTTTGAAATCCTTTTGTGCTTTCTGGTTAAAAGCATCCACAATTTATTCATTGTATATCTCACACGGGGAGCTGTACCCGACAAAATTCAGAGGAAGGTTATCAATCCAATGATAACCTGTCCAACTGTTAGTACTGAACAGTCCTCTTATTTGGGCATTTAGGGTCATATTTGTATGTATTTTCTTGGAGGACAATCTGTTCACTAACAGTCTGCAATCACCAAAGATGAGAACGTGGGAAATATGTGCTGCATTTGATGATATTTGCAGAGGGATTTCCTGTTATAAATAAGAGGGTGGCTTAATTCAAATATCAACAGACATGACTCAACGTGGAGTCACGACCCATGGGTGTTGTGACTCCCACGTTGGAGTCTACATTTATCCTGTTGATCAATAGTAATAGACACCCAATGATAGTGACCTTTGGATAGTCACATAAATCACTCGATCTCCAAACTACAATAATGTGCAATGGTTTGTTTTTATATATAAGAGATGAATATAATAAGGTTGTATATATATATATATATATATATATATATAATTGCATATTTATAATGTTTATAAATTATTATTTAGTATATCTCCAATAGATTATCCAATTAACTATAAAACTTTAACACTTCCATAGTAAAATACAATAGCCTCCTCCAATATAATTTCTCCTACTCGGACATGAAAATTTGAGAAGCAATGAGACCATGAAGTGTGTATTGTATTGCACATTAGAGCCCTAAGGACTTTGTGAGAGATGCAAACTCTCTTAATATGCTTGAAGGTCCAATAATATGCAAACTAATGAGATATATAGTTTGTGTTACCTGTTGCTTCAAAATGTTAGATGAATCTTAAAACTAGAAAACTTGAACCCTCATATTGTGTGACCTGCTACACATCAATTATGAGCCATGTCTTCATTGCTTACCTTGCTGGTAAGCCAAGGCCCCTTGGTTGGTGAGTTGGAGGAAGCACCAAACCCAAACCCGCAAATGATGGGCAAATAAAGATAGTTACACTGACACTCATATGTCACTCTCCAGGAGCTGAGAAGTCATTTCCTTGCTAATATTTTGATCAAAAACTCAATGGCTTGGCTCCCTTCTAAAGGCTGTCAAGCTACCTTAGAAGGTCCCCTCTTGCTAGGCCACTCGTTTTGTACATTCTGATCGATTTGTGACAAGGGATTTGAATGGACCACAGGCCACTTGTTGTGGCTATGCTGCTGGGTTAACTAACATTGCTCTTTCCTGAGGGGGGTGGAAAGTCTTCCCACCTGCAGTAATGTTGTGTGCCTTTAGATTTGGTAAGATGGTATAGAAGGTAATTACACAAAGTTCTATTAATCAAGAATCAATGATATCCATAAAAGGCATGCAATGGCTGATCAAACTTTGGGAATGCTGAACATTAGGATTACTTGTCCCTCTGTCAGGAGAAGGGTTGTTCCCAAGGCACGAACTTCCTGATAAAGGATGATACGGATAAAAACAAACTGGCCCAGATGACTTTTCCTGTTTTACAAGACTTAGCAAACTATTATTAATTTATTAGAGGCAGTTTTGCCATCTACACTCATTTTGGAGGGCACACCTGTGTGCTACCTCTTAGCTAGGACCTATTTTCACCTTATGCAATTGTGCCTCCTATTTGGGTTAGGTAACAGCATCAGAGGCAAAGAAGAATGATACAGATTAAGTTCCTCATACCATCACCAACCACCTCCTCATACTCACTACTTTTCACCTAGTCTTCTAGCCCTAATATCTGTCATTCGTAAAAAGATTTTAACTCTTAAATTGAAAAATGCCCCTGGGGATAGACAAGGTTTTCTTTCCTCTAGGAAAAATAAAAAACAAAATCTATTCTAGCAAAACACACCCAAAAAATATGCCTACAATATGCAATAAGGTTAATTCATAGATATGCATCAGTTATAAAGCCAAGTGTAGGCATTCACATACAGACACGTAATAAAGAAAGCATGAGCTAAGGAATAACTGTTGCATGTTTAGAGTAGTTCCCGTACATTTATATTCTCTCCTGTCAATAATGCTTACTTGAACTAAATTCGATACATTTGCCTATAACTACATAAGCATAATATGAATGGCATAACTCAGCAGAAAAGTTGAATAGGCCAAAGGATATTCCTAAGAATCTTAGCATCTGCATATACTGAAATGGTTCATATTCCTGACTTACAAACACTAGATTCATGCATACCAAAAGGAAACATGTGTAATGAAAACAACAGTCATCATGATGCCAGTTGCAACCACAACACTATCCTTATTTTTGCCTAACCTTCATCAACAGGAACAATTCCCATTGGCACCAAGACCATAGAGACATTAGGTTACTTGACAAACAACAACACTCATAAATATAAAGAGTAAGACTAAAACTTGTTGACAACTGCAGATGAACAGAAACAATGAAACTAGGAATGTTGTTAAATGCATACAGCAGTGTCTCACTATCGTGGCATTCAACCTCTTTGACAAAGAATGCTAGTTGCATGGTAAGAATCAAGTTATAACATGCAGCTATACACATATAAACACACTAATATCCATGAAATGGAGCAACTCTTTATATTATGCATTGCAAGAGCTTATGATTACCCACATATTACAGGATCAAATTTAGAGTCAACTATAAATGAAGATGGAAGTCAAAGCCTGATGTAATTGTGACTGCTTTCAAGCTTAGCTGTAAATTCCTAACTGCATGGAAAATTTATCTATGCTCATAAGAGGTATACTAAGGTATATATGATCTACTTTAACAACGAATAAGAAAACATTTCATGAAGATAGTAAGAAGTAACAAGAAAATAAATTGAGTTAGCCTTTCCCTCTGAAATGAAATCTGCTAAATTAGATGCAATGCATTTAGTAGCCCAAAATCTTACCATCACATCAGGCAATGGCATCTTAACCTTTGTGAGCATTATTTCACAGTTATTAGCCCTTCTTAATTCAACCTGTATCCAGCCACAACAATAATATAAATTGTAAATGATACAAACTCTGCATCTTGAAAATCTTTTGTATATGACCTTCCACATTAAATAATGATTAATAAACTTACAAATACCACACAAATACAGAAAACAAAAAGACAAATCAATTACCAAAGTCAATCTCTCTGCTTTTGACCCAATTGATGTTCGGCGTCCTGCTTTATCCCCTGAACCATTGGAAGCTGAAGATGGCAATGCAGTAGAAAACAGGCACTCAAGCTCTGACATGTCAATGTCAGGTGCCCTATAAATGCAAACAAGAAAGACTCAAATTAAATTAGTTTAATACAACTTGAGTTGGATGGACTTTGTTTTTACAGAATTCCTGAAGACAAGAAACAAATTCTTCAGAAAAACAGATCCTCTAATTGCCAATGCAATATATGAAATACATAGATGATGAGCACAAAACAAAGCAAGAAAATACCTGCTCAACTCATCACTTTTCTGAGCCTCTGCCCATAAGCTGCCTGACATTGCCCTTGTCACTTTGACCCAATGCAGTGGCTTCAGTGAAGATCTTTTTTGCGATGAGGTAGAATTTGTTCCAGTTCGAGTTACAGTTCCCAAAGCCTTTCCTCCTGGAGGAGGTGTAGGGCTACCTCTCCCTTGATTAATTGGAAGAGGTGTAACTGGTGATTTCCCACTTGGAGGTGGAGGTGGGGGCACACCTCTGCCCCCTGGTGGAGGAGGTGGGGCCCCTTTACCCCCTGGTGGAGGAGGTGGTGGGGGAGCCATCTTGCTCCCCGGTGGAGGAGGTGGAGGGGGAGCCATCTTGCCCCCTGGTGGAGGAGGTGGGGGAGCTCCTCTAACCCCTGGTAGTGGAGGAGGAAGAGGTGGAGCTGCCCTACTCCCTGGTGGTGGAGGAGGAGGAGGGGGAGCCACCTTACTACCTGGTAGTGGAGGAGGTGGAGGGGGAGCCACCTTATTCCCTGGTGGAGGAGGAGGAGGAGGAGGAGGAGGTGGTGGAGCCACCCTACCCCCTGGTGGAGCAGGAGGGGGAGGAGGGGGAGGTGGAGGTGACAGTACAGAGGCTCCCTGACTTCCTGGAGGAGGAGGTGGAGGGGGTGGTGGAGTTGGAGGAAAAGGTGCATGTGTAAGTGTAGAATGAGGGGGTGGCATAGGAGGTGTAGCGGTTGAGCGAACATCTTCAGAATGAGAGGGAATAAGAGTTGGTGTTGTGGCTGCAGCTCCACAAGGAGGAATTTGGGAAGGTGGAATCATTGGTTGAGGGGCACCTCCAGATGGAAAAGAAGATGGTGTAGATTTTGGCAGCAGAGATGTTTCTTGCCCACCTATAGTTACCAATGGTTGCACAGGTGCAGGCAGAACTTGAGCTTGATTAGGTTGTGGCCTCAGTGTAACAGGAATTGTTGAATACTCTGCAGACAGGCCATCAAATTGAGGGAGTTCATTATGCATTTTTGTTGCATTGCCACTCATTGTATGATGCTCTACATTTGCTTCAGATTTCACAGGTGCCCCCAATGCTGCAGGTGCAATAAGAAATCTGGATGGTTGTGTGGTCGGAGGAAATGAATCAGGAACATTGGTAACTGGATATAAATTCTTTGACATCAATGGTGATTGGGAATCCACTTGAGAAGGCAGTAAACCTTCACCTTGAAATGCTTTCCCATCTTTTTCATCTACATGAACTGAAAGTTTAGGCAACCCAACTTTAGCAAACCGCGGAGAATGAATAATTGTATCACCAGATAAGAAAGTGTCCAACATTTCTTCCTGAGCTTGTGATTCTCTGATCTTCTGAAGCATACGAAGTGCAGCATCACCCTTCCCATCCCCCCAATTCGCATTGCTGAATATCTCTTTCACCTGTGCAAATGCCTCCATTGGCAAACCTCCCTTTTCCTCACCACCCAGGGTTGCCACATTAAGCAAAGGAGAAATTGAAGTATCCATGTCAGAGAAAAGCACCTGTTAAGTGGATTTCACCAATATAATTCAAACATTATTTCAAGTACTTGCTTCAAAATAATTCAAGACTTGTAGCAAATACATAATGCTGCCTCCTTTGCAAGTGCTCTATTTTTAAATACAAATGCCTGAAATGAAGTGAGATAAGACATCACCTTGGTTGCTAACAAAAAATACAAAACTAAATGTGTGGAACTAAAGAAGGAAATCCTTCTAATATGAGAACCTGATTAGAGTACTTTATTGTCTGATAGACAATCTTGATCTAAGCCAATGTCTCGGAAAACTAAGGATATCAATCAAATATGAAAGATGATGTGAGCGCCTGACCTCAGCTCTAAAATCCTTTGGAAAACAATCTTTGGCATTCCATAGGGTGTCAATGTCATCCCGGTTTAGCATCAAAATATTGGATCGAATAAATGATGTATTGAACATGATCCTAAACATCATCTCTTCTCGGTCTGTATCAGAATCGAGATTAATGCACTCAAGAACTACATCACCTTGGATGTTACATTGAATCTCAATTTTAGCCACATCACAATCTGCCTGCAATAGACATAACACACAATTTGTCAAGTTCATATTGGACCAACACCCACATCTCATACTTGGAAAGAAATTTCTGAAGCATATGTTAAATTATCAGCATAGTGCCTTATTTAAGCTTAAGTTGTATTATTAACTCAAATTTATAACAAACATAGTACTCCAATAGGATAGGAAAAATAACCTGTCTGTAATACCGAATGTTCTTGTTCTTCTTTGACATATTAAAGAGCATCTGTGTTGTCCGGTCATCAGGGCTGAATGGATCCTGTCCAAATATGCGAAAAATTGGCCTGCATCCTCCTTGCCCATCAAAATTTGGGATTATTCTAAGGATAATGCAGTCTAGGGTCAAAGCCCTTTCAGGAGGTGGCCATTCAGAGCCAATGCTTCTCCTGGAAATGTACTGCAGATATCGTATTTGAGAAGGCATCGGATTGAGATGATGTAGCAGCTGTAAAAGCTCTTTTGGAGCTACTTTATAAATCATTTCCAAAGTCTTCTGTTCCCCTGTATTCAACTTCCTATATATGAGAAGAGCCGCCAGCATGAAGGCAAGAACAGCCCATCCTCCCCTCTCACAATGCATCAAAACTACATTGTTATGGCCCTCCAAGGTTAGCCAGCTCTCTCCTGACCGCAAAAAATGATGAATCATCTCCAGCGGAAGCAAGGGGCAACCCTCATACTGCTTTGGATAATCCATTACAGTCACCATCTCATAATCTGATAGAATGTCTGTCACTTCGCTCTTTCTCATACCCTCTCTGAAGTTGAACACCATATATGAGGCATCTTGGAATTGAGCTCTTAACTGTTTAATAACGTTTTTAATATAAATCTCATAATCTTCCTCCTCCATAGGATCAGTTGTGAAGCAAGAGTCGAATACTGCATTCGCCGTTAAATGTAAATTTTGCTTTAGAACAGGAATTCAGAGCTTAGAAACATAAAGCAACATATATACGAAAAATTCATTTCGATCCAATATAAAACCACAAAACATGTAGGTCGTTTTTTAATGTTCCAAAATCAAAGTTAGGTCATCGAAAAAACACAGTATAAATAATTTAATCTGCCGAATATCAAATTGGGTCTCCAAAAAACTTAATGTTCGAAATTTACGAAAAGGAATTGGGGTTGAGACATACCATAAACGCGCTCTGAAATTTCAAGCAGCCCATCTGGGGGTTTCTTGAAAAAAAACCTCCTCAAGAGTGCCATGTTCACATAAACTCAAACAGCGCTCTAGAAATCTCACTAAAAATCCATATAACCTCAATGCGATATCCTCCTGCGCTCCCACTAGTGCATGTCAATGCGATGAGCCTAAAAAATGCTCAAGGAGAACAAATATAAGCGAAAAATTGATTCGGAGCCTCTTACGCCTACAAATAAACAAATCAGTAATGCCTGTCAGATCCAATTAGTGATTTAATCTTTCTTTCTTTCTTTTCCCACGGATCGATGTACTGTCACAGATTAAAGCGCCGATAAATCCTTATGAGGTTAATCAGATTGGAAAGTATTTGGTTGTTTACACGGGAACTTAACTCAATTATTATCAAGAAAAACAATAAGACACATATAAGCGCTCTCTATCGCCACGTTGGCATCCATGTCATCAAAACGTATTTGACCCATAAATTCGATCCCCCACAGTCCGCATATGGGCATTGAACAGTCAATTTAAAACAGGGGTTCTCGTTTAGTTTGTCATCTAATAGAGCCAACCATGTGGAATTAAACTTTAATTTTGCTCAAGTCTCCATTTTTGTCACCTTTCAGATGTATATTCTGAATCTGTGGGGCTCAAATGCTGGAGCTATGATAGCTGGAACCTCTGAAATAGGTTTTGAGAGGATCAAAGGAGACAAAAAGTGTTTTGCAATCCTTACCAAATATTTTCTTCTATATTTCCAGATTCTATAGCTTTCAAGGGCTAAATTGTTGGTGATCTACACTCCAAAACTGGTTCGATCCGTCAATCGTGGATTAATGTATGGAAGAGAACTTGGTAGAGCTCCCCATGTTAGGTGGAATCAGTGAATGGGCCTCCTACTACCTCACTTTTATGTTTATAGTTATCCTAGCTACTTATGAAGGAAATGTAGTTGTACTATAACATGATACGAATTGGAAATTTTATTATTTTTTATTTATTTTTAAATGGTAGACTTTTGTCATCTATCAACATTTGAATTTTTTTGGGTGGATATCTTGATTGAGTTGATTTGACTTTTAGGCAATTCTTTCATTTGAGTTTTTTTAATAATAATTTAATTGAAAAATTATTTTCAAGAGATTGTAATTGTGTATTATTTAATGGGTATTTTGGAACAAATTTAAAATTTGAATTAAATTTTAATGATTCTTAGTAATATTTTATAGGATCAATGTTTTATTAATAGTCTAAATGACCAACAATCACAATCTAAAATGTCTTTGTATTCTTCTTGATGTCAATTCTTTGGTTATGAATGTTTATTATGAAACTAATTTTTTTTTAAGTCTTACTTCCTTAGAAACCATGTCTAGACAACACTCCTTGAAGTTGTTCTCATCTTAATAACAAAATACACTGATATTTATCTTATCTAATTATTTTCATGGAATAATAAAAATATTTTAATATGTTTCAAAATTATAAATTATTACTACATGAAATTTTATGTTTTTTAATACCTCTAAATTATTTGAAGTTTCAAAATATGAAGATAGACAAATGTACTTGTGTGCATTGCTTCCCTTTGGAAATCACTTTAATGACATGACTTCAAATCTTGATGGTTTGTTTTTTAGGTTTTTCATTTTCCTCCCAAGTTGACTTACTTTGTAAGTAATTTGGTGGCAAAGTTATCAAGCTTCTAAATGCTATCATAGTTTGTGCTAATTCTTTGTTGATGGTAGTAAGGAAATTTCATCCTTCCTTAACCTAATTCACACTAGATACCAACCATAAAGATGGGTTCACATTTATTTATTAATTAAAAATACCTCATTTGTGCATTGTTTATGAGTTTTACCAAATAACTTTGTAATGACCCTTTTCGAGACATTACTCATTTTTCTTTATTTATATTATAGACTTCATAAAATCCATTTCTTATTCCTCCCCCCAAGTTTAATACTTCTCTTATATATAATATGATGAGAGAGATGTCTTTTCAATTAATTATATTATTAACATTAATATAGGTTATTATTTATTAATATAATATTCTTAATATTAATTAATTTGTATATTATTAATATCACTTCAACTATTTCATATTAAATAGAATATAATAACTCCTAACTTAAATGCCTATATGTACATTTATTACTATTTATTATTATTGCATATTACAACATAATAATACATTTCTATATGTATTATAGTATTATTATTTCAATATGTATATGACTATAGTCATATGACAACACTATGACATATATAAAATGTATTATAATTTATATTTAAACTTAATATTATTATATTATTTATTTTTGTAAATATTATTTATTATAAACTTTATATACAATAGCCATTTATTATTAAAGGCTTATCTCAAGGTGGGGATATCACAGTCTTCCCCTTTCGAATTTGCTTTTACTTGAGCAAAGATTATTCATATATAACTTTTCTTAGAGATTCAACATACAAATCCTATACTTGGATATAATAACACCTACATGATTTATGCAATACATATTAATGCATGAAAACACAAAGTAGACACGAAGTAGACGCATGAATGCATGAAGACATGAAGCAGACACATGAATGCACGAAGACACAAAGAAGACACGAAGCAAACATATTAATGCATGAAGACACTATGTAGACACATAGTATACATGTTAGAATCTTGCTTACAATTTGAAATAAGAAAAGGTAAGAAAATGTTTTACCACTTTGATCATGAATGTTGTGCTCCTTTCTCTTGTCTTGAAATCAAAGTTCTTGAAGATGCATATTTTTAACAACTTTTCTATAGCTAGTACAATAATAGGGTGTATAATTCCATAGTGGATGGTAGATTTACTACTACTCGAGTTTAGACACGCTCAACGTGGGCTTCCTCATATTTTTATACATATTGGGATTCTCTTGCCCCAACACGACCGATTTACTCCTCCCCCTGTGCACACTCCCTACCCACTAGGAACATGTTTAGTTTTTTATGTGGATGGTAGATTTATTGTTTCTCAAGGTTGGACATGCTCGGCTTGGGGCTCCCTCAGATCTTTATCCATATTGGGATTTAATTGCCCCAACACAACTGATTTACTCCTCCCCCTGTGCACACTCCCTATCCACTATACATTTGGTGAGAAAATAAAGTTATCCTTTATAAGTTACCTTCCAAAAAGGTACTATAAACATTTACAATTGAAGATACATAATTAAATGTAAATGATTTTGAAGATAAAATATTTAATTGAGTTGAATCTATTCCAAGATTTATATCTTCAAAATAATTAACATTCATAAATACGTATTGCTATCCCTTTTAAATAAGTCATTATAGATCTTCTAAATTTAGGGTAAACGAATATTAATAATTACCATTTATTTAACTCATCATGTAAACAATTTTACCTCAAAGATATATATTAAAATTAATTATTAATAATCCAATGTACTTATAAATAATAACATGCCAAAAATGAGATAAGAAATTAATTTACCTCTTTTGCAATTTGGGCAAGCTCAATTTCTTACTTTTGCTATTTCACGATTTTGCTATTTTGTGATTTTGTGATTTAAGAAATGATAAAATATTATCATAATTTCAATATATTATTTTTCTTATTGAAAATTTTCCTCTTGACAATATAACATTTTGTAATAAGAAAATATGAAATTAAAACAAAGATTACCTTTTCTACTTACCTCTTCGCTATTTCAAGAGAGCCATATCTTTTATCCTCTGATTTCGCAATATCAGGAAGTAAACTCATTCACCCTTCTGATTATGTGATTAGGGTTAGGTATTACAAGTACTTATTTCCATGCAAATGTTTGTATATACCTAATTGAAATAGAAAATTTGATCATTCCAATTTTCTTCTGTCATTGTTCTATGATTACACCAATGTATACTGCTCATGTAAGAGTGTTATTGTTGTTAGATAGTCACCAATGAATCTTAATCTTGTAGCTCAATAAAGCAGGCTTAGTGTTTTATGATAAAACCATAGCTTTCCAGTTCATGGCTGCCTAAATACTTGTTGCAATAAGGCTCTTCATTGTAATGTTGAACCTACCCTTGCAGTCAATAAAATTTGGGTCATACTTGGATATGCCTAGGCATTTTTTAGGCTGCCAACTACATAAAATTGTTATTAACTCAATATCCAATTGTGAGAAATGGTTTAGGGGCCATTTTAGATGCATAAAACATGATTTTCTACTAAAAAACACCTTCAAATATGGGGCTGAAACATAAAACATGATTTTTCTTTTTGAACAACAATGAATTTAATCTCTACCAGTTATATCCTCTTTGTTATGGCCTGTAAGATATGTATCCATGAGGTACAAACTTGTTGTACAATTTCAATGTATCTTGAACTCAATCTGCTACTTTGGGGGCTCTACCATGGAGCATCTGCAGAGTAATGAAATCCTTTTATTGTAAGCAATATTGTGCATCAATGATACTTATTCTAAAATCAGATAGTGTCGAAGACTACTGGTGTATGATCGTTTAATCTTTATGTGGTTGATATCCATTGGTTGTGTTGACTCCTCCTTGGTGATAACAGACTCCTGATATATCAATCTTTTCATCAATATATTTTTATAGCACAACACTTGACATATATTGTTATTCTTATGTTATTCTAGTCAAACCCCTCATCACTTCATTTGCATTATTATACATAGGCTAGCAGGATCATTGCTCTGATACCAATTGTAATTGTAGACACCTAAATTTGATTACACTATTTTAGTAATCCTATTTAGTTATCTAAAAAGGCATTATTAATTAAATTTCTATTTAATTAATCCTTTGTCGTCCCCTAGTTGATTAATTTAATTAATCATCTATAGTCCTAATTGATAAATCAAATAATCTATTATTTATCAATTAAATCCTATTCTTCTATCTAATTCCAAAAATCCCCATTTATTAAATAAATCTATTTGATAAATGAAATCCTCAAATTCAAAAACCCCTAACCTATCTCTAATCCTCCATTTAGCCTAATCCACCCCATCCACCCATACTAACCAAGCTTAGCCACTAACTCACCCACCCTCATTAATGCCATCCACTTGCACATCTCTAACATCTCTAATCTAATCCTAAACCCAAGCCTAATCCACCCCCTAATGTTGTCACATTCCTTAAACAAGTTTAAGACTTTCCTAATCCAAACCAAAGTCTCCCCTCAAAAAGCCCAACCACTAAGTCATGAGTGCTCTTACAAAACATAAAAGACTCTTACAAGTCCACTCATGACTCTTACACCCATCTTCCACACTCTTCCCTCTTCCACACTCATTCTTCTTACATCCCTCTTACATAATCAACCCCACTCATCATGCCTTTAACCAACCCTTTACCCTACCCTCTAACACTCATCCTCCTTGTGACAAGTGTCACCTTCCCATTGGTGCTAAACAAGCACAATCCATGTGCTCTCCTTTGAGTGCATCCTAGCCCTCCTTAAGCCTTCATCCATCCTTGCATCTAAGCCCTCCATCCCTCTACCCCTTAGCCTATAAATTGAATCCCATCCCAAGCCATTTCATCAACAATCTTTGAGCTAAAGTTACCATGCCCTTTTGAGAGCCAAAAGACATACCCATACCCTTATAATGCCAAATTGAGAGCTCACAAAGCTACCAATTTGCCATTACCCATCTCCATTGAAGCAGCTTTTGAGCATCTTGAGCATACATCTACAGCAAAAGGACACATCTACAGAATCAAGAAAGCATGGAGTGTTGTCTGTTGTGAGGTTTGCACTTCTTGTTTGCTTTCTTTGTCTAAGCATATATGTGAATTTAGTTTTTGGTTTGTGAATGTTTACTTTATTTGTTAATGTTCTTTGCATACTAATTCTTGTTCTACATTTTGGCACGCCCGGTGGGACCCCACTATGGGTCATTTAATCATCTATTTTCATCTATATGTCATTTTTCTAACCATCTAATGTTTGTTGTTGTTTGAGTGTGTTGTGAGGGTGTTTTGCTTGTTTTTGCAGGTTAAAGAACGCACTTAGGAAGAAGAAATACCATCTAAAAAAAATTTGTGTTTTTCAACTTTTTTGGCGCAGTTTTGGTCTGCAACCTGTTCTGTCTGCGATAATCCGCGTCTGCGCAAATCGACGTCTGTGAAAATTCGCGTCTACACAAATTGACGCCTTCGCCACCGCCAATCCAAATCGACATCTACGAAAATCCGCGTCTGCGCAAATTGACGTCTGCCAAAATTTGCATCTGCACAAATCGACGTCTACAAAAATTCACATCTGCGCAAATCAGCGTCTTTGCTTGTCACCTGTTTTCTGTGCCGCAAAATCTGTTCTGTCGTCTTCGAATACTAGCGTATCTTTATTTCTGCACTTTGTAGCTAAAAAAAAAAGAAAAAAAGAGTATAAATCAAATTTTGACTTTTAGTGGTTCCGTAGGATTTAGACCATTTTAAGCATTTTTATGCGTAGAAAAAACAGCAAAAAAAGTTTTAAAAAAAAATTTCCATAGTTAAGCTCTCATTTTTGAAGATTTTGGCTAACTAACTAAATTGCTGCTTTTTATTTTATTTTATTTTTTGTCTCATTGCAGGTTGGAGCACATATGGAACCACTAACCATGTTTCTTGCAGGTTTTCATGTTGCTAAAAAATGAACTTGAATGTTTAACCATTTGTCTTTGAATGCATGTTGCTAAAAAAAATTGAACTTGAATGGTTAAACACATTTTCCATTGAATGAATGTTGCTCAAAACACACTCTTGAATGCCATAGATTAAAATCAACTTTCCTTGGAATGCATGCTTAAAACAACAAATCCAATCTTGAATGCCAAGGATCAATTAACCATTGCAATATCAAACACTTCATTTGGAGCTTCTAAAATTGAACAAAACAAATCTCTTTTCCACATGCAATCTAGGTAAAGTTTGATTTTTGGACATTTAAGAAACTTTGTTAAGTTAAAATACAAATTTACAAAAATCAATTTGAGTAGTTCCTTGGACTCACCTCTTTTCTAATCACCCATCAAATATTAACCATTGGTTGCAATCTCAGCGCCATTTATGGGGATGGGTCTACTTGAAAAAGGTGTTAAATGTTCCACAATCTAACTCACTCACTTGGTCTTTGAACGTTTGCTTTAACTTTATCAAAATTCTTAAATGGCCAAAACTCTAGATTAAATTGATCACACTTCAAGTTTGGGCACTAAAATTGAACAACAACTGACGTGGAGAGCCTCCGGGCGCGCGCTTGAAATCGAATCTCACACACTTTTGTTTTGGGCTTAAAACAAACTCACACTCAATCTTGAATGCCTTAAAGAAAATTAATCGATACTTGACGTGGAGGGCCTCCGGGCGCGCGAGTTTGCTTTTGTTGACCCTAACTCTTCTTATTGTTTGCATTCTTCGATCAATTTACTTTTGTTGGCGCTTCAAGTTGGAATTGAACATTGTCTCTTAAACATGAGTGCTTGCAAAGTCTAGATTAGCGCACATAAGAGTCAGCTGGTAAAAGAACAAGCGTGTTTTTTAGCCCAAGGTCATCCAAGTCTTCTCTCCCCTTGTCGTCTTTCGAGGCCATCTTGGGTGCATAAGATTAGGATCCAAAACCTTGTTTCTTTTTAGGAGGCCTGCTTGGGGATTTCATCACCCCTTGGATGACCTCAACTCCAGCGTTCCAGCGGAGTATAAGAATCGGGAGGTGAATCGAAAGACACCTCTCTTGGGATCAAGATTTTGTCATTCGGGCTAAGCCTCAAGGAACTTTATATCCTTGAGAAGTGAAAGAGGAGAAGTGGGTTACCGCTCCTCTCGGTTGTGTGACATCCTTTTGGTCTCATCTACGGATTTGGGCCTCACATACCTTGCGTATATCGAGGACTCCCTAGCTAAACCAACTGTCAGCCTTGCAGAAAACCATCTAGGATGTTAATGTGTTTGGAGTGACTGATCGAAACATTTGTAGAACATACACACTCCTTGGCGCAAGTATCACATTCTGAGAACCACAAACTTCTATCTGGGTGTTCCTATCTATTGCTTGTTTTTATTTATTGAATGAATGTTTGCCAAACTTGGTCAATCCTAGCTTAGGGCACACTTAGCATAGTCACTGCCTATTTTGGAAGTTGAACAAGTTGAAGCAAAACAACTGAGATTTTTCCCAAAGCCAAGCAAATTCAGGAATTTATGTCGGAACAACCCAAACCCAAACCGAAGTTTCACAAGGTCAAACTCAAGCCATCTCTAGCATACCAAGAACTTTCAGCCAAGAGAAAAAAAATAACACCAAGCCCACGAATTGCCAAACTCCACAAAGCAGAGGACAAAGCTACCGACAAAGCACTTCAAGAGGCCTGGTTAGAGCGCACCATCAAATTTAGCCAACATCCAGGAGTTAATCCTGCTTATGCCTTACCAACTAGGCATGATTTCTATGATTAGACACCCTTGTTTCTCCACATCTTCTTGGATAAGCTTCACTTTAGAGTCATCTTTGTAGAAAAGCCAGCCATCTTAGGTTATCCCCTTAAGCATTATTAGCTCATCCATCTCATTTAGAATCATACCATCTAGCCAGTAATCGAAAATCTGCACATCTAAGCTTTCAAAATTGTTGTCACCTTGCTAAAAGTTTGCCATTCCTAAAATCTTCCAAATCCACCAATCTCACCAAGGTTATCCCTTTGACAGAGCTTTGTCTAGGGTAATCTAGCTTTGTCACTTGTTATCCCTCATCACCTTGAGCTAAAGGTTGGGATCCGCAAGTGGTCAATCTCGTGTTCTTCCTAAAGGATCATCAGTCTATCTTTAAGTTGACACAATCACCACCAAGCTTGCACATAGGAAAGCAGACCTTTTGTGCTTTGACAACATATCTTTGAAGTTAGAATCCCCAACCCAATCCTCCTTAGGTTTTGTCATATAGCTTTGCCTCAACCTAGGAAATCATTTGCATAGAAAAGCCTTCCCCCTTTTGCATCCATCAGCATTATTGCATCTCATCCCTAGGAGCATTTTTCATGCCACCTATCACTCGCTTAGCCAAGAAGAAAGAAACAATGGAGCCCTATCATTTGGATCGAACAGCCTCACCCCCCTTGAGCACTCAGCCATCCTTCAGCCCAGAGCAAGCTATGTCATCACCTACTGACATTGAAGCTTTCATGAACCAACCAGGAAATGCAGTATTGGTAAACGCCATTATAGACAAAAACAAAGAGACAATCATGGCTAATTTTCGAAGGGACAATGTAGGAACCTTTGACTTTGGAAGACCCCCTCCATTATTAGATCCATCTCACCCATTGTTTGGGTAGCTGCCACCACCCATAGGCTCTTATGATCCAAATTATCCTCAATATATTCCAAAAGAAGAGCCCCCAGCCAATCCATATGACCCAACAGACCCAAACATACCATCATCCACCCAAGTTGAAATCTCCATGCCGCAAGCCAACCCAGCCACCACCACTCCATCCTTGGTTCATACCTCTCCGCTCCAAACCCCCTTTACCCAAAACACCTCACCGTTCACCCCCTTCACTATTGTTGCTGCTCCCCAACCCAACCTTCCAAATCCACCCATCTCCCAAATCAGTGCTAGCATCTTTGGCCAACCTCAGCAATATACAACAGGGATGCCACCCATGAGGCCAAGTAATCAACCTTTCATCGCCCCTAGCTTGTTCACTACATCCCAAAGTACAATCCCATCATTTCCATTAAGTCTTGGGAGCTCAATACCACTAGCCACAAATCCACAAGCTACTACCTTCACTCCACAAAGCTATCAAAACCCACAAGCTACTGCCAATCTTCTACCAAGCTCCCAAGTGACCCCAGCTCCCACCACCACTCTACCAAGCTTCCAAATCCAGCCACAAAGCTATCAAACCCCATCAGTTCCATTCCCAAGCTTTCAATTCCCACCACCTCCACTACCAACTAATCCATTACCTCCAATTACCAACTACTTTTCAATGCCACTTCTAGGAGGTAATCCACCACCCCAGCCAACCACCAATTATTTGTAGATACCATCCCAAATGGGGGCACAACCCACATATATTGGTCAAACCCCACAAGCCCTCCGATCCTTTCCCCAAGCCTCACAACCATCTTATACCTTACCTCCACAAAGCAATCCATTTATCCCACAGCCAGCTTATGTTCCTCAATCCCAACCTCAAATCCCATATCAACAGCAAGCCTCGCAGCACATGCAGCAATATGCGCCACCTCCCCCTCAACAACCCGTCATCCACCATGCAGCTGCCCAAACAATGTACAATCCCTATCAGCAAATCCCTCACAGCCATCCATATTCAGTGGCCCCATCCAGCACATACCTACCTCAAGGCACTCCTACATTGGGGGCACCCCAACCATCACCTATCAATTCAGAGTGGGAGCAAATGAAGACAGCTCTGAAAGCCATCCAAGAAGGGAATGATCCAAAGGCATTCAAGTTTGAGAATGTGTCTCCTTACGCATTTGACAGAGCCATTACCACGACACCATTTCCCAAACACTTTGAGGTACCTAAATTTGACAAATTCAGAGGAAAAGGAGACCCTTTCACACATATCAAAGAATTTTACATGCATTGCCAGGACGTGGCATACAATGATGTCTTCCTCTTGCGCCTTTTTCCCAAAAGCTTGGCTGGACCAGCTCTTGAATGGTTTTATAGAATCCCCTATGGCACAATTAAAAACTTTGTTGAATTATCTGAGGCATTTGTAGCCCAATATGCCCATCTTGTTGAAACAGAGCTATCAATAGTTGATCTTTTCCACACCAAGCAAAAAGGTGGAGAAAGCCTTGCCGAATACTTGCAAAGATGGCAAACCCTTACCACCCGCATATCCCATACCTTGCCAGAACGCCATGTGGTGAAAATGTTTATTGATAATGCACATCCCAGCTTGGCTCACCACATGACCATGAACTGTTTGTAGACCTATAAGGATATCAAAGAGAAAGGAATGATCCTTGAGCAAGGACTCATCAAAGATGGTGTGGTAAAGATTTACAAAGAGGCCAACCAAAATCAATCACATTCCAATGACAAGTCTAGGTATTGGAACAAAAACAAGCATGTTGCAACAGATGGGGTTACTGACACCAGACATGTGAATATCATTGGTCCTTCTCAAAACCAGTCTAACCCACCATATCAAACAAACAACCAACAAGCTATCAATTACCAACAACGAAATAACCAAAGCTATCAAAACCACAATACAAGACCCAAGTTTCAAGGGTCTAACAATCAAGCTAATGCCATCAATGTAGCTGTAGGGCAAAAGCCCAGATTCCAACCTGCACCTAGAAACTATACACCCCTTGGTGAGCCATTGGATGTTATTTTTGAGAAATTGGCTAAGGAAAACCTCATCAAATTTCCTCCTACCCAGCAAATTGATCCAAGCCAATCCAAAGCTGCATGGTACAAGGACAATGAGTATTGCAAGTTCCATAGGGTAAACGGTCACACCACCCTCAGATGCATGAAATTGAAAGACTATGTGCAAGACCTCATTGATCGGAAGGAAATCACTGTTGGTGCCCAAACCTCTCCCAATGCAGGCTTACAGATTTATCAAAATGCTTTTCCTCCACACAACAACCAAAATCCTGGAAAAGCACCTATCCAAAACAACACCAACAACCGCCAGCCAAACCAACAGCATGGGAAGAACAATGACCACACTTCATCCTATATAGACTATGGTAGCCTTATAGGTTGTATATCTGAGAAAGAGCCTTCTGTCAATGTTATCAATATCTGAGGACCAGACAATGAGTGTGCGGTCACCACTCGAAGAGCGAAATTTAACATCGCAGGCCCACCAGTTTCATCAAAACCATCAACTCCATCAAAAAGCCGGTACAATATCTTGGAACACCTTGGGAACATGCCAGCCCAAATATCCATTTTAGACCTTCTCCGCACTAGTCCTGTGTACAAAGACATCCTTGACAGTGCTCTCATAGAATCTCGTGTCCCTTCTGATATCAATGCTACTGATTTTCGTAATCTTGTTGGACACCTTTCATCCTCATGTGCCCTATCTTTCAAACCCACCGACATACCCGCGGTTGAGCCAGATCACACCCTTCCGCTTCGCATAGCCATCATGGTATCCAATTTTGCCGTGAAAAGAGTAATGATAGATAATGGATCAGCCTTGAACATTTGCACCCTAAAATTCATAAAACAAGCTGGGTATACTGAGGCAGATATGATCAGTGAGGTTATCACCATCAAAGCTTATGACAACTTGGAAAGGACCACAGAAGGGACTATTTTGCTACCAATCAAGGTTGGGTCGGTCATCCAAGAGACAGTTTGCCATGTTGTTGATCTAAACCTACCATTTAACATCCTCCTCGGTCGCCCATGGATTCATGCTATGAAGGCCGTTCCATCCACCTACCATCAATGCATCAAATTTTCGCATCAGGGCACTGAGGTAACCATCCATGCCGATCCAGAACCCTTTGCTTACTGCAATGCGATTGAAGCTTCATATAAAAACCATTGCCCTGGAATAGACATCGGCACATCCATCGCCAGCTCATCCCACACTTGTAATGACGCAGAAACCATCCTCGCCTCCACCCTATCTACCGTAAAGATCAACAACAAAGGTTGTGGAGAATATAGTCAGTCAGATGCATTTGCTGTCGAAGCAATCCCACTTGATCCACATACCCATGGACGACCGACATATCACAAAGCTAGGGAGATTCCACCTCCTCGATACAAACAGTTTGGCCCAACCACCTTTGTGTCCTCAAAAACCCCTCTTCATGAAGAGCTCACTCTAGATATCAACAATTGGTTACATAAGGATGCACCTCCAAAAAATCAAGCACGCCTTGATCACTTCAGCCAAAAGTATCCCCAACAACATAAGCTCATCACTGAAAAATGGAACTATTAAGGAGGTGGACTAGGACTAGAAGAAAGGGGCATGCAATGCCCCATTGAAGCACATAATTGGGAAATGAAGTCAGGACTTGGCTTTGGCATACCCACAACTAGGGGCACCAACGAGAATGGTCACGCTTTTTCGAACATCCACCGCGACCTTGTCGAAATTGAAGACATTCCCGAGGAAGTTGAAAAGAGAGCCTACGATGATATCCCAGACCAAATCTTCCTAGGAGACTCTGTTCTCCGAGAACTATCCATCCATCTCATTGACCTACCACTTGCTCATCCACAGCTCAATGATTGGGACCAACCAAGTGTCATACATATTGATGAGCTTGCATTAGAGGAAGCACTTCTAAGATTCATGGGAGCCGAAACTCCTCATAAGAAGAAAAAGCCAGATTCTGCCTACATATACAAGCTAGATCCCAAGGGGTATTTTGGAGAAAATCCCCAACCTAGTTTCGATACACCCAAAACTGGAACTAAGGTAAATCTGGGACTAGCTAAGGCAGCGAAGAGAACCCCTCAGCAAGAAAATCCAGAGCCACAAGCAGAACATGAGGATTTAGTATTGCCTCCTCAAGATAATCGACCAGAGGTGTCTTCTATTCTAATAGAGGATACTAGAGAAGTCAACATTGGTTCTTCAGAGATCCCTAGAATTGTTCACATTGCTGCATCCCTATCACAAGACCAAGCTGACCTCCTCTTTGAGGTTTTACGAGAGAACATTGGCCGATTTGCATGGTCATATCAGGACATGCCAGGACTTGATCCAAAGCTTGTAGTTCATCATCTTGCAGTCGATCCAAAGATCAAGCCCGTCAGACAAAAGCTTAGAAAAATGCACCCCAAGGTGGCATTACTAGTCAAAGCTGAACTAGAAAGAATGTTAGCTGCTAAGGTTATCCGACCTATCGACTACTCAGAATGGATCTCCAACATGGTCCCTGTCACTAAGCCTTTCGATGACATAAGAATTTGCACTGATTTTAGAGATCTTAACAAAGCTTGTCCAAAGGATGATTTTCCCTTGCCCAACATAGATATGATTGTAGATCTTACAGTTGGACATGAAATTCTGTCCCTTATGGATGGATTTTCCGGGTATAATCAGATCAAGATTGCAGAAGAGGACCAGCATAAGACAGCATTCACTACCCCTTGGGGAACCTTTTGCTACACCATGATGCCTTTTGGCCTAAAGAATGCTGGGGCTACCTATCAAAGAGCTATGACAGCCATTTTCCATGATCTTATCCATAGCATTTTGGAGGATTATGTGGACGATATCCTAGTCAAATCTCACACCTTCATGGATCATCTTGCTGACCTGGAGAAAGTCTTTGATAGGTTGGCCCAATATCATCTCATGCTAAATCCCAAGAAGTGTGTCTTTGGGGTCACATCTGGCAAGCTTCTAGGCTTCATAGTTTCTAAATGAGGTATAGAGATCGACCCCAAAAAGGTCAAGGCTATCTTAAACATGCCTCCTCCCCAGACACTACGACAGCTTCGCTCTCTTCAGGGAAAACTTCAATCTGTCCGACGCTTCATCTCCCAACTTGCAGATAAGTGTACACCGTTTTCACACTTGCTAAAGAAGAATGAGAACTTCAAGTGGGATCTTTTATGTCAGTGCAGCTTCGATCAGCTCAAGTAGTATCTCACCAATCCCCCTATCTTGGTTCCACCAGTTCCTGGTCGTCCCTTGATCTTGTATATATCAGCAACACCTACTGCTCTAGGGGCACTTCTAGCACAACATGATGATTATAGCAGAGAGAGAGCCATCTACTATATTAGTAGAACCCTAGTTGGTTATGAACTCAATTACACTCCTATGGAAAAAGCTTGTTTAGCAGTTGTTTTCTCAACTCAAAAGCTTCGCCACTACATGCTAAGTCATACCATCCAACTAGTCTCCAAGATTGACCCTCTCAAGTATATGCTCTCCAGAACAGCACTTGCAGGCCGTTTGGCCAAATGGGTTATGCTACTAAGTGAGTTTGACATCCAGTATGTGGACATAAAGGCAATCAAAGGGCAAGCTATAGCAGATCACCTAGCCGATGCACCTCTAGTAGATGCATATCCTTTGCTCACAGAATTTCCAGATGAGCATATCTGCCTAATTGAAGAACAACCCCCATGGAAGCTTTATTTTGATGGCTCATACACCTCTCATGGATCAGGGGCAGGAATATTATTAGTTACACCTCAAGGAGATTACATTCCAAAAGCCTTCAAGCTACAATTCCCTAGCACCAACAATATAGCAGAATATGAAGCTCTTGTAGCAGGATTAAGGATGGCTGCAGAATGGAATATCACTGAGTTAAAAGTCTTTGGTGATTCCCAACTCATCATCAAACAAGTCTTAAATGAATATCAAACCAAAGATGAAAAGCTATTACCCTACAAAGAGCTAATTGATCAGATGACCCAGCATTTTACAAAGCTTCAGTTTACACAAGTGCCACGAATGCAAAATAAAGTAGCAGATGCCATGGCCACTATCGGCTCGCTCTTGGAAATTCCCCAAGACATATGCAGTATGAATTTTTAGTTGAGCAGCTCCTCACACCCGCTTATGTGAATGAGGATTCAAACCGTGTTTGTATCTTGGTTGGTCCCCAATCCCCTTGGTACCATGAAATTCACGCTTACCTTAACGATGGTATTATATCCCCTCACCTCACACGCACCCAACGCCAGAACCTTATTCAAAAATCATCTCGCTATGTTATCATAGCCAATACCCTATATCGTCAGGGTTATCACGATACTCTCTCTCGATGTTTAGATGAAAATGAGGCCGCGATGGCATTAAAAGAAGTACATTCTGGACTTTGCGGTGCCCACACGAGTGGTATTGTCCTAGCACGACAAATCCTTAGAGCAGGCTACTATTGGCCTACCATTGAAGAAGACTCTTATGACTTTGTCAGAAAGTGTCTCCCATGTCAGCAGCATGCAAATCTTGTGCACGCTCCAGCACATGATCTACAACCTATTGCACCACCTTGGCCTTTTGCTTGTTGGGGCCTTGATCTAGTTGGAACTATCACACCTCTCTCATCTGATGGACATAAATGGATAATAACAGCTACAGACTATTTCACTAAGTGGGTGGAAGCAGTCCCCCTAGTCTCAGCTACAGGAGTTCAAGTCTCCAAGTTCATCTTGTACCACATTGTTTGCTGCTTCGGCATCCCATCCACCACCTTCACCGACCACAGAGCTAACTTTGAAAATCTCAACATCGAAGAATTATGCACTTCCCTCCGCATCCATCACCGCTTTTCTAGCCCATATTTCCCATAAGGTAACAGCCAGGCAGAGGCAACTAATAAAACCCTCCTCAAAATCCTAAAGAAAGTTGTCAATGATTTCGGTCGTGATTGGCACCTTCAAATAAATCCAGCTCTATGGGCCTATCGAACTTCCTTCCGTACATCCACAGGCAAAACTCCATACTCCCTAGTCTATGGTGCCGAAGTGGTATTACCTATAGAAGTTGAACTTCCCTCACTACGCATATCTTTGCGAGGGCAAATCTCAGATGAAGAATACAGAGTAGCTCGACTCACCCAGCTAGATCTCTTAGACGAGAAGAGACAACAAGCTTATGACCATCTCACAGTCTACCAAACTCGTCTCAAAAGGAATTTCAACAAGAAGGTGCTCCCACGACACTTTCAGCCAGGTGACATGGTCCTCAAAGAAAATATGAAAGTCCAAGCAGATCGAGAAAAGAAAGGCAAGTTTGAACCTACATGGCTTGGTCCCTATGTGGTTACTGCCTCCTTTGGCTCCGGAGCCTATCAATTATCTACACCAGAAGGAGAACTCTTGAATGATCCCACTAACATCATTCATCTCAAGAAGTTCTATGCTTGAAGATCCTTGGTATACCCAGCTTTTGAAAAATACAAAAAAAAAATAGTAAAGAGAAATAAGCGTCCAATGGTGAAAACTTGGCAATTCAAGCACCTTGGATAGGTACCTTGGTGAAAACCTGGTAATTCAGGCACCTTGTGTGCTAAAGACTAATCCATTATCTATCACTATCCTATCCCTCATCCATCCACCCACCATCCCATAAAACACCTGCTTGTTCCTTTGGTGTTCCAATCAAATATCCAAAATCTGATGGAGCTTGTCAATACCTCTTGTACAGCTTGTAAATCTTGTACCAAAGCTTGTATTATACCTTGTAAATCTTGTACCATACCTTGTATATATCCGAATCTTGTCCAAAACTTGTACCGTATTCTAGCTTGTGAATAATCTTGTATCCTAGCCTGTATCCTATCACATGCACACACAGAATCCCATTTTCCTTAAGCTTTTCACAAACCATCTACCTATCCACCTATCAACTATTATAGACATACCATCCTTCACAAAAATTTCCATCTCACAAAAAACCAAAACATGAACAAACTTGTACATTTGTAACATATCTTGGTCTGTCAGCTTGTACATCCTCTTTAGCTTAGTACTATTGTATCTATCCAGCTTTCGTGTCAGTTCCTCCTTGCTCAACATCTTGCACACATCACACAACCCTTGGTTAGCTATTCCAATACATCCTTTAGCTAGATCTCCTATCACCAAAGTGTTATCCTTCTTAGTTCAGCTTGCCAGATGCATTACTCATCCCGATCCATCAGCTTAGGTGCTCTCCGATAGGTCCTTGCAGGATATAGCTTTCCTCATGTCTGATCTTGGTCCGTTAGTACCTCGTCCTACCCATCTCGTTGGCAAACAGTTCTCTTTTGGATTTTCGCTTTCTTTTGATTTGGGATCTTCCCTTTTGGATCTTGAAATATCTTTTCCAAGCAATCTCCTTGTTCCCTCCTCAAGGTTGCCATGATCTTCCATATCATGGTATGCTGCGAATGGGGCAATTAGAGCGTAAGGTCTTGATCAGGTCTTTTGCTCGTTTTCTTTTTCTTCTTGTGGGTTACCTAGTGTCGTTTCCACGTTGCTTCCTCTGGGATTCATGTGTGATACTGGGGCAATCCTTGCCTATTTGTTTCGAGTCAGTTCGTCAGTCCTTTGGATGGTTGGTAAAAAGGCCTTGATGTTCTTGGTAACCCTGGCAATTAACCAACAGTCCTATAGCAAATCTAGTGCTCAACTACATGGTGGTACTTCTCTTTGAAGTATCCCCCCGCTCAAAAAGCTTCAATGGATTCCCTTCATCTCCATTATCCCCCACCCATATCCAACACCTATCCCAGCTTATGCATCAGTATCTCTTTGAATCACTCCTCACGCTTAGCTTTAGGGATCCACAATCCTAGTCTTAGGGATCCACCAATCAAATCAATCCACCAAGCCTCATCTTTCGAGATCCACAATCCTAGTCCTAGGGATCTCCGAAACCCATCTTTCGCCAATCTGACTCTTTGAAATCCTATTGCATCAGCTTTATCATCCCATCATCCCTCCCCTCCTCCATAGATTCCTTTTATAGCACTCTGCTCCTCCATCTCCCCTCCCCCAATCTTGGAAAGTCTTAAGCTTGCTTTACTTTTGTGCCTCTGATTTCCCTTTATCATTCTCCCGTAGTGAGAGTTTGAGCTAATTCAGCCCCTTCTCTTTGCCAACCTGTGTCTTAGCTCATCTCAATTTCTTGTACTTTTCAAGAAGTCATCGAGCCTCATTTCTCTCCCTGTCGCCTTCTTGAGGGGGCATCATCTAAGTCTAGTCTCTCATCTTCTTATCCGAGACTGGGGCAACCTTGTTGCTAAAACATCTTCCTCGTGTCGTCTTCATTCAAACTTCTTTGAAATAGTGTTATCTCAACACTATGTCAAAGAGGGGCAAAATGTAGACACCTAAATTTGATTACACTATTTTAGTAATCCTATTTAGTTATCTAAAAAGGCATTATTAATTAAATTTCTATTTAATTAATCCTTTGTCATCCCCTAGTTGATTAATTTAATTAATCATCTATAGTCCTAATTGATAAATCAAATAATCTATTATTTATCAATTAAATCCTATTCTTCTATCTAATTCCAAAAATCCCCATTTATTAAATAAATCTATTTGATAAATGAAATCCTCAAATTCAAAAACCCCTAACCTATCTCTAATCCTCCATTTAGCCTAATCCACCCCATCCACCCATACTAACCAAGCTTAGCCACTAACTCACCCACCCTCATTAATGCCATCCACTTGCACATCTCTAACATCTCTAATCTAATCCTAAACCCAAGCCTAATCCACCCCCTAATGTTGTCACATTCCTTAAACAAGTTTAAGACTTTCATAATCCAAACCAAAGTCTCCCCTCAAAAAGCCCAACCACTAAGTCATGAGTGCTCTTATAAAACATAAAAGACTCTTACAAGCCCACTCATGACTCTTACACCCATCTTCCACACTCTTCCCTCTTCCACACTCATTCCTCTTACATCCCTCTTACATACTCAACCCCACTCATCATGTCTTTAACCAAACCTTTACCCTACCCTCTCACACTCATCCTCCTTGTGACAAGTGTCACCTTCCCATTGGTGCTAAACAAGCACAATCCATGTGCTCTCCTTTGAGTGCATCCTAGCCCTCCTTAAGCCTTCATCCATCCTTGCATCTAAGCCCTCCATCCCTCTACCCCTTAGCCTATAAATTGAATCCCATCCCAAGCCATTTCATCAACAATCTTTGAGCTAAAGTTACCATGCCCTTTTGAGAGCCAAAAGACATACCCATACCCTTATAATGCCAAATTGAGAGCTCACAAAGCTACCAATTTGCCATTACCCATCTCCATTGAAGCAGCTTTTGAGCATCTTGAGCATACATCCACAGCAAAAGGACACATCTACAGAATCAAGAAAGCATGGAGTGTTTTCTCTTGTGAGGTTTGCACTTCTTGTTTGCTTTCTTTGTCTAAGCATATATGTGAATTTAGTTTTTGGTTTGTGAATGTTTACTTTATTTGTTAATGTTCTTTGCATACTAATTCTTGTTCTACAGTAATGACCCCTTTCGAGACATTACTCAATTTTATTTATTTATATTATAAACTTCATAAAATCCATTTCCTATTCCTCCCCCTGAATTTAATACTTCTCTTATATATTATGATAAGAAGAGGCATGCATTTTCAATTAATTATATTATTAATATTAATATAGGTTTTTTTTTTTAATCAATAAATGGCCTGAGACTTTGATTGTATTTTATTAATGAATAAGTATTTACAAATCCTTCATTCAAGTTGGCACTAATAGGAAAGAACAAGGAAGAAAACCTCCAGTCTTGCCCAGGACATAGTCCAATATTATACAATTTGCAAAGGGGCATTACCCCGATTTAATAATTTCATCTTAATACTTCAGCTAGAGCTTGTTTTCATCATCGTATTTACAATTTAACATATTTTACATTTTACAACTTCATCAAATGATCCTTATAAGCATTTAGAGGAAGTTATGGCAGATGTGGTAGGGTAAATTTGAGCTTCCACATTATTCTGTTAGGATGTGCTTTGCCCTACATCAATAGACAAAGAAACCAAAGAGCAAAAAAGCCAGAAGAAGCTAAAGCTTCCAATAGGTTAGTAAAAATGGAGAAAGGTAAAGGAAGGGATAAAATGCTATATACTTCTAAACCCTATCACATTGAATGATTCCAAGAGAGCCAATAAGAAGAAAGGGTTAGGAATAACAAAATTGTCATATAATATTGATTTCTTAAGAAAATTTCACCAAATTGTTCCTGTTTTGATGGGGAGGCTAGGGTTCCTGCAATGTTAAAAGGAGAATACTCACTCTTTAGATTAGTATTTGCAGAATGAATGTGTAATATTAAAAACCAATTTGTTAGATGGAAACAAGCAGTTTATACATCTGGTTTTCTAATTAGTACTAAATGATTTTGAATAAAGTTTAGGAACTTAATATTGATATTGTTATGAAGGAAAAGGTTTCCAACATATATTAATTTTCTAAGATGGAGCCAATGATAGAATCTAGGGAATTGAACAGTTTCTCCTGGTTTCCTTTATAGAGCGATTTCAAGTTAAATAAAGAAACAAAAGTGCAATGGAAAGATCTAGAAGTCTTATGTTGGCTGACATCATGACAAAATAATAGATTTAATCCAAATGGTGAAGATAGTGATAGTTTAAAGAGTCTAGCATCATGATTGAAATTAGAAGTGACACGTTTTAAACAAGATGACAAGTTAGAAGATATTGTTTAGGATTAACTTTATGATTTTAAATTCTGTTAAGAAGTCAGTATTAGGGATTGTTAGTAAGATATCATTGCCATCAGTCTCTTTGCTAGCTAGAAGATCAACTTCTATGCTCCCTTCTCTATAAACATGTTTTATAATTACTTCTTCAAATTTATCTAATGTTTTAATTACATTTTCTAATTTAGAATTTATTATCCAATTTGGTGTGCTTCTTTTCCTTAGAGTGTTTAATTTTTTTTGGGAGTCTCCTTCAATTTTTATTTTTATTTATTTTTAATTTATTGCAGTATATTAGGCCATTGTGTACTACTTCTAGTTCGGCGATGTTATTAGAGGTTATACCCAAGGATTTTTCTCTTTTGAGCATCCATTCTCCTGAGTCATTACTTAAAATGAAACCAATTCTTGAGACCCCTGGGTTTCCTTGAGAAGCTCCATCGAAATTGAGTTTTAGCCAACCTTGTGGAGGTGGTTCCTACTTGCATTCCTTTCTAGCTATGTTATTCTTTGTTTTGATATACAGTGGAGGGTTAATTAAATGATGTCAATTCTCTTTAATTTATGTGTCCCATTTTGAGAATGATCCTTCTTCCTTAGTTGTTCTTCTCAGATAATTATTCATGACTTTCATTATGCTAGTTTTGATTTTGTTAACGAGTAAGGGTGTATACATTTTAGTATTGTTAAATATTCTTTTGTTTCTTTCTTTCCATATCTCCCATACTAGAATGGTTGGGCTGATATTCCATAATTTGTCATACACCTTTTTATCCCTATCTATGGGCTAGCCCAAGAGGTGAGCTTGCTAATCCCTATGTAGAGGGGTTGGGGGGGAGGGGGGGGTGGTCTAGTTAAGTTTCCCCTTAAGCCAATTCCAACATTCTTTAGAGTATTTACATTGGTAAAGAAGGTGTTCAGTCATTTATGAAGCTTCTTTACAAAGTACACATGTTGACAAACCTTCAAAACCCAATTTCCTTATCTTATCTCCTGTAAGGATTCTGTTCTAGACAGTCGCCCATAAGAAGGTTCCTGCCTTTGGAAGTCTTGTTGGATCCTAGCAAAGGTTCATAGGTATATTTATCTCATCTCATCTTTGGGAGCTGATTATTAACTCTTGTAGGTTCCATCATTTGATTTTGCCCAGATGAGCTTATTTTCTCTATTATGATAATAGATAAGATAGTTTCTAAGTGTGCCCTCTAACTTTACTTATTCTTCTAGTGGAAGGTCAAGGTTTTTGAAGGATGTCCATTTCCATGGAGTAACTTCATTATAGGGATCAAAATACATATAATCTACAACTTTAGTTCCCCAAATTGCTAATAGGTTATTTTTAAAGTTATTGGAGAAATTATATGAGGGAGTCCATTCCACAAGTCCTCCCAAGAGAGGGCTTTATCTCCTCTTCCTAAGTCCCAAGTTACATATTTAGATATTAGTGGACGACATTTTTGTATAAAGTTCTAGTTAACAAAGCCTTTAGGGGGATTTTTGGTTCTAAGAACTAAGGTGCAATCTCCATAGTCTAGATATTTGTTGTATAGAATTTTGGCCCATTTTCTATCTCTTTCTTGAAGCATTTGCCAAACTTGTTTGGCCCCTAGAGGTTTGTTTTGCTATTCTAAATTTTTTATTCCTAATCCTCCTGCTATTTTTGGTTTGCAAATTTTTTCCTAATGAATTAAGGCAGCTTTCTTTTTGTCTTCTATTCCTTTCTAGAAGAAGTCTCTTAGTTTTGCTTCAATTTTTATATTGATGTTTTTAGGAATTTGGAGGCATGATAGTTGATATGTGGGTAGTGTTGTAAGCACTATTTTGATTTTAGTGGTTCTTCCAACTTTTGTTAGCCATTTGCCATTCCAAGCTTCTGTTTGTTTGTTTATTTGTTCTATTATATTATTCCATCCTTGGTTCTATTTTGCATCTTTATCAAGAAAGATGCCAAGGTATTTACATGGAAATGTGCCTTTCTTACAGCCTAAAAGATTACAGATGTAAGTTTCCTCTTCTTTGGGTGTATTAAGGAAGAAGATTTTTGATTTTTCAACATTGGTTATTTGACTTGAAGCTTTTGTGTAATTGTTAATAATATTTTTGTAGTTTTTTTGCTTATGTTCTAGAGTTGATCCCAGCTAGAATCGTGTCATTTGTAAATTATTGATGTGTGGTATTTTCAATGTTATTGACTACCGTTATACCCTAGATTTTTGTCATGTTTTGGGCATGCTTAATAGATCTTCCAAAATTTTCAGCCATGATGATAAAGAGGAAGAGTGATATAGGATCCCTTTGTCAGATACCCCACATGATATTGAAAAATCCTTCAGGAGTACCATTAACTAGTACAAAAATTTTAGGGGTTGAGATGCACTAGCATATAAGGTTGATCCATTAATACGAAAATCCAAAAGCTTCTAAAGTTTTACACATGAATCTCCAGTCCACTTTGTCATAAGCATTTTGGATATCCAATTTCATGAACAAACATGCTTCCTTTTTTTAGTGTTGAGTGTATTGTTTCTTAGATTATGGAAATCCCATCCAATATGGATCTCCCTAGTACAAATCTTGTTTGTTCTTCTAAAATCAATCTGGGTAGGAAAGCTTTAAGATGATTTGCTAAAACTTTTGAGATAATTTTATAGAGTGCATTGCAAAGAGCAATAGGTCTATAATCTTTAGGTTCTTCCACATTACTCTTTTTAGGGATTAATGTGATAAATGTGTGGTTGATCTCTATGAGTAGTGCCCTACTATTTATGGTGGCTTCAATTATAGCCCACAGATCTTCCCCAATTATATCCCAACATTTTTGGTAAAAGAAGGCTTGGTATTCGTCAAGTCCAGGTGATTTGTCAGGGTTAATATTGAAGAGAGCAGTCTTAACTTCAATTAATGTGAAGGGTTTATTTAGAGATCTGTTATTATCTTCATAAATGACTTTAGGGATTACTTAAAGCATTTCCTTTTGGGTTGTTAGATTTGATGAGTCAAAATTGTTAATTGTGTCTTTGAAGTAGTCCACAAGTTCTTCTACTATCTTGTTTGGATCTATTTCTGTGTTACCTTCTTTGTTTTTAATGTTTGTAATATTTCTAAAATTTATGTTTTGTATAGTACTGTTATGGAAGAATTTGGTGTTTCTATCACCTTCTTCCAACCATTTTTCCCAAGATTTTTGTCTCCAAAATAATTCCTCCTTTGCTAAGATGTCTTTAATATAGGTTATTATTTATTAATAACTTCTTTTTTACTTGGTAAATGGCCAAGGCCTTGATTATATTTAATAATTCAAATTGATAAATTACAATAGAGTTTCTTTGTTCAAACGGGCACTGGTAGGAAAGAAAGGAGAAGAAAACCTCCAATCTAGCCCGAGACTAATGTCTTTTATTATTACATCATAAAAAGGGCATACCCCAGTCAAATTACATCATATTTTATGATTACAAAAAAGAAGATTACAAAATAGATTGATACAATCATCAAGAGTACTTGAAAATAGTTGTGACCAATTTTAGTAGAGCCAATCTTGCCATTGTACTTTACACTCCTCCCATACTAAGCAAAGCACTCATCCCTCCTTGACTTAGCAATCAACATGGTTAGTGATAAAACTACAAACATCTTTATTAGTTAATGATAACCTTGGAAAAATAATTGAATATTTCTAATAATTCCTACATTATTTAAAATAAGTCCTATACCATGATAAATATATTCATACCTTCACTAGCTCCTTGAAACTTCGATATTATTGATATTGGATAACTTCCTAGCAATACCTAAAACCTTGTATTTTGAAAATGATTCTAAAATTTGATATATTAGTTCAGAAACCTCATTCCAATACCTATAATATGCAAATAGATACCCTAGAATATATATATATATATGTGTGTGTGTGTGTGTGTGTGTGTGTGTGTGTGTGTGTGTGTGTACTTAACAAAATTAATAGGGTTAGTCTCAATCTGCCAAAAAAGAGGGGGCACCCTTATTTAATCTTGAAAAAAATAAACATAGCTAAATTAACACAAACTAAATAAATTATTGGTTGGCATCAATCATCACCTCTAAACTCAACATCTCAAACCAGGATGCTTAAACATCTATCATTGGACTAACAAAGTATCTAAATCCTAACCCATCGTGTCCTGCTAAAAAGGCATTTGAAAATAGAGAGTCATTCTTGGATGTGAATGCTGATGATCCTTAGAGATATTAAATTCAAAAGTGAAATCAATAAACTAAGCATCAGAGATCATGCTTTCCAATCTACATTTTCAAAATTATTCTCCATATCTATATTAGGATACATCTTTCATGTAAAGATATGCTAAATGTTCACATCAAATGAGTTGATTTAAATTTGATGTAAAAACAAGCAACATCTTTATCTAGTCTCGATTAGAATGGTCCAAACTGAAGTCATTAACTAAATAAATTACTACTTATCACCAATCATCCCTTCTAAACTCAATACCTCAAACTCATATGCTTAAACTTCTGGCATTAGGGTGATAATGAATCTAATTTTTAACCCATCATGCCCTGTCGAAACAACATTTGAAAACAAAGAACCCTTCTTGATGCAAATGAAGATAACCCTTAAAGATATTAAATTAGGAAATGGAATCAAAGATAATGAACAACAAAAACCAAACTATCCATTCTACATTTTTAGAACAATTCTACTATCCAATGTCAAGTTTCTGTAATTAATTAAAACCAAAACCCTAGAGTGATCTAACAGTGACTAATTTAGCCTAATGTTTGAAGAGGCTTATACTAAAACTATAAGCTTTGTATAAACAAAATGAACCTTTTACCCCAGATCTCTATATCCAAAGGGGACAGTGCTTCATAGTCTAGTCATCTTACTTGCACAGTACAATCAAAAAGCTTGATCCCAACACCTCCACGACACCTCTTACTTCTTCTGAAATATCATAATAACTTCCATGACATCATTCTGGTTTTCTGCCTCAAAATTTGACAAAAATTCGAAAGTGGATATCTCTCTGTTGGTTTTTTCAATATTAGGGGTACAGAATTCCAACCTATCTAAATTGCCAAAACCCACACCTGGATGAACGTAAGCCTTAAAAAGATTAAGATAGTTGCTAAGCCATTCATGTCCAGCCTTAATTGAGATCTTTCTCCATCTTAGGAGGAAATGGAAGCAAGATTCCATCTTGCGCCAAGCCATATTGAAAGCAACCCTATCCCTTATTATTAGGGCTGGTTGCCTAGGGATATTAGCCACAATAAGACTCCCCGAGGGATGCTCCATATACATCTCATGGAGGGGCACACACAAATCTTCATCCAAACTCATAATTTCTTCCACTATGCCTTTACACCAAGTAGAGTAAAAAATATTTAGACATAGTCTTGCCATTGCCTATTTATTGATTCCAACTTTAGCCATACAACCAATAAAAATGCCTATAAAATCATTGTTTGTCCACCAGGTATACTCATACTTAAAAATTCCTTCTCCAATAGCTCTACTAATCACAATTCGGGTCATTCAATTAACTGCCCTAAGGATTCTGTTCCACCTTTTTGCTTTGATATTACCACGAAAGGCCATTGTTCGAGGTTTGAAGGTGTGAAATACACAAATATTAGTGTCCATCTTCAATCTTAACAACACCGCATGATAGTAACCGAGTTCTATGACTAAATAAATAGCTCTAGAAGTTGAAACCTCTAGAAGTTCCTCAAATGTCCTAAACTGACGGAGAAGTTATCCTTCACCATATACCGATTGCATAGACAGGTTGTATCCAAGTGACTTAACACATGATTATCGAAACATCATGCCTAGAAGTCTGATAAATCCTAATTAAAGGTATTGTTGTCTGACTAAAAACCTAAGGAGGTCACCTCGCAGACCCTTACTAGTCTTGATGTCTATACCATGCCAACTATGAATCCCCTAATCACTATGTGTTTCACTGATTATCTATAGAGCAAGGAGAATTAAGAGGTACTATACCCCAAGAAACCTATCTAAACCTATGGAAAACCTAATCTAACTAACCTAAGCACGTCTGTTACCTAATACTAAATATAACTACTTGATTAAAAATAAGAGCTTACAAAAAGAGAAAAATTTAAGAGTTATTGGCCCTTTCTGAATTCCAATAAATTAGCACCATCGACCCCTTTATTGGCTAGAAGGTCTGCCTTTTTATTGCCTTCTCGATATATATGACATATCCTAAAATCCTCAAATCTATCTAACATATGGATAACTTCTTCTAACTTCGAGTTGGGAACCCAATTTGGAGTTGCTCTATTCCTTATTGCGTTTAAAACAATTTGAGAATCACGCTCGATGATGAGTTTAGATAAGCCTAAATGATGACATATTTTTAACCCTTCTTCTAATGTTGCGAACTCTACCAAATTATTTGAAGTAGGACCAATGGTCATTTCCTTTTTAGCAAACCATTGGCCTATGTCATTATTGATGATGCAACCAATTCCTGCTGCCCCTAGATTGCCTCTAGCTACTCCATCAAAGTTAAGCTTCGCCTAACCCTTCCAAGGGGGAGACCATTTACAAATTTTCCTTGCCTCCTTGCTTTTCTTAAAGTAAATGAGAGGAGGATTTATCATATCGGGCCATGTCTTTTTTATTAGGCCATCCCAGAAAGAAAAGGAACCTTCTTTCAATCTCGATTTCATAAGATGGGAATTAATAGTTTCAACTATGCTAGCTTCAATTTTTTGAATTAGATCTTTTGTTTTCATCTCACTATCACTCAAAATTCTTCTATTCCTTTCTTTCCAAACTTCCCACATAAGTATGGAGGGACTAATATTCCAAAGTTTACTATAGGTGCCCTTACATACATAAGAAGGCCATCCTCTAAGGAAGTCAATAAGGTTTTTTGAAAATGGAGAAAACTAGCCTAATTTTTGAGTGAGCCATTCCCAACAGACTTGGGAATATGGACATCTATATAGTAGATGGTCTACATTTTCACTGTCGTGCTTGCAAAGAACACATCTCGACGGACCTTCAATACCTATTTTACTGAATCTGTCTACAGTCAAAATCCTATTTTGAAATGCTAACCATAAGAAAAAGCCTACTTTCAGCAAACAAGTGGGATCCCAACAGAGTTTAAGTGGGATTTCCACCTTCTACCATCTCTTGGAATTGATCAATGATATATAACCATTTTTTACACTATATTTGCCATCATTTGATGCCGCCCAAATGAGTTTTTCATTCCCCTCAAGCTGCTTGACTTTCCTTGCAGAAATAATTTTTTCATATGCCTTAATTTTGAGATTATCCAGTTCTACATCTTCCAAAGGTTTCTAGATCCAAGTATATTGATCTTCCGTATTAATTTTTATTTTATAATTGCTTACTTTCCTACCCCATCAACTAATTAGTTTTTCTTTAAGGTTAACAGGGACAAGATTGTTGTCTATTGGTGGGTGTCCATCCCACGAGTCTTCCCAAAAAAGGGCATCTTCTCCCTTGCCAACATCCCAAGTAAGATATTTGCTCACAAGATGGCGACACTTAATCATGAAATTCCAACTTTTTGAACCTTTAGGAAGAGTCTTCATTCTAAAAATTGAAGTGGGATCTTCTGCATTAAGATACTTATTATACATAATCTTGGCCCATTTTTTCTCACTTTTCACATACAGGCGCCATTTTAATTTAGCCCCTAGCGCTTCGTCTTGCCATTGTAGGTTCTTAATACCTAACCCTCCATATTTATTAGGTTTGCAAATATCGTCCCATTTAATGAGGGCCTATTTTTTAGATTCCTCACAATCATTCCAAAGGAAATTTTTGAGTTTGACCTCAAACTTGTGATGGAGACACTTAGGGAGAGGAAGGCAGGAGAGCGGATAAGTTGGAATAGCTAATAAAATCAAACTTATCTTAATGCTCTTACCTACTTTCGTGAGCCATTTATCTTTCCAACTTCCAATCCTTGCTTCCAATTTCTTCAGTGTGTTATTCCAAACCTTTCCTAATTTCACACCCTTCTCTAGCTCTATACCAAGGTACTTGCATGGGAAAGAACCTTTGTTGTATCCCATAATATGACTAATTTGATTTTCTACCTTAGCATCTGTATTAATGAAAAATATTTCCTATTTTGATTCATTCACTTTTTGGCTAGAGGCTTTCATGTATTGCTCTATGATGGTCTTTAAATTAATTGCCTCTTTCTAAGTACTTTCACCCGGCAAAATCGTGTCATCTGCATATTGTTGATGAGTAATGTTAGGCATATTTTTAGTAATAGTGATACCTTTAATTTCCTTTTTGTTATACGCTTCTGTTAGTGCTCTCCCAAAGGCTTCTTCCATAATGATATATAAAAATGGGGATAATTGATCTCCTTGACTTATTCCCTTGAAATCTCAAAAAAGCCCTTGGGGGACCCATTTATAAGAATGGAAATCTTGGTAGTTGAGATGCATTTGAAAATAAGATAATCCACTGATGGGAAAAACCAAAAGCTTCTAATGTTTTGCAAAGAAATCACCAATCTACCATATCACAAGCTTTTTGGATATTCAACTTCATAAACATACATGCCTCTTTGTTCTTTACGATCGAATGAATCATCTCCTGAATGATTAAAATGCCATCCAAAATAGATCTACCTGGGACGAAACCTATTTGTTCCTCAAAAATGATCTTTGGGAGAATTAATTTGAGTTTGTTTGCTAATATTTTATAAATGGTATTACATAACGCCAATGGGCGTGAAGTCTCTTGGAGTTTCAAGCTCTGGCATTTTGGGGATCAGGGTGAGAAAGGAATAGTTAATTTCAAATAACAAGGATCCATCCTTCCTCAATGCTTCGATCACCTCCCAGAGATTTGTACCAATTAAATATCCTAGCATTTCTGATAAAAAAAGGCCTGAAATCCATTTGGACTAGGTGATTTCTCTGAATTCATGTTGAATACTACCTTTCTTACTTCTTCTAATGATATTGGTTTATTTAAAACTTTATTATCCTCTAAGGTGACCAGTTTAGGTATTACTTCGAGCAAATTAGCTTGAGATTCTCTGTTTGACCCTTCAAAATTATTTAATGTTTTATTAAAGTGATCCACAAAGATTTTTGCAATTTCATTTGGTTTATCAGTTGATATACCCTCATGATTTTTAATACTTGCTATTTTACTTTTAGCTCTGTTATAAAGAGTTGAGTTATGAAAATATTTAATGTTTCAATCTCCCTCCTCTAACCACCTTTCTCAAGACTTTTTTCTCCAAAATATTTCTTCCTTGTTCAAAATATCTTCTTGTTTAGCCAGCAGTTCTTTTTCTAAAATATAACTATCATTATTCATGCCATTCTTAATAACTTCTAAATTTAATTCCTTTAATTTGTCTTTGATGTCCAATTTTTCTTTGAAAATATTATTGGAGTGTTCTTTGTTCCATCTAAGAATATTTTCTTTGAGCATTTTCATTTTGGACACAAAAATAAACATTTTCAAACCTTCAATATTACCTTGTGACCACCATTCTTTGATATTATCTAGAAAGCTAGAGTCTAAAAACCACATTTTTTTGCATTTAAACAAATTTCTAATAGGTTTGTGAGGTTTAGAAAGTTCGAACCTAATAGGAAAATGATCAGAACTAGCAATCGAAAGAATAGAGGATTATATATTTAGATTATTTACTTCTAAATCTCCTTTGATAAAATACTTGTCTAATTTTTTAGCTATATACGCATAATCCTTCCATTTGTTATTCCATGTGAAATTCCCATTGTTGAGTGGGATATCAATTAAGTTATGAAATTCACACCATTTTAAAAATCTTTTGTGGATTGGGGGATATTTTGAGATCCCCTTGTTTTTTTGTTCAGATTTAAAATAGTATTGAAATCTCCTCCTAGTATTATTAGGTTGTTCTGGTAATCTTCCATGAATTGGTTGATCTCTTCCCAAACTGATTTTTTCTCTATATTACTTATTGGGCCGTAAATGTTAACTAGAATAAACTGGAGATTTGATTTCACGCTTTTGACTAAACCACTAATCCAATTATTGTTTGATTTTAGTATATCTAATGTTATTTTCCTATGGTTCTAAATGACACCTAATCCCTTGGATGCTCCTATAGATTCTTACATTATAATACTCTAGTTACCTAACTTTTTACCTAAGCTAATTCCTTCTGTCTTATTCAGCTTAGTTTCCTGTAATAGTATAATTTAAGATTCAAATAATTTTAAATTTTGTTTTAGTATTCTTTTTTTGCTAGGGGCATTTAGACCCCTAGCATTCCACATTGTGATCTTCATGACTCCTTGTGTTAAAAATTTAGCTTATCTTTTGCTATTCTCGAGCTTTGCCATCTACTTCTTTGAGTTCCTTGAGCGATTTTCTTCCTCTCTTAGATTTCATCTTGCCATAATTAGGAGATTTGACCCCTTCTTGATTCTTTATTATGCCCAATTGTTCCAAATTCTCTTTTACACTCTTAACTATTTCAGACTTATTATTCCCCTCGTCCTCCTTTTTATCATTATCCAACTCTTGTAGTATTTGTTTTTTTATGCATTGATGCTCCATGGTAGCTTTTTCCTTAGCCTCACATGATCTGTTGTTTGTCACTATGTCTTTGTTTGTCTTATTTTCTTCTTCAAAGGATAATAGATCTCTTTTGAGATCTCCAAAAGTGTACTTGTCTCCTCCCAGCTGTAGTACTTTATACAAAAGTTCTTCTTTTTGTGATATATTGTTGTTGTCTTCATTATCAAAATTGAATACCCGAATCAGTTCTTCTAAAAGCCTTTCTATGTAATCCTTCTCCTCCTTTTTTAGCACATCTATTTCGAAGTCTTCAATCTTGTCCACTTTTTGATTTAGAAAATATGGAAAGTCTTGAATAGGTATGTCTTTTGACCTGCATACTTTTGATATACTTGTTTTGAGCTTGTTTTTAGAATACTCTTTTTTGGAGAGGGAGTTTGCCAAAATTTGGTTAACCACTTCGGAGTCTCTTTGACTGATGTTGGGATTGCCAGAGATGGTTCTTCAAATAACTGCTTTTGTATCTCTCTGCCTTTGTTTAAGCTTCTCCAAATAAGGATGATTGTTCCATATCATCAATACTTCTATTGAACAGACTGAGTTCTTGTTGCCCACCAAATTGAATATTGATAAATTCTTCTGTTCACTTTCTTACTTTATAACATCTTTCTTTTCTTTGACTTTCTTTCCTTTCCTTTTCTATTTTTTACTATCAACAATTATGCTCTATAATTTGACTCTTTTATCTGATTCAGGAGACTTTTCCACGCTGAGGAAGATATTATCCTATTCTAGCAGTTCTAAAGGGGACATCTTATCCTTGCTTTTGTTTATTATATTGACCATATCTAGTTGGAGACTCCCTCTGTTATTCTTTGGTGACGTTCTAGTTCTTTCCTACTGAATTCCATTGATTTGGGGTGTGGGACTGTTACCCTTTTTTGCTTTATCCTTATTTGGATTTACTTCCTTTATATTGTCTGATGTATCTTTTGTGTTCTTCAATACCACTTCCTTAGTTTCATTCTCTTCCTGCAACATTCTGAGGTGCCTTATTCTGATCATGAAAAGAGAGTTATTGAAATCTGATGTTTTTGGCAAAGTTCTAAAGGAAGACTTCTGCTCGTCATCAAGTTTGATTATCTCCATAATCTTACCCTCATATTTCTAAAAGTTTAAATTATATGTTGATCTATTGGTGATTAATTTTACTAGTTTAAGATTTTTCTTGTTAGTTTTACATTTGATTAAGAGTTTTATATTGTTGCATCTCTCAAATGAAGCATCTAAACCAATCAACTCTCCTATTGACCTTCCTATCCTTTTAATAATAACTACTTGATTTAACCCCAAAGGGATCAAATTAATGGAAAACCATGTTGGAATAGATAAATCTAGATTATCCTCATTACAATTTGGTATCCAATCAAAATAATTAACCGAATGACCCTTAAAAAAAAGTCAAGTTCCCTAAGAAATTCTTTTTTCACATCTTCTTCACTACAATGTATAAAAACTAATTTATAAGAGTAATGCTATATACTTACCTGGTAGCCACAAAAGTCCTCCAACCAGTCAATTAGATTATATATCTCTGCTTTAGGGCCATTCCAAAAGGCAAGCAGACCGACCTCTTGACATATTAATAAAATATTCTTAATATTAATTAATTTGTATATTATTAATATCACTTCAACTATTTCATATTAAATAGAATATAATAACTCCTAACTTAAATGCCTATATATACATTCATTACTATTTATTATTGTATAGTACAACATAATAATACATTTCTATATATATTATAGTATTATTATTTCAATATGTATATGACTATTGTCATATGAGAACATCATGACATATAGAAAAGGTATTATAATTTATATTTAAACTTAATATTATTATATTATTTATTTTTGTAAATATTATTTATTATAAACTTTATATACAATAGATATTTATTATTAAAGCCTTATCTCAAGGTGGGGATATCACAGTCCTCCCCTTTCAAATTTGCTTGTCCTCAAGCAAAGATTATTCATATATAACTTTTCTTAGAGATTCAACATACAAATCTTATACTTGGATATAGTAACACCTACATGATTTATGTAATACATATTAATGCACAAAAACACAAAGTATCTCTATTGAGTAATACTCAAACATTTTTTGTTGCCCAGGTATCTCTATTGAGTCTATAAGCCTAAAATTAGTAGATTCAATTAGTTCTTCAAATTTGTCGCAACTACATTTTTTAGATTATTTTAGAAGTCATGCAGTGCTCTATAGGCGATCAGTTGAATGAGTGGAGACTTTCCATAGAGTATGTCTCACTTATGTGTAGTCATCAAACACAAGTTCTAAGATTTCATGGGCATTTAGACTAATGATATTTTAGAGCCTTCTAAAGAGTGACAATCAATGGCTTTCTTCCTCTTCTGGGTTTTGTTAATAGTGTGATTAGGGAGATACAATTTTCAAGATTTATGGCTTTCTTTTTCCTTTGGATTTTTGAACTCTTTGCTTTCTAGCTTTCTAAATCTCATTAATGGTAAGATTATGGACATATCTTTTAATAAATTTCATTTTTCATAGTTTGGGCTTATGTGATTAATGACAAGATTACAAATATTTTTGAAATAAATTTTATATTTAATAAATTACTAGTTTTCTTGCTCTTCTGGATGAGATTAATGACAATACTATAGACATGCCTTATATTTCACAACTAATGGATTCATCGCTTTCTTGTACTATATCCATGTAATAATAGGCATCAATGTATTTTTCCTTCTCAAACTTTTGTTATTACTTCTATGATCTTGTATGTTAAGCTTTGAAGGGTTCTTGAAGACTTATCATCTCAAAGGGTTTTTATTGGTTTGTGTTGAGTGTTAACTATCAAATGTATTGAGATATGCTTGTCTGAATTTTGTATCAAATAAACTATCATTGGAATTATTGGATGTTTCATTCTAACCAACGGTTAATTAGGGAAGGTAGAGTAGCGCTGATGAGACTTTTAAACATTTTTTGATTATTTATGAAGATCATAATGTCTTTGATTTTTTTTGAAGGAAATTGATATATACCACCCAAAAATTGCTAATGAAGTTCACTCAAATGAGAATATATTTTAAGATAAGAAAATTCAAACAAGCTACCAATTAATATCTTAATTTTTCCTAAATAAATTTGTCAAGTAGATCAATAAACTATCTTAATTCAAACATGATTATTAGTATAACTTCCCTAGAACATAGAGGTGTACAATAGGGAAGTCAAACTTGTACTTCACTCTCACATTGAAGTGCAATTTGTGTTTCTGTTTGCAATGACTGATCAAAGAGTTTCCCAAAATTATGCAATTTTAGAAGTTGTATTGTGTAGTGCCTCTCGTGTTTGCATTATGTACCTTAAAATTAATTTTGGTTTCGAGAGATACTTTGATACTCATGTTGGATGACATTCGAGATGACCTGATGGTCAGATACTATATTTTGATTTCCAGTATCATAGATGTTAGATGCTATGTTGTTCAGTTTGATTATATTTGCATGATGATGCTTATTGATGTGACATGATGTTTTATGATGATATATGGTTATTTGTATTTAGACATATACTATGTTTATGATTATATGATGGACTAATTGAATTCTAGATACTTTGATTTGATGTTATGGTTATTTACTTCATTCTTGCTTTGGGATGTCTTGTGATACAATGAGTGATTTAAATAGATTATTTTAATGTGATTAAATAAATAGTTATTAATGTGATTTAATGCATTTATCGCTTCGACTATATTATCATATATGATTGCACTTGATCATGTTGTGTAGTGTGCATTATTTATATCCCTGACAATGGCAAATGGAATTCGTGATTTGGTTGTTCTTAACTAGCCAATGTCATCCATGTGTGCTCAACGTATCCTAATTAATTGATTAATTAAACCCTCTGATGATTTAATAAATCCAAACTCATTTGCATTACATGATTAGACCCATGAGCGTGTTTATGCATTTAGGGGTTTGCATTTGTCACAAAAGTTATTAAGGAATATTGCGATTTAATAGTTTGTGGGAATTTTTAAATTTGATTTAATTATTTCTATTCCCAACAACTTTGTCATAGTTGAATTCCATTTAGTTGGAATTACCCAATTTTGTTTGGGTTGAGAAAGGGTTTTTTTAGTGGGCTAGTTAATTTCCTAATATTATAATTCACTTTTAAAAGTGAATATATATCCCAAAAGGGAATTATTTCCTCACTTCTCACTTATGGAATAGGAATTTGGAGAGCGAATTTCAAAATACTCTCTGAAGGATTTACTATTTTATTCGTTGTAGGAGCTACAAGCATGGGATCATTATGAGGTTGAGCTTGTTGGATCCAACTCAGGGAGACCTTTGTTTGTCGAGACTTTTGGTAGTGATCGCAAAGTGATTATTTTGCCGTGCATGTTCCTATTTTAGCCATCTTGGCTACGAGGTAGGATTCTCCTATTTTATTGCTTTCGCTCTATTTTGGAGTATTTTTCTAGTAGTAAACTATTTGGAGGCTAAGAACTACTCTTCCCTTTTGTTTCTTCATGCTAGCTCTACCTGGTTGGATGGGTATGAGCATTTGTAGCTTTTTGGACTAAGGGTTTGGGGTTTTGTGTCGTTTGTTAGAGTGGGGTTGCCATTGCACCAAAAGACCGTTTGAAACAACCACTCAACTTATAGTATACAAGAGGTGGTTAAGCCCTTGTCACAAATCTTGAGGGGAGTACTGACCAAATTTTCAACAATCTCTCCCTCAGCGTTACTCGAGGATCTGAGGATTTTATCCTGTGACCAAGTTCTGATACCACTTGTTAGAATGGGGTTGTCATTGCACCAAAATACTGATCAATCAATGTCTGATACAACCACTTAACTCATACTACACAGGAGGTGGTTAAGCCCTTGTCACGAATCCTAAAATTTCCAACACCATTATGCTAGTCATTTTTGCATACGAACTTTGAATCCAATTTTTTTGATATTTGTAACTTTTGTACCCAATAACATAATGGGTTTTAATTTTGAGGTTTTTGGGTATTTTTGGTTTTTCCCTTGATTCGCTTGTTACCCAATTTTCTCGAGTTTTCTTGGCACCATAGTAGGTCGTGGATCTAGATTATCTATAGGGATATCTATTCAACCCTAGACTTATTTGATTGCATTGGGATTTGTGTCAAACTTTTGCTCTTAGATATAATCAATTGAGTGATCTATTATACTTGAGCTTTATATGTTTCTCATCCAACCCTTCTTGTTTATGATCATTGTGTAGTTGGTGTGCCCACACACAAGCATGTAAGCATTCACTTATTGGGGTCTTGTGAGTCTTGAGCTCTCGGTTGCTTGTCGATTGAGTTATGTTCACAGGGGTTACGTTGGGACATTGCATTGCCTATGGGCACTCATCGTGTAGTGAGCATGGGTATATAGGGTAGACCAATGGAGGGGCTTCTCTCATTACCTTGGGTCATGTTCCTGGTGACGTATATGTGAAGAATTTTCTAATAAGTGATAACTAAATAAATTCATGGGTAATTAACTAAGATAAGAAAATACTACGTACTTGTACGACTCATCCGAAGGTATGTGCTCATCAGTTTATCCAAGAGCCTAATGTCTGTGTGGTTCATCCAACAACATAACACTATGGCCTCCCAAGGGAGTGTTTCCATTGGGTGTTTAGATTGGGCTCCATGATGCCAAGCAATCTACTCTCCACTAGAGTCCCTACATAGTAGACTCATATAGTGTTTGACAAGAACCTATTGTATTGCATTGTCTCATGATCTTAGTTTTAGTCCTTTATACTATTTGGCATGAGTGTTAGCCATGGATGATTGTATTGTGTATGTGAGATCATATCACTATCTCCATTGGCATGACTAGAGTGGACCTACGGGTTCCACATGGTTGGGAGGCATAACTACCTTTACCACTACTAGGACCGATGTATAGAGTTGGCCTTCCTCCATGCTCAGTTCCAGAGCTGGATGCTTACATGGTTCTTTATATCTTCTAAAGTATGTTTCCATGTGATTTATGTTATTTTATTTCATAGAGATAGTTGATTTATGCACATGTATGTTCACTGTGATGTTGTTTTCTGCATGATTACATTAGATGCTTGGATTAGATGTTATGGTTGAGACGTTAGAATTAGGTGATCTTCTTATGCTTTCAAGTGTTTACTCCTTGACTATTGTGGATCCAGTACTCCTCAATGTGGAGGTTCTAACTCTTTTCCCTTTTAAATTTCTCAGCAAGTTGTTTTTTATTAATGCGATCGAATTTCCACAATCCATCATAGTTATGTAAATCAGTTTCTGGATTAGATTATGTGGAGATTTTTACCATCAATATTTCAAATCACACTACGTGATCCATCATCAGGATGAAAGAGCAAGAGATGTCAAAAAAAGTGTTGTTTCTTTGTAAACTTGGGTGACATAAGTTCAACATTGGGCAATATTAGAAAAGTATCACACACCTTAGAGAGAAATATCATGCAATACTAGAAAGTATCACATAACAGTAGTAAGTTCTATCATGCAACATTGGTAAAGTATCACATGGTACTAGTAAGTTGTATTGTGTGGTACTAGAAAGTATCGCATGGTAGCTATAAGAAGTATGTGATACTAGAAAATTATTACCCAGAAGTATTATACAGTGTCATACGCTACTAGAAAAATATCACCTAAATTATATGCAAAAACCTGCTCAGGGAAACAACAGGTATCTCCAAACTTGTTGGTTGAGATTCGAAGGGTGTTTTGGATACCCTCTTGTGTTGTGCCCCTTCTTAGGTCTCGACATGTTAGAGATTAATGGTTTCTTGGTTGCATAAACTTTCATAGTTGGTTTTGGATGTGTTGGTAAGTAGTGATGCTTGGAGATTCATTGGATATCTGGATTACTTGGTTAAGTCTTCCATTGCGATCTTTTGATTGATTGCATGTGATGTTGTTTGCTTCCATGCTTGTTACTTTAAAAAAAAAATTGGATTTTATTTATCCTTGTTCCAAGGATCTCTGGGTGGGGTATTACATATTGCATCTATGCAACTAGTCCTAGGGTTCTAAAGATCACATTAAAAATTATCTATATGTCCATCAAATTTCCAATAAGTAATCTAAGCCCGAGAATAAATTGCAATTTTTGAGATATCATTTATTATCCATGTGCTTCCAATACTACTAGAAAGGTATTTCCAAAAACAATATACAAGGAAATATTTATTTGCAATTCACAATTACTTAATGTTTATTTCTTTAGTCCAGTCTTACCTTCAATGCGAGCTTGAAGTGTAAGAACATACCCACAATGCTCTTGATAGAAAGCACTATGAATCCTACCAAATGTGAACTTGGATGTGCAATCATAGGTTAGATTCTCATCTTGCACCTACTTGATTACAAACTAGTGATTGCCAATGGTGCCTTTACTATGTCAAATTGGACCTTTGGCTAAATATAACATCAAATTTTGGCAATACATTGGGATTTTCTTATCTTCAACTACATCTGTCATAATATCATGATCATCTTTAATGTTCATAACATTAAATTTTAATGAGTGGTTATTTTATTGGACCTAGATTTATAAATTAATTAGTTTAGATTTTCTAACCATAGTGCTTTTCATGGTTTTTTGTGTGTCCTCTAAGTGTTTCTAGAATGTGGGTTTTCGAACAGGTGATTTATCATATCTCAATTTTTGTATAATAAGGTAAATAGATGGTAGTGAATTTTGGTTCTCTTGCAAACAAGTGCCCTTACATATATTGATTCATTTTATGGTAATAAATGGTAAAATAATTCATCCCCATGGAGCTTAAGTAATATTTGATGTGGAAATTCTTGACATGTATTCATTTGTTCTAAGATAATCAAATGGTAGTGAATTTTAGCTTTGTTTGATCTTTAATAATAGATATTCTTGATGACTGGCTTTGTTTACTAGTATTGCCCATGTTTTTGCATATCTTAATTTTGCATCTAAAATGTTAGATAGTTTTGTTAAAATTTTCCAATATGATAAATATTTAGAATAGACATGTTTGAGCTCAATTGTAGAATAATTCTCCACTGCTAAATTGCATGTCATTTACTCATACTAGATGCTTCTAATTATTTGGTGGTTACATTGAATTGGAGATTATTCTAACAAAAGAGTTCTTATAGTTGATGGGATAAGGAACCATCAAATCCTTGGTATGATTAAAAGCTCAATACTTTCAAATTTAAGAATGCCAAGAAATGGTGTGAATATCACAATTCTTTAGACTAGATGTCAAGAATCAAATTTAGAATTTGCATCTTTTACTATAGGAGTTCTATAAATTACCCCTCACAATATTGAGTGACCTATTTATGTAATTTTATTTCTATAATGTGAAATCAACATCTTGATAGTTGTATTGTTGCACTTAGTTAAGGCTCCTCAAAGTAGTGGCATGGCTTGGGGATATGCGTAGTATTTGATTAAAAAACTTTATAAATAGTAGAAAAATAATACAATAGGGTTTATATGTCCATCAATGCACGTACAAGGTGTACGAGCACCTTTGGTAGAATGCTTCAAAGAAATGTGGTTTTGTGGGTTAGCTAGCAAGGATTAGCTAAAAGTTGAAATAGATGTAAGTTTTTTAAGAAATGCCAATCGACAAGTGTAAGACTATATTCCACAAATTGTACCAACTTCACAACCTAATACTATCCTTTATGCATATGCATCAGCGAGATAGAAGCTAATAACTGGTTATGGACATTAACAGAAGTAAAATATGAGCTTGTGCCAACTAGTCCTTGGACTTACCCAATTCATGTTATATCAACTCTTTCCTTTGAAGCCATGCATTCATGAAATGGGGAAATTTAGAAATGTTTTCACATTGAGATGCTTGTAAGCCTAGAGTAGTGCATTGAGAAATATATGTTCTCTCTATGGGGAAGGCACACTTTTTTAGTAGAACATTGAGAAATATGTGTTCTTTCCTATGGGGAAGGCACAATTTTCCTAACATCTTGTAACCTATATACACACCAATTAAAATGCACCAAAATATTTTGATTTAATACATCTAATCGAAGAAAAATAATTACAAGTGAGACTAAAACTATATACTTTTACATTTATTTTTCACCTTCTCAAACAAAAATTAAAATTATTTTTGTTAGAAAATAACAATGCATATCTTACCAAAGGAGCACAGAGTTATTTTTTCATTTATTTTTATTTTAGTTTGCTAATTAAATGTTTAAAGCTTAATTAGCAACATCGAGAAAAGAGTGACTATAATACTGGGCAATTTATAAGTTTGTTTTTTTAGGAATTGTGATCAGTTTTCTACTATTCTTATTTTTACATAGGAGGAGGTATAAGTGCAAGGAAATGTAAACTTACTCTAAATTATTAAACAATCTATCCTACATTTTGTATCTTACACATGTATATTCTTTTTGATTAATAAAAAATATACTAATTTCTTTCATTACTTCATTATACATGCTCTCTCTCATTATAATTGTCAGAGGTGATCTAACAAATTGTATTTTCTTATATAACTAACAACTGCATGGTTTCTTAGCAAGGTGTTAATATTCATTGCTTTCTTCTTATGGGTATATTTCCTTTCCCTAAAATTCATATAGATGTGGCATGAAATTTCTTAACAAATCAAAGATTCCCAATTTGTCAATGCTAGCTCTATATCTCTATTGTTTACAATTTAACATAGTCTAATGTCACATATTTTTATATTCAAAAGCTTGCAGTAGACCATGCAAATACGTACACCATTTAACAATTGTTTCTTGTATATCCAAAAGCTAAGAATACATGGTACTTCCTTGATCTAAACAAGAGACCTGAACAGGTGTCTACAATAATTTCCTCTCTTTCCTCCACACCAACTCTACTTTTCAACTCTTTCCTCCTGCCTAGAACTACCTTGCCTACACTTGGAAGGAACTAAGTCACCCCACAACCCTTGTTGGTGTTGTAATAATAACAAGTTTCCTAAATGTCTTTTCAATAAATTTTTAAATTTTTTTTTTTTATAATAATAGAATTATAATTATTACCTCCAAAATAAGTATAAAATATTAATGTATGTAATAAATTGTTTGCAAAGATGTATTTGTATTCATAACAAATTTATATAATTAGATTAGATAATATATGATATAACATTATATAAATATTACTAGCAATTGCACTTTTTATTGTTAGTGCAACAATGAGTCGATGTAACAATTGAAGAATGTCTCTATTAAATTGGGGATAATTGACTTTCCAAACCTATGATAAGTTGGTAGTAGTTTTGGGAGATATTTGAAATGAATCTTTGTAACACCCCATCAAGGAGAGAAATTTAGCATGGTAAAACTTAAGCCAAAATAAAAATTTGAGGCAATTTATAATTTAGTGTATAATATTTTCAATAAAATTTAACTAGCTTCATTATATTTTCTATGTTTTTGATGTAAGAGATTGCTACAATAGATGAATATTGAAAAACTTAAGTACTCCATGAAGAGAAAAATAACTATATCTTTTTGCATTAAGCCAAAGCCAAATAAAAATAAATACATTGTAAATCTCGTTCCCATATTAGTACTGTCGGGTTGAGAAAGAAATTGCACACATGCCAGGATAAGGAACTAAACTAAAAAGATAAAAATCTTAAAAATAAGCCCTAAGCACACCACTATCACCATATATAAAGTAATCAAAGTTATTGTTCATGGATGAGAGGTCAAAATAATAGTCAGGACATTCAAGAAAATTAAAGGCATTGAATAGAAGAAATGAGAGTTTTTTGTTGCAGTTTGAATGAAATAGTCCATTTTTAGAAACGAAGCCCAAACAAAATTCATTAAATTGGGAGGTAAAAAACAAAGATAGCATTCACAATTAGAAACACAAAGATAGGTGCAAAAAAATTATTCACAAAAATGAGCTTCCTAAGAAATGCAATTTAATCGTAAAGATAATGTAATTTCATAAAGTCTATCAAAATAAAGTAAGAACTAATCAATATAAATTAATTAATTTTTGCAATCATCAAAATAAATTTTAACTATATTCATTTGGACACCATTAAAATATAAATACTCTATATTTAAATTATATAAAATCTATAAACTATGATCATTCATAACAAATAGATGTATATATTCAAACATTACTATTGATTTTCAAGTCTACCATATTAAAAAAAATTGGATTAGAATATTCATCAAATTTCTTATATCCATTTTGTAATTTTTTGGGGTAATTAGTAATAATAAATTGAATGAGAAATGAGCACATTTTCTTAGACTTGCCACATAGCCCATGTCACATAAAATGTGGAATGTCAAAAGGAAAAGTCAACATCAATAAAAACACATAGTCTAGCCAATAAGTAAATAAATTACATTACAATAATTATATAAAGTTTGTACAAGATTTTGACCTACATGTCAAAAATAGGAGATGGAATAACAATTATATTTCATAAGCCAAGTGTCGACCAAAAAATCAAACACAACATGTCATCACTTGACTATGTCACTAATCAAATGCATTCAGGAAGTAAACCTACATGTCAACTTTAATACAGCAAGAGAGTTCACAATGTATAGATAACAATTTTTTCATACATCAAGAATCACCATAGAAAGATGTTGTCCTACACGTTAAACATCAAATATAGAGTACATCACGTAAGTACAAAATTATAAATGAAATATATGGGTAAGTGCACAAAGTTGTGGTGCCAAAAGGGGGGTATAAGTGGACATCTTTTTCTGAAATCTACAAATTTTGAACTTCAACAAGAATTTGAAGATAGTTACGCTCAAAATTTTTAGATATGACCAAAAAAAAAGTCGTAGTCCTTTGAATCTAGTTTCTAAACTACTTTTTTTTTTTTTCAAAATGGTTTAGTTTTAGGTCCTCAAAAAAGGGGGCCACAAAAAGTGGTACTGTTTATTCCAAAAAAACATAGCACAGTACAAAGTGTGGCCCCCCTAAAATTTTAACTTTTAAAAAAAAAAAATTTAATCGCTCTGGTCAAAAGTTACTTAACACTATGTAGTTTATCCCAGATTTTTCGAGTAATTTTATAATGTCTATTTTTTTTAACGAATTTTTTAACTAGACACATCCCAAAAACGTGAAATATCTGTGTGCTCCCTTTAGAAATAATTGAAAACTAATCTAAAATCAAAACTTTTTTTTTTCAAAGTGTGTAGAATGGAGCCTAGTTTCTAAAAAACTAAGTTGTTACAAAATTTGATGAACGAGCTAAAATCTATAGCCCAATTAGTACGTGGTGGTTTTTGAAAAAAAATGAACATACATTCAAAAGAAATTATAGATGAAAGGCTTGAAATAGTTCAAATTAAAAATAAATTATATGGTTAGATAGCTAACACAGAGACATATAATGCTATGTAACCTGATCTTATTGATACCCAACCACGAGAAATCTTGAAGGGCAGCACAGAAGAAAAAATAATCATTTTTTGTATGTTTGTTGGAAAACACGTCTCAGGCCTATTCATCAAATCCAAGCCTTTGGGTTGGATCTCCAAGGCAAAACCAAGCCTTAGGCTTGGGTTTGATTAAGGTTTAAATAGCGCGTGCGCCCTATAGCGCGCATGCGCTATAGCGTGCACGCACTATTAAGATGTAAGTTGCAAAAGAGAACTAGGTGTGTGCATGAAAGAGATAGAGAGAAAGTAGGGGATAGGAGAGGGGAGAGAGTACAGGATGGGAGAGAGAAAGTGAGAAAGAGTAGGGGTGGCAAAGAGAGTATAGGATGAGAGAGAGAGAGTAGGGGTGGCAAAGAGAGGAAGTGTGAGAGAGAGTACAGGTGGAAAAGAGAGAGTGCTGGATGGGGAAAAGAGATTTAAAGTAGGGGATGGGAGAGAGAGGAAGTGTGAGAGAGAGTGCAGGTTGGGAGAGAGAGATTAAGAGTAGGGGATGGAGGAGAGAGAGAGTAGGTGATGGGAGACAGAGTGGGAGAGGAAGAACTTGAGAGAGAGGAGGATGGGAGTGCATGTGTGTGAAAGAGAGAGAGTATGGAATGGGAGAGGGGGAAGACAAAGTAGCTCAAGAGAGAGTAGGGGATGGAAGAGAGAGTAGGTGATGGGAGAGGGAGTGGGAGAGGGGGAGACAGGGGGGAATAGAAATGTGTGTGTGTGTGTGTGTGTGTGTGTGAGAGAGAGAGAGAGAGAGAGAGAGAGAGAGAGAGAGAGAGAGAGAGAGAGAGAGAGAGAGAGAGAGAGAGAGATGAAGAAAGAGAACTTGAGAGAGATAGACAGTAGGCAGTAGGAGAGGGAGTGGGAGAGGGAGAGGGAGAGGGAGAGAAATAGGGGGGATGGGAGTGTGTGTGACAGATGTAGAGAGTAGGGGATGGGAGAGAAGAAGAAGAGTGGGGGGATAAGAGTCTGTGTATCTATTAAAGTGAGAGAGTAGGGGATGGGAGAGAGTGTGAAAGTGTGAAAGTAGGGGGTGGCAGAGAGAGAGTACGACGATGGGGGAGAGAAAGTAGGCGATGGGAGAGGAAAAGAGAGAGGGGGGATGGGAGTGTGTGTGTAAGAGAGATAGAGCAGAGGATGGGAGAGAGTGTGAGAGTGTGAGAATAGGGGGTGGATGAGAGAGAGAGTACGATGATGGGGGAGAGAAAGTAGGCGGTGGGAGAGGGAAAGAGAGAGGGGGGATGGGGGCTGAAATATCCCCGACAGGATATTTGTCTCTTAAACACCAAAATACTTAAAACTTCAAAGGTTTGGCATTTTGTCAGACAGTTAGCAACCAAGGTTGTTCAACGGACTGATGTCAAAGTCTATTCTTGTAATCAGAGTTGTACTGATTCCCAATGAGATGAATGGAGTAATCATAGAATACTTAGGAAAAATTTACAATTGAGTTGCTAACATCTTATTCATGAACGAATGAGTTTACATCTACCAGTCCACTAAAAACATATGGAAAAAGGACATTGTAATAGAACCTACTACCTTTGTCAATGTATTTATGCCTGCCTTGGAAGCATTGTATGTGATTCCTCCAGGCAACTCGCCACGGGAGAGGCCACCAATGGATGAAATATTAATAATTGAACCTCCTTGTCCTGCATCATGCATGCGCCTTCCCACAGCCTGAGATACCAACCAAGCTCCTCTCAAAATTGTTGTAACAACTTTGTTCCATTCATCCTCTGATAAATCTATAGACTCACGTACATCACCTCTGCCCGCCAAAGCTTAATCTCCACGCACTTCCCGCATGTTGCTAATGGAAAACGCAGGGAAGGACGGCCTGGAATCTGCCCGCGATCTGTTCCTGTCAGCCCGCTCTGTGTCTTTGGAACTATATTATTGATGGAAACGGATCGGAGAGATGGGTCTGGACCTCCTCACCCGACTCTGCCTGGAATGACAATAAGATATGCTACGACCGGTGATGTATTTATTACTCCCTACTCCACGCTATTAGTCTTATACGAAATCGCTGCTGTAATGACGGAGGGAAAGATGGGTTTATCGATCTTGTTCCAATGTTTCCTTGCCCGCGCGATCCTGTTCTTTCAACTTGTGCTCTTGGGTTCCAAGCTTCTTTACATTCGTTTTCAGAACGGTGGCGTCCACCAAAAAATGCGTTTTACATAATTATCAAATGGCTCACATGAATTCGAGTTGGTTCCGTAATCGTTGGAACGCGCTCATGGAATCTCTTTCAAAGCTGGAATTTGGAATCTGTGCAGACTTGGCAGCCACGGGACATGAATCCCGTGTTTATTGAATTATTAATCAAAAGGTCGCTTGCTCCCTTAACTCCATCATCGCCAAGCTTCCATCTTGGTCTTCAATCTGTTTATCTCAATCCTGGTTATCAAGAGAACAAGGGTAATTCGATCCTGTAGCTATATGGCTGATGAAATGTCTTGGAAATTCCTTGATCTGCTCACACTGCGTCTTGGACTTGATAGCCTTTCCTGATCACAAACTGAACCCCGGTGTAAATGACCAACGGCCGCATGGATAGAATTTACTCCCGGTTATTATGGTGATTAATACCACTCTCGCTGATCCAAAAATGTGCCGTGATGCAAGAACCAGAAAATTGGCCTTAAGCCGTAATTAATTGCCCTGATGAAATGACTGAATGTCACCTCCAATCTGCAATAATTCGAATGATATTTCACACCCTCAAAATTGCGTACCGATTGAGAGTTATCGTTCTCAATGGCCAACTGTGACAACTGTAGAAACCCTAGGTTCCACAATGCACCTGTGATTGAATCACAATCTAAAAATCAAAGAGAGATAATCCACTGCCTGATTCGAATGGAGCCCCGGGGTGCCTATTTATTCTTTTTCTCCATCCTCTCCAGAGACTTCTAGAATCTTTTTGATCTTATCCCACTAGTGACTTTATTAAATATTTTCCAAGTCACTTTATTAAATACAAGGTCATCTTTTAATATTTATTTATTTAATTAAAATAACTAATTAGTCGTCCTTGGACAACCATTAATTAAATTAATTAAATCGAACTGTCACCAAAAATTTTGGGGACATGACAGTCCGCCCTTCCTGAAATTGCTTGTCCCCAAGCAATGGCTGAACCATGAACCCATCAGTCTGCCTAGATCCCAAATGTAAATCTGTGTATCATCCCAATCCTCATCATACTCCCGTGGAGAAATCATCAATACCAGTAACTGAGAAACTGTTCTCAACATCCAAACAACTGACACTTCTGATGAGATCATCTGAAAACCAACTGTAGATGTCAGTAGAAGAAACCATTCTGCAGAACTCAAGCCAACTGAAACATCAACTCTATCATAACTCAAGCCCCTGTCAAAAAGACACCTGCACCCAACTGGATTGTAGATATGACAACAGCCATAGGTACCTAAATCACTGCCATCAAATCCAATTTCTGAAAAACTGCTCCGAGTGTGTCGATGCTGCAGGCTGAATAACTTGCTACTACCAGTTTTATTTTCAAAAGATGGTGCCAATCTATCCCCTAATGGATGATAATAAACTGGAGCCAATCTATATCTGCGTGAAATAAAATCTTCTATCTCTGTGTCAAAAGAAAAATGATGAGCGTACCCTATCGTTTAATGTCGGTAAGAACCTCCAAACTCTGGTGCTGGCTCATCATCACTGAACTGGGAATCAACAGATGGCCCCTTTTTCTGACTCCGAGTGACTGTAGGCTGGATAGGATCCCGTGCATTTTGCTCAACAAACCCCTCCTCAAGATCCCTGTGAGGTAGCATAGTAGAAAGGACCCCTATAATCTTCTCAACCAATCTGCAAATAACACTAGTATCTTGGATAAGAACACCTTCTGTCACCTTATGCGAGTCTAACTGGACACATGCACTATCCAACAAATACTTCATGAACGGTTCAATGCAGTAAAAATTATATGAGGAAGCATTAACATACTCTCCTTTGCACCACAACTGGTCCTCCTGAAAGGTTGGCATACTCAACTGTACCATACTATCAACTATCTGAGAAGAATCAGTCTGGAAACTGGACTCTACCGGTATCCCAAACTCATTAAGACCATCTTCTTCCAGATCCTGAACATGTGTGTCAGTCTCAACAATAAGCTCCTCAAAAGCAACTGTAGGAGTGTACTTACCGTCATCTACCTCAGTAGTCAAATGAACTGGGTCTGGGGCTGATTTTGACCACAAATGCTCCAACTCCACGGTCACCTCCTTCAACTGAAACTGCGACTTTTGTAGATCTCGCTGTGTGTCCTCTAATGCCTCAGTAGTCACTGTGAGCTCTTGGGAAAGCTCACTCACCTCCTCTTCATGATCCAAGAGTGCCTCATATGCTGTACTCCCCCACTCAACCAAGTGATCACGGTCGGCTACCAATCGTAAATAATCCTGCTTCAAAATCCGAACAGCTTCACGCAAGGCATGAATCTCTGCCAAAGAAAAGTAACCACCGCTGGACTCATCTGTCATAGAAGAACCCCAACCAGTAACAGCCAACAAATGACGAGCAGTATCAAAATGCTCACAAGCAATAGTAATGTCTCGCTCACTAACTTTCAACTGGCTAACCACATGATGGCTCTGGCTAGACTGTCTTCTATAAACTCCCTCTGACACATTGATTGGAGGAATGTCTTCAAAGATACTAGTCTCTGGATTATTACCATCTATATTTTTCGAATCAACTTCAAAACTCATATCAACATCTAGAGTGTCAAAATCTGTAGTTCTGCTGTCAAGCTCTTCTATACCTAAAGAATCTGTCAAAGAAGCTGTGTCTTCAAAACTGTCCATTTCATCCTCCTGGATGTCATCAAGGCCAAAATGATCCTGGGACTCATCCGTACACATTGGCAAGTATGAAAAATCTTCAACACCTTTCAGCAAGGATGGTCGACTGGAAATATGAACCAAACCCAACAACGGTGCATAAAAACTAATACCAACATCAGATGTTCTACTGGCATAAGGAAAGATAACACCGTATATTTTGCTAATCAAATCCATGATAGTACTCAAACAATCATGGCTATCATAAACTGCTAAAGATCTTCGGTTGACTGAATCCCAAATGTTGCTGAAACATTCCCGAATCCATATGCAAGAAACAACTGGTAACTCAAGCAAACTACTTACCTGAGTAATGTGACCAATACCAGCTAACTTCACATACCTGTCTGCCATGGTCCTTATATCCTGGATGTGAATGCAAGATGAACTCGCAGCATTATCAGCTACCATATATGATCCGTCAAATGTAGAAAGTTGAGTGCAAGATGAACTCAGCTCCATGTCGTGTTCATTCCCATGTCTCTTCCAGTCCTGTAATGCCAAAGTTGCTCGAGTGTCCTCAAGCTCACAAGAAAGCTTGACAACTTCCTCCTCCTTCCTCCTCAAGGCATCTGAATAGTCTTTGGCAAGGCTTAGAAGATGATCACGGTCTGATAGAAGATGTAAATAACTCAACTTCGTTGTTCCCATTCCTTCACCAATTGCATGTAAGTCAAAGCAAGAAGAATTTGCTTGAACTCCCTTATGTCCTCCTTGTAACTGAATCATCTGGATGTGCTCTTCTAACATCTCCCACATCCTGTCATGATGAGATAAAGAAGCCACAATACTATCTTTGCTTACCTTCAGCTGGCTGGGCAAATCATGTGAAGTACTACCAATTTCATCCTCATGTGACGAAGCATCTAACTGAGCCTGGTACTCAGCAAAATCATAAATGCTCGATGTCTGCTCATTTTCACCAGGTATCTCATCACCATGCACAATGACATCTTCATCATCATCTGAACTCACTTTACTGTAATCATTGCCTGTCGGAACCAAACTACCTTGAGTACCTGAGGCATCACCTTTGGGAAACCCGTATTCAGCTGTCTCAACTTGAGTATCAAGTTGACAGTTACTATCCATCAGAGTAATGTCCTTCACCGCTTCTTCCTGTGACCGAACTGAAGCCTCTGACTGGTTGCACACTTGTTTCTCGAACTCCTTATTAAGGTTCCTCGTAACATCTCTCATTGTATCTGTCAACTCTTCGTGAGAAGATTCGCCAAAACAAAATCCAGTTGATTTACTCACCTTAGCTGGGACGGACAGCCTGTCAAGCATACGACGGTGCTTAACCAACAGTTCGGACATGTTATGTTTGATTTTTCTGAACTCATCCTGAATGTCTGAATAGTCCTCCTTTCCACACTTCCGACTCTGAATACTACGTCTATTGCTTGTCCGAGATTGTGTCCTTGGAGACTTTGTGCTGTACCTGTCCATCTTGGTTGAAGTAGAGTGCTGATCACTCATGTAAGTCGGTTCTCACCCCACAGGATGGCAAGAAAACCGCTCTGATACCACAGAAATATCCCCGACAGGATATTTGTCTCTTAAACACCAAAATACTTAAAACTTCAAAGGTTTGGCATTTTGTTAGACAGTTAGCAACCAAGGTTGTTCAACGGACTGATGTCAAAGTCTATTCTTGTAATCAGAGTTGTACTGATTCCCAATGAGATGAATGGAGTAATCATAGAATACTTAGGAAAAATTTACAATTGAGTTGCTAACATCTTATTCATGAACGAATGAGTTTACATCTACCAGTCCACTAAAAACATATGGAAAAAGGACATTGTAATAGAACCTACTACCTTTGTCAATGTATTTATGCCTGCCTTGGAAGCATTGTATGTGATTCCTCTAGGCAACTCGCCACGGGAGAGGCCACCAATGGATGAAATATTAATAATTGAACCTCCTTGTCCTGCATCACGCATGCGCCTTCCCACAGCCTGAGATACCAACCAAGCTCCTCTCAAAATTGTTGTAACAACTTTGTTCCATTCATCCTCTGATAAATCTATAGACTCACGTACATCACCTCTACCCACCAAAGCTTAATCTCCACGCACTTCCCGCATGTTGCTAATGGAAAACGCAGGGAAGGACGGCCTGGAATCTGCCCGCGATCTGTTCCTGTCAGCCCGCTCTGTGTCTTTGGAACTATATTATTGATGGAAACGGATCGAAGAGATGGGTCTGGACCTCCTCACCCGACTCTGCCTAGAATGACAATAAGATATGCTACGATCGGTGATGTATTTATTACTCCCTACTCCACGCTATTAGTCTTATACGAAATCGCTGCTGTAATGACAGAGGGAAAGATGGGTTTATCGATCTTGTTCCAATGTTTCCTTGCCCGCGCGATCCTGTTCTTTCAACTTGTGCTCTTGGGTTCCAAGCTTCTTTACATTCATTTTCAGAATGGTGGCGTCCACCAAAAAACGCGTTTTACATAATTATCAAATGGCTCACATGAATTCGAGTTGGTTCCGTAATCGTTGGAACGCGCTCATGGAATCTCTTTCAAAGATGGAATTTGGAATCTGTGCAGACTTGGCAGCCACGGGACATGAATCCCGTGTTTATTGAATTATTAATCAAAAGGTCGCTTGCTCCCTTAACTCCATCATCGCCAAGCTTCCATCTTGGTCTTCAATCTGTTTATCTCAATCCTGGTTATCAAGAGAACAAGGGTAATTCGATCCTATAGCTATATGGCTGATGAAATGTCTTGGAAATTCCTTGATCTGCTCACACTGCGTCTTGGACTTGATAGCCTTTCCTGATCACAAACTGAACCCCGGTGTAAATGACCAACGGCCGCATGGATAGAATTTACTCCCGGTTATTATGGTGATTAATACCACTCTCGCTGATCCAAAAATGTGCCGTGATGCAAGAACCAGAAAATTGGCCTTAAGCCGTAATTAATTGCCCTGATGAAATGACTGAATGTCACCTCCAATCTGCAATAATTCGGATGATATTTCACACCCTCAAAATTGCGTACCGATTGAGAGTTATCGTTCTCAATGGCCAACTGTGACAACTGTAGAAACCCTAGGTTCCACAATGCACCTGTGATTGAATCACAATCTAAAAATCAAAGAGAGATAATCCACTGCCTGATTCGAATGGAGCCCCGGGGTGCCTATTTATTCTTTTTCTCCATCCTCTCCAGAGACTTCTAGAATCTTTTTGATCTTATCCCACTAGTGACTTTATTAAATATTTTCCAAGTCACTTTATTAAATACAAGGTCATCTTTTAATATTTATTTATTTAATTAAAATAACTAATTAGTCATCCTTGGACAACCATTAATTAAATTAATTAAATCGAACTGTCACCAAAAATTTTGGGGACATGACAGGGTGTATGTGTAAGAGAGATAGAGTAGGGGATGGGAGAGAGTGAGAGTGTGAGAGAGTAGGGGATGGGGGAGAGTGTGAGAGTGTGAGAGAGTAGGGGATGGGAGACAAGAGAGAGAGCAAGGGATGGGGGAGAGAACGTAGGTGGTGGGAGAGAGAGTGGGAGAGGCAGAGAGAGCTTGTACAAGATGGGAGAGAGAGAGAGAGTAGAGAGGGAGAAAGAGAACTTGAGAGAGAGAGATAGTAGGTAGTAGTAGTGTGAGTGTGAGAGAGAGTAGGGGATGGTAGAGAGAGTACGATGATGGGGGAGAGAAAGTAGGCAGTGGGAGAGGGAGAGAGAGGGGGAATGGGAATGTGTGTAAGAGTGACAAATTAGGGGATGGAAGAGAAGAGAGAGAGTAGGGGATGGGGGAGATAAATTAGGTGGTAGGAGAGGGAGAGAGATAGGGGGATAAGAGTGTGTGTGAGAGATCTAAAGAGCCGGGGATGGGAGAGGAGAGGGGGTGAGAGAGGTAGAGAGAGTAGGTGGTGGGAGAGGGAAAGTGAGAGAGAGTAAAGGATGGGAGAGAGTAGGAAGAGAGAGAGGGAGGGGATGGGAGAGAGAGTAGGGAGGATAGAGAGTAGGGAGGATGGGGAGTGATGTGTTTTGAGAAAGTAGGGGGTGGTAGAGAGAGAGTACGACGACGGGGGAGAGAAAGTAGGTGGTGGGAGAGGAAAAGAGAGAGGGGGATGGGAGTGTGTGTGTAAGAGAGATAGAGCAGGGGATGGGACAGAGTGTGAGAGTGTGAGAGTAGGGGGTGGTAGAGAGAGAGAGTATGACGATGGGGGAGAGAAAGTAGGCAGTGGGAGAGGGAAAGAGAGAGGGGGGGATGGAGGTGTATGTGTAAGAGAGATAGAGTAGGGGATGGGAGAGAGTGAGAATGTGAGAGAGTAGGGGATGGGAGAGAGTGAGAGTGTGAGAGAGTAGGGGATGAGAGAGAAGAGAGAGAGTAGGGGATGGGGGAGAGTGTGAGAGAGTAGGGGATGGGAGATGAGAGAGAGAGCAGGGGATGGGGGAGAGAAAGTAGGCAATGGGAGAGAGAGTGGGAGAGGCAGAGAGAGCTTGTACAAGATGGAGGAGAGAGAGTAGAGAAGGAGAGAGAGATAGTAGGTAGTAGTAGTGTGAGGGTGAGAGAGAGTAGGGGGTGGTAGAGAGAGTACGATGATGGGGGAGAGAAAGTAGGTGGCAGGAGAGGGAGAGAGAGGGGGAATGGGAATGTGTGTAAGAGAGACAAAGTAGGGGATGGGAGAGAAGAGAGAGAGTAGGGGATGGGGGAGAGAAATTAGGTGGTAGGAGAGGGAGAGGGAGAGAGATAGGGGGGATAAGAGTGTGTGTGAGAGATCTAAAGAGTCGGGGATGGGAGAGGAGAGGGGGTGAGAGAGGTAGAGAGAGTAGGTGGTGGGAGAGGGAGGCTGAGAGAGAGTAAAGGATGGGAGAGATTAGGAAGAGAGAGAGGGAGGGGATGGGAGAGAGAGTAGGGAGGATAGAGAGTAGGGAGGATGGGGAGTGATGTGTTTTGAGATAGTGCGTATGCGCTTTATAGTGCATACACGCTATAGTGTGTACGCACTATCTCAAATCACCAAAAAATAGTCAAAAACCAACCTTGGGGCCCATTTCATCCATTTTTAACTTTTGGTCTGTTATGCTCTCTATTATTTTGACAGAAAACATGGGTTTCAACATCTAGCAAACACTATTTCAACACTTTTGGAAGCTAGCAAACACCAAATTCAATCATTGGATACGTGATTTGAAATTTTTTTGAATATTCTTTTAATAGAAAAGGTTAGTGCAATCCATTTTAAATATTGTTTGTTGATATATAGATACAAATTTGATTATAATTTGATATGTTATGTAATATATAGTGAATTCATTAAAAATTGTATGTTTGAATGAAATGTTATTTCGAAATGGTTAGAAATTTGACAAGTCGTTTGATATATATTGTATATTCATTCAAATAATTATAATTTTTATATGTAATTGAATAATTTTTAATTTACACATTTTAAGTAATTCAGATGTTTGAATAATTTGACATGTAGAAATCATCATCATGCCAAGGAAGAAACCAAAGATTCAAACAAATGCAGATAGGGAGAGAGATTTGACAATTAAAAGAGATAAAATGAAATTACTACGTGAACAAAGAAAATTGCAAAGCAATGATGAAGAATTAACTTTCGAAGAGGATCAAGAACCACCAGTACAAAGAAACAAGGAGGAAGAATTAGAAAGACAAAGAGAACGAATGAGATTGTTACGCTTAAGAAGACAATTGAATTGTGAAGCTACACCATCCTCCAATGTTGGAGTCATATCATCCGCTACACCATCTTCGAATGTTGGAGTCATATCATCCACTACACCATCTCCCAATGTTGAAGTCATATCATCCTCTCATGTTGAAGAGACACTGATTTATAGAGCTGACGATATACACACTCCATCATGTCATGTTGAAAGCACAACATCAACACATCAAGTAGGTGATATTCCATCTTTTACATCTTATTGCCAAGGCACATCATCTTCAGTTCAAGGTACGCAATACACTCAACCTTATATTGATGTTCAAAATGTTGAGAGAATTAAAGAGATTAGAACACCTTTTAGAATTCATTTTAGAAAACCAAAATATTTGATTGATATTGATACTAACATTTTGAAATCAATGCCTGACAAGATTAGCAAGCGTACTTGTCAAAGAAAAGTTAATCATATGTGGAGATTATTTTTTGAAGAATTAAATATTACAGGTCAATGCCAATTATTTGTTGAAATGATGAGGAATTTAAAATTTAGGCCTATCATGAAGATTCTTGGGCTAAGAATGATGGATGATTCAAATGAAAGAAATATTGTAAAGAATCTAATGAGTGCTTATGAAAAAGTGGGTTCTAAATCATGCACCAAAGATAGTAATATCACAAGACAAGTACTCACATCGACAATAGTAAGTAGCCAAATGAAGAAAGCTCAACTCATGAGAAAGACAAGCAAAACATTAAAAATTGGTAGAGGTACCTTAAGGAGAGCCATGCTAAGGTGTGAGAGATTAGAAGATCCAACAAAAAATGAGTTATGGACATTTAGCAGTAGACTGTCGTAAAAGGATAAAGAAATTAGTGAAGCTTTGAAATCATTGATCGAAGATTTTTGGCAAAATAACACACGTGTTTCTCCTAATCAAAGAGATGTTGTAAGAAGGAGGATTGGTAGCTGAAATCGCAAGCCACATGCGAAACATTTTTTGGACTCAACTCAGACACAATTTTTTGCAAAATTTATTGGTATGTATCCTCAAATTCGAATAAGTCAAAGATTTTTTGAGATGGGTAAACCTTTTTATGTGAAAATAAATCACACACGCACAACTTGTTGTTGTAGGATACATATTGAATTTTCTAACCATTTTGATGTTTTTAGGCACATATGCGTAGTTTTGCATTCTTAGTTTGTTTTGCAGGATTGTGACATAAAAGAGCCACCAAGATCTTCAAGGGAATTCATATCCAACATTTTATGTGAAATAGGGGATGACCAACAATTTTACAAGACATCATGCTTGGATGGTACATGCTTATTTTGTGGTTCTTTGCAACTTTTATCGACTTGTCAACATATGGATAGTACACATTCAATTGGAGATGAAATAGTAGATTACGGAAAATTCAAGACAATGACATATGCTCTAAAAGATGGGAAACATGGTAAAAGATGTGATCTAGTTATTGAAAAGATTCCAGTGTATGAGTTCATGAAGATTTTTCGTGAAAAGATTATGTACGAGTATGCAAGGCATACCCATAGAGCTTGATGGTTGGATTTGCAATTCAAGTTGTGCAAGGATACGTTTCCATTGGATACCATTGTTTTGGTTGTAGGTTTTGCAGAGAACTACACACTACAACCAAAAAATGAGGTGCAAGCAAAGTATTATACATCTCAACAGGTTTCTATATTTGTTCACATAACATTCATGCATTCACCTACAAGTACAGAGGATGACAGGAAGATTTTGAGGGAGTACCATTTTTACATCAGCGATGATCGATCACATTGTACAGAGTTTGTACATGGTTGTTTTCAAATATTTTATGGAGATTTGGCTAACAGAGGCATATCATATCGTCAACACATTATTTGGTCAGACAATTGTGCATCTCAATTCAAGAATGCATGGATGTTCTATTGGTTGAGCAGGATGCACAGGTTGTGTAGAATTCAATATATGTGGAATTTCACAGAGGCTGGTCATGGTAAGGGAGAGCATGATGGTGCAGACACATGCATTAAAAGAGCCTTGGCTCGTGAAGAACTAAAGTACAAAGATGGAGCAATATTGATAGATGCAAAATCCATCGTCCAATGGTGTAACGCTACAATGGGTCCAAGTAAGGAAGGTGAGTCTACAGTTCATAGATTTTTTTGGTTGATAGATAATACTAACATTTCACAATATCAAGATTGTTGCACACTAACAGGATCTAGTGAGTTACACTCTTTTAGAAGCTCTGATGCAGGTTCATGGAGTATCCACAAACAAAAAATGGCATGCTATTGTCCATCATGTGCAGAGGAAAATTGGGATGACTGTGAGTCAACTGAATGGGTGGACAAATGGGATATACGAGTTTTGGACCCAATTGACACCTATCGTCCCCCATAAGCACTGGAAATGGTAGAGATGGATTCATCTATTGACTTTGACCGCTTGTCAGATTTAGTGCAACCTGGTAATATATATATATATATATATATCTTTGTAATTTCAATATGTAACTTTATAATTTTTACCCAAGTATTTTCTGAATTAATGATCGCATTTTGTACATTTGTCACTGCAGGCCATGTTTTTGCTGTTATTGCACCTGAAGACAATGAAGAAGGGACAGATTATTATTTGTGTCATTGTGTTGAAGCCAAACAAAAATTGGATCACTCAGTTATAGATGGTGAAGGTTTAGAGTACCATGTCGGTACGGTGGTTGTAACAGGCACATGGCTTAGACGATATCCTATGAAGAATCCTAACTTGTGGTTATTTGAGGATTGACAAACAGACAGGAAGATTCTTCATTATTCAAACCTTGTTGTCGCATCAAATGTCCACTTGATAAAATATGGTGGAAAACCACATAATAAGATTCTTTGGAAAGTTCGCGAGTCAGACCATGAGGCAATACTTGACACATTAAAATGTCGAGTAGATCCAGTTGGCTCATTAGATTGAATTGGGAGAGAGAGAAAAAGTGATCAATTGGATCCAAATACAATGTTACAACCTCTTCCCCAAGACTATCACATGACTAAGGTGGACCGTATTGTTATGATGTGTAAGTGATGAGATTTAGTTTTGATTTGTTTAGAATATAGATACATTATTTGAATTTATATTAGATTCTTTAATAGGACCCATTTTTTTAATCTTATCTTAGATTTTTTACTGTGCTAATTCTTCATTTGTAGGTCACCAAAGAAGAGGGCTAATAAAGTTGATGCACAAGTGATAAAGGGTGAGATGCCAAAATCATCTGTGAAATGGTATTATCAATTCACATCCTCAATATTTATTAGTGTTCTTTGTTCAAGTACCATTGTATGCTAATCATCTTATGCTTGGAATTGCAGAGGTTAAATTATGTCAATACTAAGGTTTGTAGCATCAATACTAAGGTTTTTAGCATCAATGGGCACGCCAAGTATAGTAGTTGTATCATGAATCCTTCTGAACCAATATGACTAAGATTCTCGGAAGAAGACTAAACCATATCATCTATCTACTCCCTCTTTATATAAGAGTTTGTCAAACAATGAGAATGAAACATTGATTATTACTCCCCCCTCAATGTAAAATTCTCATTGATTGCATTTTGTAAAGTTTTAAGTCACTATCAACCTCTATATCATTGTATTCTTCTTATCATCAAATTACACAACAATGAGAATATGAATGATGACTTCTTCACATGAACCTGACAATTGTAAATGCTACACCTTAATAAATGTTTGGGCTTGGTCTTTACCATTTGAGCTTATAATACAATACATTGGCTTCATTTGTATTTGGAAGTATTTATTATGTTTGTTCCAAAAGTCATTCTTCATTTGCCAATATGAAAATGCGACTATCATGAAAGGCATAGTCTTATAATTTGTAATTTGTATAATGGTATAAAAGCTTGGTTGTGGGTTTGAATCCATTGCCCCCATGACCCTCCTTCTCATGCATTTATTCTATTTATTCTTCTACCTCCTCCTCCGCTTGGCCATTTTGCAACACCATCTGGATGGAACTCTAGCCTTCCTCAAAACCATTATACATGACCTCTTCTTCTTCAAGATATTCTATAAAAAGTTCCTCAACCCTTGAACCTTTCAAAACCCCAATCTCAATGGAAGGCTTCTAGACCAAAGGAACTAGTAGATCCGGTTCTTTAAGAGAAAGAGACAACAAATCCAATTTTCTAGTGACTAGATGGAAAATTGGGGAAATCATTTCAATTAGTTGTAAATCAAAAGGAATTATAAGTAAACTATATCAATATAATAAGTAACTTAGTAATTATATCAATATAATTTAATTACTAAGGAAATGAATTTATTACTCTAACATATAGTACATTATTTTGCAGACAAAGGTGTTGAATTTGATGCTTAATAGATTTACATACATGTGTAATAAATAATAAGTGTTGTAGCTTTGGGATTAACACTATAAAATGAAGGATGTCATACTACATTCGCAGAGGTACCAAAATATTTTATTTGATATGGAGACAAAAGAAAATGTGTATTCTTCATAACTGCATTTGAGTCTCATGTATTATCATTTTTAGCTATTGACATCAGAGATACCTTTACATCTTCATCATTGTATTGATCAACGAGTCCTTATTGGACTCACTAGTTCTAAGCCAATGACTAAGGTATGAAAGAGTTTACATTAAAATTTCATTAGTACTAAAATTCAATATAAAATTCATAGGCACAATCGAGTGGTAACTTTGATGGTTTTTGTAGGGTCTTATTATTCCTGACCATCAGTGTATCCCTGAGGTGTATATACAGAGGAATTATCAGCTAGCTGTAAGAAAATATTAAGTTTTATGTGTAAATATATTTTATTTTTTTTATATAAAATAGTTATTTATTCATATATAATTTTGATTGTAACATGTCGAGTTATAGAAGATTCTAGACTAATGGACTAGTGAGCATGTTAGGAAGACCTCGTTATATACACTGGTCATCTCCCACTTGTTGGCAATTAAAGACAATTAGGGATTTATTTTGTTCCCCTAGTTGGAAAGAGTATATATCTAATGACGTACATTTTACACCTATATGGCATTATTGGGCATATGTTTTGTATAATTTTTTCTATGTATGTCATTTTTTACATATATTTCATGTATGACATTATTAGACATATGCTTATGATGTTTCAAATTATTGATAAATGAATTATATGATATTGTTAGACCTTATGGAATCAACTTTGATTTTTTGTTATCACATTGGTTTGATGCTTGTATTCAATCAATCAACATATTTTCCTTTTAATTCTTCCACATTTGGCATATCCATCTAACAATGAACTTATGATACTCCCATCAAGAAGTGCATGATTGCATGGTTTTATGGTGGATGTCCCTCTCTTTTTTAAATTCCAATTTTATTCATCTACATGAGTAAGGGAGATCAATTCCATTTCTTTCAATTGTATTTAAAGGTCATTACAGTTTTTTAAAACAATGTGATTAAATAAATATTATTCAACATTTACCTCTATCATCAAGGTTGATTCATTCCTCCTCTTATTTTACTAAATAATTTGGATGAATCACCCATGGCTCCTTACATTTCTTGAAGAAAATTTTCAAAGACTTTGCAACATGTCTTCTCTTCTTCCATATAGTTCATGTTCATTGAAGACATTTGGTCAAACAATATATATGCTTTGTATATTCTCACAACACCAATAGTCATGGTACAATACTTACAAGATCCATAGTTGAAGAGAAGCTATGTGAAGCTTCTAGAACCATGGACCTATACTTAATTTAGTATTATTGCATCCATGTTACTTATGAAAGTGGAACTTTCACATAGATAAGTAGGGAAACCAAAATTGAAAGCCAAACTTAACATAGAAAAGTAAAGCAAGCCTCAACTATATTCTCATTAAACACTGTGAATTCAAATATCTTTGATGGGGCATATATCAAAGCTTGTACAAGATATGGATGAGGTTCTAGTTCCTACAGGACCATGTTGCAGAGACCTACAATAACCTCTCTCGCTTTTTGGAGATCGCATTCTGTTTTCATTCTACAACGCCATCTCGGGTGATGTTGAAACTTGCAGTGTTGGCGAGTACAAAGTTGCCAACTGCCAAATATCTCTCATCTTTCATCGTGGGATCAAACTGTCTGCTCCATTAGCTCTGGGTGGCCGGGTAAACCCTATCCCCAACCTCATCTTGTCCCCTTCAATGCTCGAACGTTCTCAGGCACGTTGAACCGGAATGTCCCTAAGGGTTACTAAATGCCACAGGGCTGCAATCTTTGATGGGGCATATCTCGGAGCTTGTGCAAGATATGGATGAGATTCTAGTTCCTATAGGACCATGTTATAGAGACCTACAATAACCTCTCTCACTTTTTGGAGATTGCATTCTATTTTCATTCTACAATGCCATCTCGGGTGATGCTGAAACTTGCAGTGTTGGCCAGTACAAAGTTGCCAACTGCCAAATCTCTCTCATCTTTCGTCGTGGGATCAAACTGTCTGCTCCATTAGCTCCAGGTCACTGGGTAAATCCTATCCCCAATATCTTCTTGTCCCCTTCAGTGTTCGAACATTCTCAGGCACGCTGAACTGGAATGTCCCTAAGGGTCACTAAATGACACAGGGATGCAATCTTTGATGGGGCATATCTTGAAGCTCGTGCGAGATATGGATGAGATTCTAGTTCCTACAAGACCGTGTTACAGAGACCTACAATAACCTCTCTCACTTTTTGGAGATCACATTCCATTTTCATTCTATAATGCCATCTTGGGTGATGCTGAAACTTGCAGTGTTGGCCTGTACAAAGTTGCCAACTGCCAAATCTCTCTCATCTTTCGTCGTGGGATCAAACTGTTTGCTCCATTAGCTCTGGGTGGCCGAGTAAACCCTATCCCCAACCTCGTCTTGTCCCCTTCAGTGCTCGAATGTTCTCAGGTACATTGAACCGGAATGTCCCTAAGGGTCACTAAATGCCACAGGGCTGCAATCTTTGACGGGGTATATCTCAAAGCTCGTGTGAGATATGGATGAGATTCTAATTCCTACAAGACTGTGTTATAGAGGCCTACAATAACCTCTCTCACTTTTTGGAGATCGCATTTCATTTTCATTCTACAATGCCATCTCGGGTGATGTTGAAACTTGTAGTGTTGGCCAGTACAAAGTTGCCAACTGCCAAATCTCTCTCATCTTTCATCGTGGGATCAAACTGTCTACTCCATTAGCTCTGGGTGGCCAGGTGAACTCTATCCCCAACCTTGTCTTGTCCCCTTCAGTGCTCGAACATTCTCAGGCACGCTGAACTGGAATGTCCCTAAGGGTCACTAAATCCCACAGGGCTACAATCTTTGATGGGGCATATCTTGGAGCTTATGTGAGATATGGATGAGATTCTAGTTCCTGCAAGACTATTTTGTAGAGACCTAAAATAACCTCTCTCACTTTTTGGAGATCGCATTCCATTTTCATTCTACAATGCCATCTCGGGTGATGTTGAAACTTGCAGTGTTGGCCAGTACAAAGTTGCCAACTGCCAAATCTCTCTCATCTTTCATCGTGGGATCAAACTGTTTGCTCCATTAGCTCTGAGTGGCTGGGTAAACCCTATCCCCAACCTTGTCTTGTCCCCTTCGATGCTTGAACATTCTCAGGCACGCTGAACTGAAATGTCCCTAAGGGTCACTAAATCCCATAGGGCTGCAATCTTTGATGGGGCATATCTCGAAGCTCATGTGAGATATGGATGAGATTCTAGTTCCTACAGGACCATGTTGTAGAGACCTACAATAACCTCTCTCACTTTTTGGAGATCACGTTCCATTTTCATTCTACAATGCCATCTCGGGTGATGTTGAAACTTGCAGTGTTGGCCAGTACAAAGTTGCCAACTACCAAATCTCTCTCATCTTTCATGGTGGGATCAAACTGTCTACTCCATTAGCTCCAAGTGGCTAGGTAAACCCTATCCCCAACCTCATCTTGTCCCCTTCAGTGCTCGAACGTTCTCAGGCACGTTGAACTGGAATGTCCCTAAGGGTCACTAAATCCCACAGGGCTGCAATCTTTGACAGGGCATATCTCGAAGCTCGTGCAAGATATGGATGAGATTCCAATTCCTACAAGACCATGTTACAGAGACCTACAATAACCTCTCTCACTTTTTGGAGATCGCATTCCATTTTAATTCTACAATGCCATCTTGGGTGATGTTGAAACTTGCAGTGTTGGCCAGTACAAAGTTGCCAACTGCCAAATCTCTCTCATCTTTTGTCATGGGATCAAACTGTCTGCTCCATTAGCTCTGGGTGATTGGGTAAACCCTATCCCCAACCTCATCTTGTCCCCTTCAGTGCTCGAATGTTCTCAGGCACGCTCAACCGGAATGTCCCTAAGGGTCACTAAATGCCATAGGGCTGCAATCTTTGATAGGGCATATCTCGGAGCTTGTGCGAGATATGGATGAGATTTTAGTTCCTACAAGATCGTGTTGTAGAGACCTACAATAACCTTTCTCGCTTTTTAGAGATCATATTTCATTTTCATTCTACAATGCCATCTCGGGTGATGCTGAAACTTGTAGTGTTGGCCAGTACAAAGTTGCAAACTGCCAAATCTCTCTCATCTTTCGTCGTGGGATCAAATTGTCTGCTCCATTAGCTACAAGTGGCCAGGTAAACCCTATCCCCAACCTCATCTTGTCCCCTTCAGTGCTCAAACGTTCTCAGGCACGCTCAACTGGAATGTCCCTAAGGGTCACTAAATGCCACAGGGTTGCAATCTTTGATGGGGCATATCTCGGAGCTCGTGCGAGATATGGATGAGATTCCAGTTCCTACAGGACCGTGTTGCAGAGACTAGAGATTAGCCAAGGATAAGGATCTAGCATAGTAAGAAAATGATTATTTATCTGGTGGATATAAGTCTTTTATATAACAAACCATTTATATGCATAGTAAAAGAACTAAATATAGATTTGAGACATATTGATCACCTGCAGTCTGATCATCTTCACAAGTATGCAACTTTTGTTTCACTCTTTCATGCGAGTTTATTGAACTTTCTTTATGAGGTCATTTACAGATGGGATGTTCAAAGGTTGAGTTCCTATGGGCTGTCAATACTTTGACTATACTTTAAGTCAACGATTATCAATATGGGAAAAATGGAACTCGTTGTATTTTGAAGTACTGAGAAGATGGCTTTGCCCTTCCCCATGAGTTTCAAAAATGGGAGACATTAGGTAAGAGAGTGAAAATGTTACTATCGCTTCAATGTACATGACACAATTGGAAATGCAAATTTTGATGGTAATCATTTTGTGATAAGGGAGAGACTAGGGATGATCATTGTTACTATCTCTTTAGTAGTGGATTTTTGTTTTCTCTTGAATTTGGTGGTGGGGGATCAGTGGTAATTCTCCTTGGATATTCCTTCTTATGATGTTAGTGACAAGTGTTGCTCTTTGAAAAAACTTATACAATCTTTTTTAAATTATTAGATAAAAATAAAGAATTGTAAGTATTAAACATGATTAGCCTTTAGTTCCTAGAAGATCTTTATTTTCCCATCAATGCATTCAAAAAGTTAAGTTTTAAGAAGATCATAAATAGAAAAAATTAGAGAAGCGATTTAAACATTTATATTGATTGGAAACATGTGAGTCTTGAGTTTCCTCTACCTTTTAAAGAACGTTCCTTAGCTAGCATACCTAATTCCACATTCCATAAGAGTGTCATTGCGCTAAAGATTTAGGAAACCAACTGCTCTAAGATAAAGCTTCCCGGTCAATAATAATCTAGCCTATTGAGGTAAATAATACTTCTCAATTAAACTTGTGTTAATTCAGTATTAATTTTGTAATTAACTAGAATTTCAGTATCTGTGTACAGGGGGTGATTGAGAAAACTATTTGAGGTCCAATTTGAAAATATATTTGTAAGGATCTCGACCAAGGTTCACAACTTCGATCATTAATACATTCATTTAGGCTAGAACCTCACTACAAAAAAATAATATATAAAAAAGGTAGTGAATAATGTCATGTCTAGACCCAAATCAACCAATGAAAGTCAAATCAGCATAATGTGGAACAACAATATATACATTGAGTGGGTTGTCATAGAAAAGCTTCAGAATAAAATTCATGTATAGAATTAAAAGACCTTAAAGAAAATTTATGCTTGTAACACAAATGGCCATTCAAAATTGAATATGATTACAATATGTGAAATAGCATTACGAGAACTTGTAATGCTCTTGTGAACATCGTGTTAATTCTTGTAAGAATCCCTAAGATGCTTGTTATACTCAAAATTTTGTTGAAATTGAAATAATTTCTATCCTGTCGGTTAATTGGCTTAGGGTGATATATGCTTCTTGGATGGAATAATGAGTTCGTGATTAACTCTGTATTAAGATTCATAGAATCTTCTAGTTATTTGCAAAGGAAATTTATAAATTAAGCTAATGTCATATGGCTTTCTTGAGAAAGATGTTCGTGTTCTTATTGATGGGTACTAATGACTGTCCACATTTAGTTCTTCAATATCCTATTTGACAAGCTTTCCATAGACATTTCTTTGCCATACTAAGTATTTTTGAAAACATATTTGAGTAGAAGAACTATAGTAGATACTACATGATGTTTTAACAAATAAAGTAATGGGTTAAAGACTATTATTTCCAAGGTATTATGTCATAGTATTTTAATTGTAATGATCTTAGACTAATGATATTCTTGAAGGTAACTTTGACATGCAGCAAGAAAGACAATCTACAGCCAAGGCTATATTGTGCCTACAACCAAAGCCATAAATGCTCACAGCCAAAGCCACTAGTGCACATAGCCAAAGCCATGGATGCTTATAGCCAAAGTTACGAGTGTTCACAGCCAAAGCCATGAGTACATGAAGTCGATGATCACAATTGTTTACAACTATTCACCAGAAACAACTTCTTTGTAGTTTTTGAGAAATACTAATAAAGCAAAAAATAACATCTACTAGTTGGTAGACATAATGGCAACTCTCTAGCAATTGAATTTAATTTCATACATGCACATATCTAATTTAATGTCATACATGAACATATCTAATTTAACATAATACATGAACAAACATATAATATAAAATGATAACCAATAATGCCATATACATTAACAAACACATAATATATTATGATAACCAATAATGTTGTATATGAACAAACATATCATATATTAACCAATAATGTCATACATCAAATATAGAATGTCATATGTACATCAAATGTATGTCGAATATGTCTCTCTGATGTCTATATATATACATGGGGAAGGAAACAAGTCTTTCTCTATATATATGTATCGAATATCTCAACTACATCTTTTCTTTCCCATGAGGGGAAGGAAACAAGTCTCTCGACGTCCTCTGCCGTCGTGTGGAGGGAGACAATGGAGATTACGGGGCCCTCCTGACACACTCACTTGACCTCTTGTTGAGGCTCTTCTCCAGGTCCATCTGATACAAAGAAAGTAGATATGAATCAATATTTATTATACGTTGAAATCAAATATATGTACACACAAAATCAATTATTTTCTTATCGCCAACAAATAGTCACTCTGTAAGTCCACCTCAAATGCTCGTGGACGATCAAGCGTGACAAGACCCTATAACAATTCAATAAATATAATCACTTATAAATAACATTAGAAATTTTGAGATTAACTATTATAAACAACAACTAAAATGAAGAAAATTCTTTCATACCTCCGTCAGTGGCTGTGAGCTAGCCACAGCTGCGGCCACTCCACTATCAACAGACTGTCGCAGATGAGGAGGTGTATCTGACATCATGAGCTGCATGTCATACAATACACGTTATATCTAACATGAAACATGGAATAAATATAATCAATTGAATTAAATTAACATGAAACAATTGTACCTGTGTGAAGCTCGTATGATGTTTCTGCTCTATGTCTGTGGTAAAGGTTGAGGGTCTTGTGGAGAACTGATGGACATGCATAATTTTTTTTGTCAATCCTTAATATGATTATGTAATAAATATATGTATTAATTAAAATGATTAAATTGATACATACCTCAGGACTCATCGAAGGGACAAAAAATGGGCCTAGAGGATCGCTGCTAGGCCCAGCAACACTTTGACCCTAAATTTTGAACAATGTCAATAAATGCTAATTAATTAATCATTCACTATACATATGAAATGTGATCAAATTAGTAATTTACCTATGTGTCAATGCCAAATGTCTCGTTCAGGAACTCATCGGTGACAAGCCCATCATCCGCAACATCTCCGGCATGAGTGCCAAATGTGCATAGGGATCCGCATGAAGTGCACATGTGACCATGATGCATAGAAGGCTCCTCGTCAACTAATGGGCTCATGGAATGGAGGAGGGTCTGTGTCAAAGCATTAATGGTCCCTAGAGTGCTAGCCTCTACATGTTCCTTCACAACTGAAGGAATAATCACATGCTCGTGTTGTGGATGGACCACAGGTGCCCTAACTACATTAGGGTCACGACGTGCTCCTGGCCTCTCAAATGATGACCCCCCACCTCTACCCTGGGAGTGTAACATATCAAAATAATTGGGGATCTCCCCAAGGTCAAACTCACAATATAATTTCTTCAAAAAATACATGGGGACCTCGTGATTGTTGCAAGGAGGGGCATCAAAAACCATCCACCATCTATCCCAAAAATTATTTCTAATAGCATTGTGTATGCACCAATGGATGAGGAATCGTTTAGTACCCTCTCTACCAGTATTTGGCTCACCGAGTTTTCTAAATAATGCACATATACTACCTTTTGATATTTCTTTTTTTTTAACATCTTCATATGACAATTTATTTGCATAAAATCTTTTTTGTTCATCCCTCTTAGCCCGCCAAATATCTAACTGAACACTAACTGAGGCTATCTGAGTGTTAATAGATTCGAGGGATGATGCCAATTGAGCCCTCATTGGATTGGTTTGTCCGGATTCTTTCAACCGAGCAATGAGTCTTTCTAATTCAGTTTTGCCTCTCTGTATTTCATTTCTTATATTTTCTTGTGTGCCTGGCGGAGGTCTTGCAATTGGTTCGGGTTGTGGAATTTGTTGTTCTTCTTGAAGAGGGTTTTGATTTTGAGGTTCTTGAGGGTTTTGTGGATTTTCCGGTTGATTATGGACATTTCCTAATAAAAAATCAATTGAAATCCAACTAAATAAACAAATCTAAATGAAATTTGTAAAAACCCTACAAAAGAATATCAAAAACCAATAAAACAATATGGAAAACTATTAAACAATGCAAAGTTAAGTTTATATCACTTACCTCATTGTTGTGGGTGTGCTCGTTGTCTTGGATTTCGTCGGTGAGGAGGCATTTTGGCAAATGGTAGTGAATTTTTGCTGTCAAACCCGCGTACACGCTGTTGGAGAGCCAAAAAACAAAATGAAAATGATGGGCCGCAAGTCTGCAACCCATCATATAACTTTTTGAACATCAGAATAGTGTGTATGTGCTATGGATTGGGTGACCCAAGCCATAGCGCATACGCGCTATTGAAAATTAGAAAAAAAAAAAAAAAAACTTGTCATCTTTTTGGCACCACCACTCAGTGCATATGCCCATATACACAAATATGAATGTCATTAGACATTTGTCCACCTACATATGTCCATGTCTCCTTAGCCATTAGACAATGTCCACCTACTATCTCGAGATAAAAATGTGACCTAGGCACTTTTACCACCCAACTATGGAGTGGTTAGCTCCCTCGAGATTTTTCCTAACACGAAGAATTCCTAGACCTTATCCAAGAAGCCTAGCAACCTAGAACTGGTCGATCAAATGGATTTGGTGCAGTCGTGTAACTAATCTACACACACATATGCCAATGTAGAAACATAAACATGGATGTGGTAGGGAGATGAAACGATAACCATATTGCATAGAAATACATATGCAATAAATATAAGGAAACTTGCAATAAAGAATATAACTGTTTCCACATAACCCATAATAGATTTAAAATAAATATGTAATTGAAATCCATATGCAAGAGAATACACAACATACCCAAAAAAATGTGACACAAGATATAACCTAGAAAATCCTCATCAAGGGGAAAACCCAGCCTCCAAAAGCATCCATCACCATGTATTAGTCAACAAAAAATACCATTGCAATATAACCATGGAAGCCTTCAAAGCCATAGCCACAACCAAGCAATCCATGTGAATAAGCATGAATCCACACATCCCATGCCATGCTTCCAACCTTCACAAATGCTCCCTTGGCTAATTTGTCAAGGCTTTTCTTGCTTAACTCTTTGCCTTCTTCTCTCTCATACAACAACTACCTTTGTGGCTACTTATGTAGTAGCAAGTCTCACAAAACCACCAAGTGATATTACATAGACAATGTGTTAAAACCATGTGCTACCTAACCCATTGACCCCACATTTAATATTAAAATTTTAATTATTTTCCCTGATACTAAATAATTACATGAAATATTATAACAATGTTACAATACAACTCATCAAGTATATCCCATGGCAATCTTTACACATTGCACGCCCATTTAGGTGCTCCTAGATACAAAATTACATAATAAAATAAAATAATACAATATAAAAATATTATGCAATGTGTGCAACATCCATTATCTCAACAATCTCCCACTTGTTGCATACATTGCATAGGGTCAATCTGTGGCCACATAAATGAACAAGGAAAAAATCCCCCCTAGCACATCCACCATCATGGATCAAAATACATGAAATGCTCCATCCTAGTACCCACAACAAAATTAAAGTATTTAGCATCTCAAACATGAATGATCTCACCTCATGTTATGCCACTACCACTAGACATACATAGAAGCCATCCAAAGAGAAAGCCACCCAACCTATTGCATTAGAAGATCATAAAATCCTATACCAACTAAAATTCCAAGCACAAAAACCTAATCCAAAGGTAATCACATTTATCCATAATTGTCAAAATATCCATAGCTGAAATGGCACCCACAACACATGCCAAACCCATCCAACTATCCGTACCTCCAAAGGTATACCAAGTGAATCTCATATCATCAACATATCCAATTTGTAATCTACAATCACAAGCCTCAAGAGCAATACTTGCCACATATATACCAAGAAGCTCCCACCGTAAAAGATATCATCTTAAAGAAGTGAATTCATGTAGTCTCAAGGACATCCACAAAATATAAACCAATAACTTGCAAGAATAATTCTCATAACAAGTCTCCAACACTCTCCCAAGTTCTCCACAACCAACAAAGGAAAGAAGTAAAGAAATAATCATGTCATCTCTCACATGACATACATGAGCACAAACTAGTGATCACAATCTCTAACCAATCTCAAATCCAATGTAAGAAAAATTAGACATCCAAGAAGATAACCAAGACCAAAGAGAAACCATGCAAATCATAACCTATATCATGTCCTTCTACACAAACCTTTAGATGTAAATTGTGCAAGTATGATCTCCTCTATCAAACCCCAACCAAGAAGCCAAAAGAACACCTAAACCATACCATTATAACTAATCATGGATGTAAGCCTTTCACAAGAAGATCAAACTCATATACCATTCCTAACTCAAGTAATAACCATTCCTAAACTAAGGAATATGCCCAATATAAAACTATCTCCCAAGGTTAACCAACATAACAACATATGCAAATGGAGATAACTAATGCTAAACCATCTCTCAAATGAACCCTCCAAAACTACGTCATGTACCATAGCTCAAGATCCATATCCACGAAAGACAAGTATAAACATAATGCACTTGAGAGAAATAATAGGTTATACCTCTCAAGTAGTAAACTATCGAGTAGACCAAGAGTGGGGAATGAGAATGCTCATCCAGATATCCAAGTCTCCAACCAAGACTCATCTAAAAACAAACTCCTCTCAAGTCCATATCAGGTGAATGCCCCTTGGACTTCCTATTGAAACCAAACAACTATCCCAACAAATACTTCTCTAATCCAAGAGTAATGAACATCATCACCACCTCTAAGTATCCATGAACACCTGTAACTAATCAATCCATGTCAACTCCAAATGCAACATAACAATACCATGAAGTATCTAGCTTATGATCAATGTACTCAATACCAAGAAACTAAACGACCAAGATCAATTTCAAAGTTTCAACCATGGCCTTAGGAATATAAACATGACAACATGATTTAACCATCTCAACCAAAGAGATAACATTCTCCATATGAACATATTATAACATGCCAAAAACTCTAAACGTGTATCAAGAGTATATCATAACATAACAATGAAACCATCCTAACTCCAAGGATAACATGCTAAGTGAAAACATAAACCACACCTTTACCAAGAACCCCATTAGTCCTCAAGATGCAACTGTCCCTACACACCATGAAGAAAACCATCTCCACATACCATGAAGAACCATCTCCACACACTATGAAGATAACCAAGTGCACCATGCAAATGTCAAAGGCTCTTCTGCAACAATTGGATCTAAGACAATGCATCTAAGACAAATCTCCAACATCTGCAAACACTCAATAAATATATCAATTCCAAAAACTCCCACTCAACCACGGTACCAAGTCACCCATGGCATCATAAAATCCATCTCCTACATGAATATCCTCTAGGTCTACACTCACACAACCAAAGAGTCAATACCAAGTGAAACCAAGATCTCCAAACAAAGAAAATACAAACCAAACCAAGAACTAATCCTACATTATCACCTCAAAATTGTTACAAGCTCCCACTAAACCATGTATCCAAGCTATCCATGATATCATGATGAAAAAACTTTCTCTAACCATGAGAGTCAACCAAGGCATCAAACCATCAAAGAACTCAAAGAGCACATCATGAGCTCCTCAAAATAAACCAAATAACCATGATCCTCAACCAAGAAGATATACCACCATAACCAAATTAGGAATCCAAACCAATGAACATCAAGGATGTACCTATATATCCAATCATGTCATGCCAAAATCCATGACACCATGATCACATCCATGAACCGAGCATCTAACTCTCAAAGTGTCAAACCTGTCAGCATAAAATAGTCAACCACAATCCTCCACCATGATTGTACCTAGTAACAACATCTCATCCCTTCTACATGATTTTTTTTTTATAAAATCATATGACTTAGGGTATGGACAACCCAAATCCAAGCCACCAATCTGAATATGCATTAATAATGAAAGATCAATGGGCAAAGACAACCCATATCTAAGTCATAAATGCAACCTATAAGTATAGATCGCTTACAACACTACACAACTTGTAGACCCACCAAGTCATCATACACATCCAAACCAAACACTGATAACCATATCATCATGAGACCAATCTGAAATATGCATTGAGTATACAATGACATCAAATCTTAAATCTCCAAAATATGCAATGCCATAAACTCACAATGCTACCATAGTCAATATATATCATAAAATATTTATATTAATATATCACCAAATAAACTATGCTAAACCTACAAAAAATCTAAACCAGTGTAGATCTTTCCAAGAGCTTTTTGTTGACTACTCAAAGTCCAAAATCTGACTTTGTATGCCCAAGTTATGCCCTAATCTATGCTCAAAATAAACAACATCCAACTTTCAAGCTCTTAAAACCTAAAAAAATGTCAAAATCATAGAACCAAACCTACACTAAGTTGTAGTGCTCTAAATTATCTTTCCAACGCCTATAAGAAGTCTAAAATCTGATATGTGGAGAGAAAGTTATGGTTATTTTACTAAGATAGTCTTTTTACCATTTTCACTGCGACTTTTTAAATTTTTTTGTGACGAAAATTTTGACAAGATTAAATTTGACGACCATCATTGGTCGAAACTAAAAACCATTTTAATTTTCTCTTCACATGGCCAAACTTGAGCATATTATATATCAAAATTTATGGAAACATTGACCCGAATCCAATGGTGAGGTATGTTTTTACTGAGGAGGTCATTTCTACAAGCTCCCCCTAAACCCCTCATTTAAATGAAACATTCAAAAAATCCTTTTGTCCAACAATTTCACATGCCCAAAATCTGCCAACATCTCATCATAATAGAAAACACAAAACTCTAGGATCTGCAATAAAAAACTCATATATCTACAATAATGGTTTCCACATAACCCATAATAGATCTAAAATAAATATGTAATTGAAATCCACATGCAAGGGAATAGACAACATACCTACAAAAATGTGACACAAGATATACCCTGGGAAACTCTCATTGAGGGAAAAACCCAGCCATCAAAAGCATCCATCACCATGTATTATTCAACAAAAAACACCATTGCAACATAACTACGGAAGCCTTCAAAGCCATAGCCACAACCAAGCAATCCATGTGAATAAGCATGAATCCACACATCCCATGCCATGCTTCCAACCTTCACAAATGCTTCCTTGGCTAACCTATCAAGCTTTTTCCCACCCAACTCTTTCCCTTTTTTCCTTCTTCACTCTCATACAACAACTAACCTTGTGGCTGCTTATGTAATAGCAAGTCCCACAAAACCACCAAGTGGTATTACATAAACCATGTGCTACCTAACCCATTGACCTCATTTAATATTGGCATTTTAATTCTTTTCCCTGATATTATATAATTAAATGAAATATTATCACAATGTTACAATACAACTCATCAAGTAAATCCCATGAGAATATTTACATGTTGCACATCCATTTAGGTGCTCTTAGATACAACATTACATAATAAAATAAAAGAATACAATATAAAAATATTATGCAATGTGTGCAACACCCATTATCTCACCAATAAATCGCTTTAGCGAAATCATTTAACATCAATTTACCACTGGAAGGTAGAAAGAAAAATACACCATTTTCATTTCCCACCCTTCCTTGTTGACTCACATTCAACACCCTTTCTACTATACCACTTTTATCATAGTAAGAATATCACAATAGTAAAATAAGACACTCACTCAATCACATATGAAATATGAGTTCAAATATGAATTGTCCAAATATGATCAATAGAAACCACATCACAAATAGAGGAAAATATCTTCCTACATTGAACTTCATAACTTAGAATGCACTAATTTAGGCATAGATTTCACGAATACATAGAACCTTATTTCCTCAATTAAAGTAATTAATAATTATAACATAACCACAATTTAGGAATTTTAACTCTTGGCACTTAAGCTATCATCAATCATGTGAATTTAGACCGAATCTAACTATATTCATCTTTTGACTTTATTAAATAAAAGTTAAATGAATTCTCCATTTCAAACAAGTCTAAAAGATAAATAATTTTATAATTAGAGGGAAAAAAAGTTCCCACCAAATCTGACCCTTTGTGAAAGTCCAAATTAATGTACAATTAAAATGGGAGATTGGTATTGGTTGAAGGAAAAGATTGATTGACTAGTAAGTTTGCATAGGGTAGATTTAATTTCTAAGTCTTTAATTTGTATTTCTTTAATTGTCATTAAGATAAACTAGATTGGTATCGTGATAAGATTTTCTTAGTTTGAAGGAGTTTTCTTGATAACATACATTATGTCATTCCTCACCTCGTTATGTGGTTGCAATAACCTCACTAAAACCGAGATCTACTTGAACTAAGGTTGAATAGTGTCACTATAGGTGGTGGTAATATTTCCATACTCGACCCCTTTGATAGTAAAATAGAAATGGGATGAGACAAATAGAAGATGGTATAGTTCAAGTACGATAGTAGAAGTTATAATTCTAAGTTTCACATTATTTCTATCAAATAAATTCCAGACTATAATATACTCATCAAAGAAAAAAACACTATATGTAGATGGTTAATCCAAGAAGCACAAAACAAAAAATTATATTAAATATAAGTTTCTTATCTTTATTGGGCAACTAGTAATATCCATAGCCCAAACAACCATCAATAGATACGACTATAACAACATCACCAACATATAATTAGACTATGAGCTAAAAATAGTTATTTTTGTTTTATAAATTAAGGATTTTATGAATTTAGTTAAACACTACCAATTCGGTATTCTAGAGACATTTATCATGGCTAGAAATATCAAGCTAGTGTTACCATAAATAGAATTGGAGTAAACCATAACACAATTTTTTTAAGACCAAATATCTAGGCATGGTTGCCAAATCAATGTGAATTAACAAAATGTCTTAGGGTTTGCCTATAAGGAAAAGGCCTGACAATGAAGAATATTAGTTTAGCATAGGTTGGCCATAAATAAAGCCTCTAGAACATAACACTTGATGGTTATAGAATGAACAAGATTAAAATTTTAATTTAAAATTGGAGACTTTAGTCACAAGCTTCACAAATAACACTTCATAAACTTCCTTATGCTTCACTATAACTTTCATGCTAAATTTTAAATAGAAATAGATCCACGTAGTTATATACATTTGGAAATAATATAATTTTACTAAGGTATATTCAATGTGCGTATGAGAAACATATTTAGTTTTTCCTTTCTTTCTAAATTTCACATTTATCACATAGGGTTTAAAGAAGAGACAAAATCTTGCATTTATCAAATAATGCATGGATTCCTATGTATTGTGTGTAGGCCAGACCATCAATACCCACCACTACCGAGGAGCTATCTTCCTCTATGTTAACCACACTCACACCTTCAACCTAAAACCACCCATTCACACTTGAAACCATAGAAAATAGATTAGTACCAACTAGTAATGAACTAAAATAACATCAATAATTGCAACCAATGAAATCATATTGCATTTTTTTCAAGTACAACATGTCATGTAATTTCATCATTAAATATGTGGACATTATTATATAACATTATCAAATTACCTGTGTAGCATGCATTCATCATTATGCACATAAACTCATGTAGTAATCAACATTAAGATATACCATCATTAGATCATCACATGTCAAACTAACACACATGAAAAATGAAAGAAACCATGGTTGCATGGTTTACTATATCAAAAAAATACACCAGCTATGGAGGTTGTAAAGACCAAAAGTAGGAAATCTCATAGTTTAATAACATATCGATTAAGGTTTAGATCAAACAACATATTGACCAAAGGTCTAAGTTGAATAACATATTGACTTAGCATTTGAATCATGCATACCAATATACATAAGATGTTAGTCAAGGTATAATGATCAAGTCAACAAGGTCAAAAGTGTTGAATACCTCCTACAAACTAGGATTTTCACAAGTTGGGCCATGACATCCTTCCCCACTAGGAATAAATATCATCATAATGTAACAAGAACATACACATCAAGAATGATCACATCACACACAAAGATATATACAAAGAAATGAAGTACAAAATATTTATGAAAAAAATATAAGAGAAGGATCTATGCACATCCTTTTAATTCTCATAATAATGCTAATCATTGAGGAAGATAAGCTCCACAACCACCATCCTAGAATCCTAAACCATCTAACTGTGGTCTTTTCCCATCTTTGGAATCTGAACATCATAGACAACTAAAATCAAAGTCATCATCTCCACACATAGAGAAACCATTATGGGGTCCTTATTTTCCTTTAGGTCTACTTCTTATGTTTTCATTATTGTCATGACTTTTGTTCTTATATGAGAGTTCTAGTTGGAACTCCTTTCTAAATTCCCTCAATTTTCCTCTCTTATATTCCAATTTTGTGGGACCTCATCATTTTTATTTGTATCATCCTAAAACTTCCTCATGAATCTCTGAGAGTTATTAGGTCTTACATTGATCATTTGCTTTAATTTGTGTTCATATCTGAGGACCTTCCTAAGTGCTAAGTCTATTATTTCTGGTTCATACATTTCTACTTTTGTAGCCATCTCAAGATGCAACCTTATAATAAACTCACAAGTATTAAGTCACTCATCTTCTTGATACTGTAGATCATACTTCACCAAATGTAAAATCCATGCATGGTATTGCATCATTGTGAGGGCTCCTTAAAATTAAATTCTAAATTTTTGACACCTTTATGTCATAAAATAATTGAGGAAACCACCTCTAACAAAATAACTGCAAGAACCCTTCCCATGATATTTTTCTTGGTCGCAATTTTTTTCTTCCATTATATTATCCCACTAATTGGCAACTTCATCTCTTAGTTGGAAGGTAACCCACTAAGAAGTTTTAGATGTGAAAGTATCTCTCCATAGTGAAAATATATGCCTCTATATCCTCGCCATGAGCAGCTCTACTAAAGATAGGAGGAATGAACTTTTTGAGGTCCTTACTAAGCTCTTTAGAAATATTTACCCTATTAATGACTACCTCTCTAGCCATGTGGTCAACTTCTCATTTTCACTATTCCTCAAGTCTTTGCTCCTCCTCCAACTTTCTTTGACTCTGATATTTCTGATATTCTTCTCTCTTTCTTTGCTCTTCTTCATGATGGGTCTCATCCTGCCCTCCTCTCAAATCATTCTCAAGGTGATCCATGTGTTCACTTTTGTATCATAAATTTTTTTTCTAATGGGTCAAGAGGGCCAAGATCTCATCTAGCCTCTTATTAGATTCATCCATTGAACCTTTTCTTGAATTAGTCCTATTTGTGTTTCTAGTATCCATGGTGTTAAGAACAAGTCCTACACCCAAGGAAATTGCACAACTTTAATGAAAGTAATCCAAGGCCCTAGAGTTGAACATAGATCTGATACAACATGTAAAGACCACATTTTATTGGACTTTCTACATAGGCCAAATCATATAAAATGTAGAACGTCAAAAGGAAAAGTCAGGGTTGATCAAACACATAGTCTCGTCAATAAAGAAATAAATTACATTCCAATAATTGTATAAAATTTGCATAGGATTTTAATCTATATGTCAAAATGAGAAGATACGATAATAATTACATCTCATAAGCCAAGTGTCAACTAAATTGTCAAACATAACATATCATCAACTAACTATGACATTCAAATAAATTCATGAAGTCAACCTACATATTGGCTTTAGTACAACAAGAGAATTCACAATGTACATGTAAAAAGTTTGTCATACATCTAGAATAGTACAAAAAAATCAAATAATGAGTACATCACACAAGTACAAATTTATAAATGAAATATATACACAAATATAAATACCACAGGAGCTCTATCCATCTACATATGTCCTTGTCTTCTTAGCCATCAACCAATGTCCATGTTCTATCTCAAGATAGGAGTGTGGCCCAAGAACTTTTACTACCTAACCATGGAGTGGTTAGCTCCCACAAGGCTCTTCATGACATGAAGAACTCCTTGACCCTTCCCAAGAAGCCTAGCAACCCAAAATTAGTGGATTAAATAGATTTCCTGCAACCTTGTAAATAATATATGTGCAAATATGCCAATGTAGAAATAAAAGATGTGGTAAGGAGATGAAAAAATAATAATGCATAGAAACACATGCAATAAATATCTTTGGACAAAGTATTTAACACTAGTTTCCCACTAGTAGGTAGAAAGAAAAAAATATCATTTTAATTTCCTACCCTTCCTTTTTAACCTACATTCAACACCCTTCTATACCATATTAAAATGGTTCCATGCTTGATCACATATTTCTCTTAATCTTTCCCATGTCTTTCACTTTCACCAATGCAGTTTCTGAGACCTCAAGGCTAGCTCCCTGTAAGCAAAACTTGAAATAGGTCAACCTAGGTTGACCTCTTCTGGAAAGAGGTTAATCTAGGTCAACCTATTCCTTGGGGATTTTAAATATTGAGGTTATTTTTGTCTCAAGATTTTAAATTTAATAATCAGGTAATCTTGTTAACTTGCATTTTTTTTGTGCTAAAAATTGGTATAAGAGAAGCCTAGGCATCTCATTTTCACATCCACAATCATTAGAGAAATCACCCATGCAAGATCAAGTAGTCAAGTATTAAAGCAAGGAGATTTTCATCAAGCATTCAAGGCATTCAAAGGTTCAAGGATCCTTTGTGAGAATTTCCTCTTAAAGATCTAACATTTTTTTGACCTGCGTTGAGGCATTCATTATCTTCTTCATTGATATACATTTACATCCATGGCTCCATGAATTTTTTTTTCTAGATCCATTGCTTTTGTGGAGATTTCCTACATCCTTTATTGCAAATTTTACATTTACAACATATAAGCATTCCAAATCCTTATTGACAAGTGTTTCTACACACAAGGTAAATACTTAAATTTTCTTGCTTTCCTTTTCATACTTACATTTCAATTTCAAGGTTGATTCCTCAATCAAGGGCTTGATCAAGGCACACCCTCATCCATCCAAAAAAAAATAATAATTTAGTTTATGTATAAGATCATGATAGAAGAATTACAACCACAAATCTAAAAACATTTACCAAACCATTTAAATAGAAGTTGGGTCAAACTTTTTATTGTGTCCCGGGAACATGGTAACTTCATGGTAAAGCATCTCAAACATGTGTTACTAGGTTGACATCTTCCTGAGCCCTAGACAAAAATAATATTTTATGGATTTTTTGTTATGACCATGCATTTATAATCACAAGTTTCCTCACATTCTTAGATTCATGATTTTTAGAGCGAAAAAGCATATTCCTCTACACATTTCATGGTGGGGACTTTATCATTTATTTCATATTTTAGTCTAGACCTATTTTTATATCTTAACTAAGTTGATTTCTAACATTTCTCATCTAGACCTATCTTACACTTCTAATCAAATGAATTAGCTCAACTGCATATTTACCTTTAACACGTCCTTAATCATATTTATATTGAATAAAAGAGGACTTTATGAAAGATTTGAGCAATACAAATCCATAAAGCCCAAAGAATACCTACACACAAGAACTTGTCATAGAGAAGAAAAAGCAAAGAAGAGGCAAGGGTTTTGCTTTGAGAATATGAAAATTATATTATTAGACTAAAAGAATGAGAGATATTTACAAAAGATCAATCCTTATAGAAGGAGATCGAAAACCTAAAAGGGAAACCCTAAGAAGTAAATGACATTTAATAATTACTAATTAATTATTAAATTGAAATGCAAAGTACATAAAGTGAAATCTTAAGAAGGGAGTAAAGGTAATTTAATAAATTAAATTAAGTTAATGCTTTACTCTAACCCCCCCCAAGATGAGAAATAATGTAGCTACACACAATACATAAAGAGAAAGGAAACTATAATGTAATGCTGAAAGCAAACTTGGGTCCTGACTACAAGGCCTAATGAGGTACCCAATCATAACCAAATCTATATGAAATGAGAAATAGAGAAAACCCACTGGGAAAAACCTTGCTCCAAAAAGAGATAGAAAGAAGAGAAGGAAAGGCTCATCACTGAGACCCCCCAAGGACAACTTCCTTCACCCCAAGCACAGGACACAACTGAAGATATCATGGGGATGCAAAAGGTTTAGTGAAGATATCTGTAACTTACTCAGTAGTGGAAATGTACTCTAAGCTCATAGCACCATCCTAAATTAGATGCCTGATGAAGTACATGTGAAGCTCAATGTGCTTGGTCCACTGATGCTCAACTGGGTTGCGAGAAATGTGTATAGCACTCTGATTGTGACACCACATAAAGGTGGTACTATTAGGAGGAAATCCAAACTTTTTCATCAATTGTCGAAGCCACAAAACCTCCTAACTAGCTGGCACAACTATCATGTACTTTGCCTTTGTAGATGATAATGTGTGAGCATGCTGCTTCTTGCAAGACCATGTAATAAGACCAAAACCAAGATAGAAGACAAATCCATAAGTAGACTTGCGATCATCAATATCACCAACCCAATATGAGTTTGTGTAACCAACAATGTAAGGATCCCCTAATGTGTAGTGAATGCCATAACATGTAGTACCTCGAATGTACTTCAAGATATGTTTGGAATCTTTCCAATGAATCTTAAATGGATCATGTGAGAATTAAGAGACAAGTCTAACCACAAAGGAAATATTAGGACATGTGTGTGTCAAGTACAAAAAACTACCCACAAGTTGTTTGTATAAAGTGGAATCCACTAGAGGAGTAGTGCAAGTGGTAGATAAAACAAAACCCCACTGAAAAGGTGTGGGAGCAGACTTGCAATCAAGCATGTTGAATCTTTGAAGCATATCAGGAGCATACTTCTGCTAGAGTACTAAATAACCTGTAGGCCCAAAAAATAGTGCAGAAGTCCAAGGTCTGTCATCTCAAACTACTCTCTCAAGGCTAGCTAAACACTCTGTATCATGGAGGTTGAGCTACCTATAATGATGAGATCATCTACATAAAGCACAAGTATCAATAAGTCAGCCCCGTGATGTTGAATGTAAACTATAGGATTGGAATGACACTGAGTGAATTGTAAAGTAAGCAAGAAGGAACCCATTTTCTCATACCAAGCTCGAGATGCCTATTCGAGACCATATAAAGACCTCCGAAGCCTACATATCAATGAAGAGTCTTGCACAAAACCATGAGGTTTCTCCATATAGATCTCCTCATTAAGGTCTCCATGCAAAAAGACACTCTTCACATCCATCTAAAAAATTGTCCATCCCTGTGAAATTGCAAGAGAGAGTGCAAGGAAAATAAAATTCATCTTGGTAACAAGAGAAAAGGTCTTAGAATAATCAATACCCTCAACTTGTGAAAATCCCTTTGCAAAAAGACACACCTTGTACCTGTCAATCGAACCATCTGCAACATACTTGGTACGATACACCCACCAACACCAAACCAACTTTCTTCCTTTTAGAAGAGGACAAAGATCACATGCATGGTTCTTCATCAAAGAAGAGTACTCCTCATCCATATTCCTATCCCACCCTAAGTGTCCTCTCACCTGTGAAAAATTCTGTGGATCATTTGAAATGACACAACTCAGGAGGCTAGTACTAGAAGTTTGAATACAAGTGCAATGAGAATATGTAGGATCACCTGCCATAAGTCCTGTTGTATCAATAGTATCAGGATCCCACTTGGGCACTAGTGGAGGTGGTGAAGGGGGATCAATATCAAGATCTTCCTTAGAGGATACATAATGCTATGGAAGAGTAGAGGAAGTACTAAATAATGAGGGAGAAGTTGGTGATGGTGGCTCCATGTGAGGACAACACTTGTCAAACTAAACATCTCGCATAAATAAGACATATTTGGAATCATGATCAAACAACTTGTATGCCTTCACATCCTCACATTAGCCAATGAAGATGAGTGCTCAAATCTTATTCTCCATGGCTTTCCTAAGCATCTAGAATAAATTCCCAAGCCTCACTACCAAAAATGTGAAAAGCAGAAACATCTAGCTTGACACGAGTCCAAGCCTCCTCAGGAGTCATGTGTTGCAATGCCTTGTGAGGCATCCAATTTTGAATATAATTGGCATAATTGATAGCCTTGGCCCAAAAAGAATGCATAACTCAAGATTGTATCATACAATTGGCCATCTTCTGTAATGTCTTGTTATTTCTCTCTACAACCCCATTCTGTTGAGGGGAATGGGGAACTATGAACTAATGTTGTAAACCATGCTCAATGCAAAAATCTTTGAAAGATTGATTTACATATTCCCCCATTATCAGTACATATACACTTGACAGAAAGACTAGACTGCTTCACAAATGTCTTAAAGATTCGAAAATAATTGAAGACATCAAACTTGTAATTCAAAAAGTACACCCGTGTGCATCTAGAGAAGTCATCTATGAAGGTGAGCACATATTGAACATTTGAAAAAGATGGAGTGGGAAATAACATAAGATCACTGTGAATCAACTCCAATGGTGCCTTGGCATGTGTGGATCTACTTGCTAGAAATGGATCTTTGTGAAGTTTTCCAAGTGCACAACCTTGACACACACCGTTAGTATAAGAAATATGAGGTAGACCAATCACTAGCTCCTGTATACTCATTTGTTGTAGATATCTATAATTGACATGGCCAAAACACTCATGCCAAAGCTTGCTCATTGTGTCTACATGAGTAATGAGAGAAACACATGTAGAATTAGAGCTTTCAAAGTCATCAAACTAATATAAATGAGACTAAAGATCAACACTCCCAATAGAAATAACCAAGTTAGGATCATGGAGGTCTCAAAGAACCACATCATGTGGTGAGAACTCAACTATCTTTCTAGAGCCAAAATGAAAAATTTGAAAGACAAACATGAGGTTCATAGAAATGGTAGGAACCGAGAGAACATCTTGTAGTGAACCATCTTCTAAAGAGATAGTTCCTAAACTTGTGATTGAAAGTTGTGTAGAATCACCAACCTCAATCTATGTAGTAACACTCTAAGTAAGTGAGGTAGCCAAATCAGGTGAGTGTGTCATATGGTGTGAAGCCCCTAAATGAAGCATCCAAGTAGTTGTAGAAGATAATGCTCATGCAGAAAGAGCATGTTCTTTCCCTAAAGGAGGAGGTGGTGGCTTCAAAGAAGCAATACTGTGTTGCTACATGGCCTCCTCTAAATCCTCAAGATGTTTCCAACACCTAAAAATTGGATGTCTTTCCTTACCACAAAAACTACAAGGATTACCTATGTCCTTATTAGTCTTGGAGGAAGACTCACCAGACTTAGAAGATTTACCCTTCTAAGAGGGTTTCTAAGCATCTAATTTATGAGTAGGCTTGGAGGAACTTTCATTGCCTACTGAATCTATCTTGTGCTTCCCTATAGATGTTTGAGCAACCAATGCATGTGTCTTTGAGCTAGTGATAATATCCAACTACTTAAGCTTGGACTGCTCTCTATTCAAGCTATCAAAAAAGACCTCAAAAGTAGGCATGACAATTTGGGACCCAAGGCATACATACTGGAATGGAAGGTAGAAGAGAAAATCTAAAAGTCTCCTTAAAGCTTTGAGAGAAGCAAATAGATGCAATCATTATCTGTATTCTCTTTCCCACAACCCTGTACCAATTCCTCTACTATTTGAATCTCATAATAAAGTCCTCAATAGAGCAGAAAGCATTAGGTACAAGAGAACTAATCTCTGCCTCAATTTGAAGTGCTTTGAACTTTTCGATGGTACCAAACAAGTCATTAAACTTGGACCACATTTATTAAGGAGTGGAACACTCATCAAGATGAAATTGTAAGTTATTTGAAACATTCAAAGAAATTAGACCCATGGCTTCATCCATCTTATTCCTATGCTACAAAGTCTGGTATTGACTCTGAAATATTGGTTGCAGTGTATTTAGACAAGACCACAAACCCTTTGAATAGAGAAGTTGCTACATATGGGATTTCCATGTATGATAGTTGTGTGGGTTTAGAAATACTAGAAAAGAAGAGATCTCAACCATTGTTTTAAGAAGGGGTTTTTAAGTTTTGTGATATGCTAATTATAACATAAATTAATAAAAAAAACCCCCACAATGTAAAAAACTGAACCCCAGCTTGCAAAAGGAATACATATACAAGAAAAGAGCAAAAAAAATTTAGATGTGTATCAAAAATACATGGTATAAAATACTATTAAAATTATAGAGAATTTAGAAGGTTCTTGAGAAGAGCTCTTCGACGTTTTTTTCAAATAAAAAAATGGAGCTATAATGAACAAGTTACGCTCCTAAAAGATTGAAAACATCATTGGACTTCAAGTGAAAAAATAAGTACCAAGATGGAAAAAAATCCAAAAAATACCTATACCATTGTTTTCATCTCTTAATTATCTTTTTGGTGCTTCTTTCAAATAAAAAAAATACCCTCGCATGCCCAAGTTATCGCCAAAAAACTAACAAGGGCTCTAGAATTTCAAAAAAATAAATAAAACCCCCAAAGAATCACTTAAGGGCTCCAATTTTGGCCCTCGGCCCCCCATATGACCATAAGATGGGAGTGGAGGGGTAGAGTAGCCTAGTGGTGGAGCTTTGGTGGTGACACTGGTGGTTCACTGATAGAGGCATGGAGGTAGCAGCGACCAAGCAGGGGCTATGCAATGGGAAGAGGTTTTGCATGTGTGATGTTTTGTAGCAAAGGTTGGGCCACAGGTGGTTCAGTGGTGGCCGCTCCACCCTCAGTGGTGGTGTGTCTTTTTTTATAACTAGAAGTGTTATTTTTCGAACACTTTCAAATTTTTTAAATTTTTTTTTGCAAAATCACATTGAAATGTGTGCTAGAGGCCATACAGCCTTGGTATGCAATTTTTTTTTGCCTCCTGTTTACCTAAAATGTGGGCACACTTCTATGAGTCATCATATCCAAGATTGCTAAAAAATGAGGTCTCAAATGGTGGCTCATAGCTCTCTATTCATGGAGTGCAAGGGTTTGTAATGGAGGCCCTTAGTTTGACCTAGTTTGTGCCCATGCAAGTACACCATGAAACAAGAGACTCAAGGATCCAAAATGCATGCAAATGGAGATGAAAACTAATCTATATGATAACAATGCAAAACAATGCAAGAAAGGAAATGTAATAACAATGCAATACTAATCTATGAAAACAAATATGGATCTAAGATAATATGCAAATGCAAGGATGGATCCTTAAATTGCTTGTTTCACGGTGTACTTGCATGGGCACAAAATAGGTCAAATTGAGGGCCTCCATTACAAAACCTTGCACTCCATGAATAGAGAGCTATGAGCTACCATTCAAGACCTCATTTTTGAGTAATCTTGGATATAATGACTCATAGAAGTGTGTCCATATTTTAGGCATACATTTTTGGCACCCACCATGGGGTAATCCACCTTTTCTTGCTGCTTTTAGATATTTTTGGAGTTAACCCCCTTGTGCATATTTTTTTGGAGACAAAAAAACCCTAGATCTAAAAGATTTAATCATATCTCCCAAATTGCTATGTATTTTGATCTAAATTTGTTTTTGCAAGGTGGTGACATATCTGACAAGGTTTAGTCGAATTTTCATATTTTTTTGAGGTATTTTCATTTTTAATAAAAAATCATTTTAAAGAGAAAATTAGCAATTTTTTTTGGAAAAGAATACATTTTTGGAAATCTCTCTAAATTCTAAATAGAGTTGGTTCTTTGTGTTTTGATTTTAGAGATCATATTAGGGCTCAATAATTCGATTTGCAAAAACTGGTCTATTTTGACAAAATGGCTCCCTAGGGCACAAATGAAAAGATATTTTCAAAATTCTAACATTTTTGGAAAGTTCTCTAATTTTTGATAGGAGTCACTTTTCTACATTTAGAGTTTTGGATTTGAATTCATATCATATAGGTCCAATCTTGATGACTAGGTCAAAAATCAATTAAAAAAGGGCATTTAATAAATAGCTTGCATTTGATTTTTGCAATGGATCAATGCATGATGTGAGCTTTCATTTGGATTATTTACTCATTATTATCACTTTTAAAAATCATATTTTCAGATCTTATCCTAGTTTTGCATAAGTTGGATATATATTGCATATCTTGTGTTTGCATGTTTTTCTTGTTGCTTTGTTCATTGCGAGCAAGTGTTCAAGCATAAACAAAAGGTACAACAAAGAAAATATGCATTGCAAGGATTACTAGGTATTTTTTTGGATCTCTATAATATTTGGATTTCGAAGTAAAATGAACCCTCTCATGTGTTTGGCTTGAGTATTCTTACATGCTTTCATAGATTCACACTTCATTTGGTGCTCTAAAATTGGATCTAGATTTTCTTTCACGTATCTATGTTTCACATAGTTATTAGGCCCTATGAACACTATTTGGGAGATCTTGAGATATTGAGCTTTATTTGCTTGCTTTACATGTGAATCTCCTCTTGACAACGGATCACCTAGTAGGTAGGGAAAGATATTTGTTATTATCTCACTATTCCATTTGGATTTGTCCTCAACATCCATTAGTCCTTTTTCTTTTGAGATTGGTGATGCTTGTTGTTAGATTTTCCAAATAGTTGGTGGGGTGATTTCAAATTAGTGTGTTAAAGAATCTTGTTTGCTATGTTTGGGTAAGGTGAAGAGACTAGAGGAGTATGCTCTGTTCCTTTTTGGGTACATCAGAAACTTGGAACCCTTAAATCCAAACCAAGTCCCTATGTGGTAAAACTTTGTGAGTCTTCCTTGATTAGAGAGGGTTAAACCATAGTGGACATTCCCTTTATTGGGTCAACCACGTGGATAATACCTCAAGTGATAATAGCCATTTTTGACGTGGTAGTAGCAACCACTGTATAAATGTCCTTGTGGGGGAAATTCTCACGGGTGTAGTCTTTTGTTGGGCTATCAGATCTACTCAGTATCTCTGATTGATTAAATTCTTGGAATATGTCAAAACCCTGGTGCGCCAGGATTAGATTTCACCCACTCTAGATTGCGAAAGCTACAGAGTTGAACATTACTAAGAACCAGAGTGCTGCCAAATTTTCTTTTCTAGGACTATGTGTGTGATTGAATTTTTTTTTTGAGAACATACACAATAGTGGTTCTAGGGATTAGATTGATACTAAAACACTATTCTTATTCATGTGCAATGTTGCTTTGTCCCTTGCTCATTGTTTGAAGACATTTGCTTGAAATCCCTGATTGTTGTCCTGTGTGCCTGGTTCATGATTAAAAATCTATTGATACAACTAGTTGGACATTTAAAATGAACAACATTTGAGTTCCAGAGTCAAGACTTTACAATCAAATTACTTTGTTGTCCTATTATTTCCAATCTCCCTAGCTTGATCCAGTTCAGATTGGGCTACTTACCCCATTGTTAGAAGCTTGTTTGTACCTTGGGTTATTGTGCTTTGACCTCTTGAATTAGTAATCATTGGTTTCACAAGTGACCTTGTTTGGAGTTGGTGAGTTAGAAACTATCCTTGTTGAGAAAGATATACTTTGTATTCTTTAATATTACGCTTGGAGAGTCTTAGTAATCTCTTGTCCATCCACTTTCATCAAAATTCAATTTTAATTAATTAAAATTTGGGTAAATCATCCTCCTGGTCCATATGTGCTAGGGTATTCACCCAAAATTGTGGGCACCTCTGTGGCAGTGTTGGTTTATGCCTATTGCAATATTTTATCTTATCATTTCTCTTTGGACAAGTGAGTGCTTTTTCTATCCTAGTTTGGTACTAACATTTCTTAGGGTTATCTTATCAACTAGTACCTTTTCTTTCATGTTGGTTACAAGTGCTATTACATGTTACTCAACATTCAAATGAATTCAAATGGTATAAAATTTCACAAAATGACTCTTGGTCTTCTTTCTTCTTCATCTTCCATGTCTTTCTAGTCTCCCATTTCCATTCTTCCTCTTCTTCATGTCTTCTTGATTCTTTTCCTCCTATTATCATATAGTCTACCTTCTTCTATTTGTCCTTTCTCTTCTTCCATTCTTGATTTGTCTTCTTCTAGAACCATGGATCTTGAATATCTTCTTAGGGACTATTATTTGAACATAGATGAACTCAACCTCCTTATTGAATTTGAAAAGTGTTGTTACGCCAATAGATATATGGATGCCAACCTTCTGACAAAAATGATGGAAAAGGGGAAGAAATCAAACATTCTTGCTAGGATCATACACAATATCATATCACAATATCCCTCTTCCAAACATTCTTTATCTTCCAAGTCTTATCATTATTCTTCTAAATATCATTCAAATTCCTTATTTGCCAAGTCTTATCATGATTCTTATAAATATCGTTCAGATTCTTCATCTTCTAAGTCTTATCATGATTCTTCTAAATATCGTTCAGATTCTTCATCTTCTAAGTCTTATCATGATTCTTATAAATATCATTCAGATTGTTCATCTTCGAAGTCTTGTCATGATTCTTCTAAATATCATTCACATTCTTCATCTTCTATGTCTTATCATGATTCTTCTAAATATCATTCACATTCTTCATATTCCAAGTCTTACCATGATTCTTCTAAATATCATTCGTGTAGGTCTTCACCTACCTCTTCTTCATGATATCATTCTTCTTCTACTTCTACCAAGAGTCTTATTCCTCTTATTGAGACATACCATAATGAACAACATGAAAAATCTTGTGATATGCCTATCTATAATGCTTATAGTGACAATGATTAAGATGAAAATGACTATTATATTCCTACTCATCGTAAAAGTCCTCCTAGTCCTGTGCTTGCACTTAAAGGGGATGAGTCACAGATAGATATTGATGGTAATCCATATGGCTCAAAATTTGAAAACAACATTGATAAATTTTGTGAACAATACCTAAATGATAAATCTACATTTTTTGAGGAAGAGAAAGCATTTTTTTATGTTGAAGTGAAACATCAATGGCATAAGAGTTCCTCTTCTAAGAACCCTCATGCTGAAAATAAAGATTACACTCTTGAGCAAGATCATGTTAATATTGAACCTTTGTCTTTTGATGCTCCCTTTCCATCTTCTACTTCCTCCACTATCCATACATCCCCTAAAGATTTCGAGTCTCTCAAATCTTATACCAATCCTTCATTCAAAAAAGATCCTAATGCTTTTCATGCAGTTCCCTATAGTTATCCTCAAAGGATACCTCTTAAAGAAACTCAAGCTAACCTTCACTTGGCTGCAAATATTTTTCATGCACTATAATGCCTACTTCAACTAGTCCTTCATCATCTATTCCAAAGTCTTTCATACAACTTGATTCCTTCTCCTTAGGAGTGGCTTCATGTCAAGTGGACTCTAAAAATGATAAAGAAAAGAATATAAAAAAAGATCAAGATCAAGAACCCTCCATGTCATCCAATTATTTTCACAATGTCTCTAATCCATTTCATGGTTCTTTTGATCCTCTGTACCCTTCCTCATTCATTCCACCATGTCTTAAGTCTTCTCCTAAGCAAGATCAAGCTACTACTTACACCATTGAGCTTATTGACAATTAAAATGACTCTAATACAATTGTGCCTTCCAAAGATGATAATTCCATTAAGGTTATTAAAAATAATATTGTTACTTCCAATGTTGAGCCTATTGAAAATCAAGAGCAAAACTGTACACTTATGCTATCCAAAGATCCTTGTCAAGATCAAAGTCTTCCATCTTCTTGTTCTACCACTCCATGTTCCCTTTCACTTTCTACTCTTCCTAAGTCTTCTCAAGCTTCAAGTACTCCTATCAAAGAAGTTGCTCCTATTCAAGATGTTCATGATCCTATTGAAAATCCTAATGCTCACTCTAAACATGTTAATGTCCTTAATTGTCATATAGATGTTGATGAACTTATTGATTACCCTTTTGCATTTTCTACATCCATCCTTGGACCTCCTCCACCAATATCAAATTCTTCATGTCTTCCTTCCATCTTGGGTCCTTATGTTCCTTCACTTTCCCCTCCCAACTCTCCTAATTCATCATCCATCTTGGGTCCTTACGTCCCTCCCTCTCCTATATTTCTTCAAGATCAATGTAGATGCGTATCCTTGAATCCTTTTCATCCACTCACCTAAACCAGTCATATCATCCTTCTTCTTACACAAGTCCCAAGTCTTTTGGAAGTAATCTGAATGTTCAATACAAGAAAATGAAGCAATTCAAGAATCTATATAAAAAAGATGACCACCATGTCTACTCTAATCGACATGGGGGCATAAAGTCAAAAGAGATATCTAAGAAAAAAATTATAAGACAAGTACAAGTTTTGAAATCCATCACTAAAGATATTATCTCTAAATCATCAAAAAGAAAAGAAAAGAGGCCCACAGCTATATGGATTCCAAAGTCTCTCTTGAGAGAGTCTAATGTTGAACAACAATTAAAGTTGACATTCAAGCTTCCAAAGGATTCCACTTCATCTTCTTCCAAAAGCATTCTTCCATTCCATGCACCTAAACTGCAACCTCTTCTATCCACTCACCACATTCCTTCACGTGATCCTTCATTCACATTTTCTCCATCCTCTCACCACCCTTCAAGATGTGTGTTAATGTTGATTTTTCCTTCATTTCCATCTTCCAATCTCACTCGCTTTGCATAAAGCCATATTCTCCATTTTTGTCTTCCATCTTCCTTTCCCTATCAACATCTTTGAGAATATCAGTTCAACTCCTTTGCATGTCATGGTTTAAAATTTCAAGGAGCATTATTTAAAAAGGTTGAATTCTTCCAAAAAATAAAAAATTGAAATTTTTTGAAAAAAAGAAAGTAAAAAAATGAAAAATTTGAAAATGTGCCTTAGTGAAAGCTTGGTAATCAGACACCTTGGCAGTAAAAGTAAAGAGAAATAAATTCGTCCTATGTTGAAAACCACTACTTTGTGGTGCCTTTGATAAGTACCATGATGAAAACTTGACAATCAGGCATCATGTGTAGTTCTTCTACATCTTTCATCCATTCTGTCTTCTCTCTTTGATCTTGACAATGTTGACCTATACACAAACATTTGGCTATCTTGTGAGCTATCTCATGATGATCTTGTTTTCATTCCTTTCATGTTTAGCCTTCATATCTATTTTCCTCCATTCATTCTAGTCTTTTGCTATCCTTTTCCCATTTATCCCTTTGGTCTTTGATCTAATAAAAAAGAGTAAAATACAATGCTCTGAAGCTTCTTGACATGTCTACTCCTTTGGATTGCATCTTTCCCACTTTTACATTATGCTTTTGTGAATTACATGACAAATTTTCCCTAGCTTGGGTACTATTGAGGAGTTTTCCCTTGAGGATTTCTTCCCTTTATTCTCATTCATTCTCGTCTTTCATTTCTTCCACCAGCTTGCAAATCTCTCTTGTCCTCCACCTTGCTGGATATTGGAATTAAACGATGTGCTCTTGCTTGAGAGTTTGGTCCTTTTTTTGTTTGGGGGCATTGTATATTATTTGTATATATTTACTGATCTTGAAAAAATATTAAAAAATCATATATTTATAAAATTCAAAAAAAAAAATGATATATTGTGAAAATTCTGAAAATTGAAAAATGTCTTGAAAAAATGATCATCTTAGCAATAAATGCTTTGATGTATCTTCAAAAAAATTATATATTCTAAAAAAACGAAAAAAAAAAAATTTCAAGTGGTGAAAACTTGGAAACATGCGCTACTTGAGGCCTTTGCACCCTGTTTCTTAGCGTGCGTCCTTGACACTTGGCCTTTCTCCATCATGCCTTGTCCTTGTTGCCTTGATTTGGAATTGTTCTTTGTCTAGGGGGCATAACTGTGTTAGCTTTGGTCTCTTGGTTGCATTACTCTTTAGGACGCCTCGCAACCAATGTTTTTCAACACCACCCCAATTGTATTTTTTTCAATACAACCCCTAACATTGAGTGTTTTTCAACACTTATTAGTTTGGTCTTACCTAATTTCGTCATGTGATCTTCCCTGCTTGCTAGCATTTGATCCTTATCCTTGGAACTCAGTACCATTTAACAAACTTAAATTTTAAACGCAACACTTAATGCTTGACTTATGTCATGATCTTTCTTTGTGTGCTGCCTGTTATTGATTTTTGTTGAGTGTCCTTATCTGATAAGTCTCTCTAGGATGCATGGCTAGAGGACTTGGGGCATGGGGCATGTTTTTTTTTTTTTTTTTGCTTGTGGGTGTGGTCTTGAAACTCTAGAGTGTCTCTTGTTGTCCAATTGAAATACTCAGGAGATTTGAGGCATCATCCTTAACTGCTTTTGTACAACCATTCTTATGGTCATCCTAACATCTATGCCTTGATGCAAGCATGGTTTTGCTACATTAAATTGGGTAAGCTAATATTGAAGTCATCTTGACCTTTATGTCTTTGATGCTTATGTTAGAATCCTTCCACATTCCAATCCAATATAAAGCACATTCATATCTTCATGGTTGCGATTGTAACTAGTGATGATTGTGTGATTTTACGATGTCCATTAATAATGGCCCAATGATGAAAATAAGTTCTTTACATTCTCTAATGAATGACGAACACAAAATCCTATGTTGCAGTTTCTCTATTGCAAGTACACCATTGCATTTTCATGTAGCTTGCATTGTTAGACTTCATGTTAGTTTACATTTTTACGCTGTATTATGAGTTTGAGAGGGTTTTCCCTTCATCTTTCTTGTGGAATTTTAATCAATTGTGGTCACATTTTGATCTTCATTTCCTTATCTTCTTTCGTGATCTCAATCAAAATTTCTATCTTAAACAGTTGATTGATTTTCGAGCATTCTATTTCTTATGAAAATTTTTCTTTTCTTCTTTTTGTTTCTTTTAATCTCTTCCAAACTTCTATCTTCCATTTTCTTTTACCCCACTTATTTTCTTCTAATTCAACTTTGGGGCATCCTATTTCATGCTTGATGATCTACCTTGGTTTTGTGATTCTTATATATTTCATCTTACATTAGGAACTTTATCTTTTATTCAATTTGATCAAATTTATCAATTTGTTGTTCTCCTCTATCTCATTTTGATTTCGATCACGAGGGGGTAGTACCTATCAACTTCAATCCTTAATTCAATTCTATCAATTTTATCTTCAACTTTTTAAAGTCAAAATTTTTTTGTATTCTTTTTCTTGATGTCTTCTCGAATTGACCACACATTTGGGTTGTTTTGTGATCCCAAATCGATCTCACACTTCAATTTCTTTCTTTGACTACACGTGTTCCCAAATTGATCACACATTAGTCAAAGAGGGGCAAATGTATGCACCCTAAAATGGTCACCAGACTATGGGCTCCCATTATTCAATTTATCAATTTCTTGAATCAATGGTTTGCAATATTTTATTAAATCAATTTAAATCAATTTCCTTGATCAAATTTAGTTATTTATTTTTCTAAGGTTGATCATTTTACCTAAGTCTTGTTTAATTAAAAGAAAATCTCCCTTTTAATTAAATAAAATAAGTCCCCATTTAAGTAAAAGAAAACCTCTCTTTTAATTAAATTCATCCACATTTAATTAATTAAGAGAAAAACCCCTCTTTTAATTTAATTAAATATTTCCTATTTAATTAAAAGAACTTTCTCCCTTTTAATTAAGTAAATTCCACGTGAAAAGGAAATGAAATAAATAAAAATTAAATAGATTCCTTTTTCCTTCCCTCATTTAATTCTTCTCCTCTTTTCTCATTGGTGGAATTTTGTCTCACATGGATCAAATTCAATTATCCCATATTGGTTGTGAGAAGCTTTCCACTTCCACATTTTTCTTTATAAGGAAGAGCCCTCTCCTCATTTTTGACATCCATTATTATGCTATTTTTATGCTGTAGGTTTGGAGAGCGACTTTTGGAGAAGTTTGAACATTAAAGCTTTTTGTGGAGAACTTCTATCTTCTTGTCTTCTTCTCTCATGCATCCATGGCTTCTATTATGAGGTTTCATCCTTGCATTTTCATATTAGCTTAGATCTTGCATTATTTTGCATTGTTATCATATAGATTAGTTTTCCTTTTCATTTGCATGCATATTTTTATCCTTGAATCTCTTGTTTCATGGTGTACTTGCATGAGCACAAACTAGGTCAAACTAAGGGCCTCCATTACAAACCCTTGTACTCCATGAATAGAGAGCTATGAGCCACCATTCAAGACCTTATTTTTGAGCAATCTTGGATATAATGACTCATAGAAGTGTGGCCAAATTTTAGGCATACACCTCCCAGGTCAATGTTGTCCAAAATTGACAAATTTTATATGAAAATAGGAGGGTTTTGACACTTTTTGAATCTAACCGTGAGGTCTATTTGGGCTCAAAGTGTTTTTAAAATTAGAGACCCTGTTATTTTCATAGAAAAATCTTGAAAAATGTCATATCTTTTCTATTAAACCCTCGTTCTTTTTTTCTCCAAGTACTCAACAAGCTACAACATATCCAACTCTAATGCCATGAAGGATTTGAGAAATAAAAATCCACAAAGCCCAAAGAATACCTGCATGCAAGAACCTATCACATAGAAGAAAAAGCAAAGAAGAGGCAAGGGTTTTTCTCTGAGAATATGAAAATTATATTATCAGTTTGAAAGAGTAAGAGATATTTACAAAAGATCAATCCTTATAGAAGGAGATCAAAAACCTAAAAGGGAAACTCTAAGAGGTAAATGAAATTTAATAATTACTAATTAATTATAAAATAGAAATGCAAAGTGCATAAAGTGAAATCTTAAAAAGGGAGTAAAGGTAATTTAATAAATGAAATTAAATTAACACTTTACTTTAACACTTTCTTGCATACTTCCTTGATAAAATTTGAGTTCAACATTTGAATCTCTTTATCCTTTTGGGTTTTGCTAATATAACTTGAGTTATATTGAGATTTGTGTTGGAAACCCCTCTTATACTTGTATTAAATGTTTGTGGTAAGTGGAGGCCCAATATTTACCTATCCTATTCTGCACTTCCATTTTTCACCTAAATATTTTGGTGAACCCAACTTCCCCCCTTACATATTAGAGTTAGATTATTTTATTGGGTTTTCACAATCTTTTAGTGAAATTTAAGTCCTATACCTCTTTCTTGGAGTTATATCTTTCTCCCCTTTGGTCTCTCTTGGATATTATAGTTACACTAGGTGTTTACCTTCTTTTGGTGAGTCTGACACATATTTTATTTTTAGATTTAGATTTAGCTATATTTTTATGGTTAGATCTTTTTATGCTCTTTGTTACACTGATGATTGTTTAGTTAGATCTTATTAGCATTTCTTTTTTTGATCTCATCTTTTATAAGCTTTATTACATTAAATCCAACCTCTAACATTCCCATTAGGAGAAGTTATAGACATATGGACTCTTTTGATCACGATTCCTCTTTGCTTCATTAGACCCATGACGATACTAATATTTTACTCAAGATCTTAATCCTATCATGGAACATAACTCTTATCATTATTCCCATGATGAAGATGAAGACTTAAGAGTTTCTCCTTCCCAAGTTTATAATCTCTCTCATGAGTTTGATAAATTGAAAAATAGGCTTGTACAAGAGAAACAAAATTTTGATAGTGTTATCTCTATTAAGGTTGTTAAGAAGCTTATTGCACATGATGATAATAACATCTCCATTTTTTTACAATACATATCATCTTATTAATACTCATTCTAAGCCTTTGAGAGAATGTTCTCAATATTTAGGATACACTCCTCCTTCCACAATTGTTGAATATTCCATCCCTATTTCTACTACCATTTCTAGAATTCCTACCTATGTAACACCTCTCATACAACTTATACATGCATCTATAATCCTCTAAGTATTGATTTTCCTAACCTTTCACTTCCCTAGAGTGTTCCTCTTACCTCCATACCTTTTTCATTACCCTCATACAATGGCATTCCTTTCACATATTCCAATCCTCTTCCCATTCTGTCTAGTCCTCCACCAATGTCCTTATATTTTCCTTCTTCTTCCTACAACTTTTATAATACATCCAATATGTCTATGCCTACTATTGCATCTTTTAATCCTACCATTATTATCTTGGTTCAAATTTTCAAATCTTTACAACAATAAGTGGCTCAATCAACTCAATCCAAATACAACATCCTTACTTGTGACATTGTTACCCACTTTCCTTAGACATCCTTCATTTTGTTTTCCCACCACATTTTGAGATACATCATCTTGAGACTTATAATGGTAAGGGAGATCCTATGATTCATGTTAGAAATTCCAAAATATATGTTATGATTTATCTCATGACTATAGGCTCATGGCTAAGTTGTTCACACATAATTTTAGGGCCACAAATTTACAATGGTATTTATTTTTACCTCCTTATTCAATTGATTCATTTCAAATCCTTGTTGATGCTTTCATTCAACAATTCCAAAAAAATATTGGTCCTCGAATTTCTTTGACTGACTTAATGCATTGTAAGCAAAATGGTAACTAAAAAGTTAATTACTTTATTGGGAGATTCAAATGTTCATCCCAACTGATACTGAGTTGGGGGGGGGGCAGGGACGGTGAATCAATACTGTCTCCAAAACTAGTTATTCTCTTAACCATTTTAAATACACTAAACAATAGCCACTTAAATACCAATACAACTATAAATGTAGTAAAGTAGAAGTATGCAAATTGACACACAGAATCATTCATCAATGAACACATAGATTTATATGTGGAAAATGTCAATGAGAGGATGAAAACCACAATGGGGATAATATACACACTAGTCTTTTATCGCAGATAAAAGGTTTCCCAATTAAGAGCTAGAACTTGTTCCTTCTAGGAATGCATCTATTTAAGAATGTCTACATGTTAGGATTACAATTAGTATACTAAGGGTACCTTGTTAGAGGATTTTAGCACTCCTTTAGAGAGGCACATTGTTAGAGGATTTATCATATGCTTGCTACTAAAGCATGCTCAATTAAGAGCTTACAAAATGATTACAATGGTTACAAAGTAATTAAGAGATTACAAAATGATGACAAAGGTTAGAAAACAATCAAATACTATATGGTACACCTTGCCTATTAGATCACCAATGTATACTTAAAAGATAACTTGATCTTCTTTTGCAGTTTGGGAAATCATTGTGATATCATTTGTATTGCTATTATCTTTCTCTACCTACTTCCCCCTATCTATAGTGCACAAAGTTTCTTTAGGTTAATATCACCTTATGCTCCTCTAATATGTTAAACAACACTTGCTCTTCATTCTCATTCTTCTCTTCTTCTTCTTCTTCTTTTAATCTAGCGCAATGCATCCACTTACACTACTTGTTTATATCCACACACATACATACACACTCACACTTTTTTTTGAAATGCATAACCTTTTTTTTTTGTCAAAGCCCTATAAAATATCCTAGTCAAACTAGTGAATTAAAAACTTGAATTTCTCTCTTGAGTGGTTCACTAACAACCTATGACACCTACATCACGAGGTCTGGACTAGTAGCCCTACCAATATATTCTTGGTGTATCCTCAACTCCTATGTCCTTTCTTCTTTCCACCACTTTGTCAAAATTCTAATCACACGACCATGCTTGCCATGTCCAATTTTTCCTTGTAATGATGTTGACTTATCATGCTAACTATAGTTGTCTCCATCTCCTATGTTGACTAGTGTATATGTCTATTAGTACTAATGAGATGGTATACTTCTCTTGACTTGTTGACAATCAATGACAACACATCAATGTGCAAAGTATTTACAACACCAACTACCCTTTGTAATGCCAATGAGACCTATAGGGTCAAAAATATCCCCCTTTGGCATTGATGAAAAAACTTAACATCCTTCTTGATTTGATCACCTTTGTGTTTCATCTTTCCTGAATTGATAGTGGTAGAATACTCACCGATAAGTGTAATTAGCCATTTTCTTTATCAATTGTCTTTGTGACTCCCCCATGTTTTTTTAATATTTTCTTAGTTCTCTTTTATTTTTATTTTTATTTTTATTATTTATATATTCCCCTTTGTATGTTCAAATTCCTCTTAGGTTCATCTCCCCATAGTTTGCATCTTCATCTCTCCATTTTCATATCTTTTTCTTCTTTGGTATATCAACATCTTCTACTCTTTTTTTACATTTATCTCCCCTTATTCTCCTCTTTATCTCTCCATGATCTTCTCCCCTCTCTCCTCTAAATTTCCACATTTTTTCCATTAATGACAAATATTCATAGAATGTTCATGTATCTTGTCTTTACATGTTCATCCAAGTGTGTTTTCCATGGCTAGTGGAGGTTCCTGAGTGTCAGTGCAATACTTGTGATTTCTAGTAGGAAAATCTCTTTATCTTCAATGATATCCATAGGGCTAGTAGATAGTAATTTATTTTTCTCGAGTACATGTTCTTGGAGAATTCCTATCATCAGGGGTAGAAAGTATTGTAGCTTAAAGAGTGTAGAGGTTATCTTATGTCACTTTATGGAGATCTAGTTGATTAGATGTAGCTTTTTTTGGATTTGACTAGCATACCCAATCTCTAAACTTCTTGTGATGCCAAATGATGCCTGGGTGACCTATAGTGCTTCATGAGTTCTTTTCAGAGTGTCATCCAAATATGTCATTGCAAGTCAGACATATGTAGTAGAATGGGTGAAGTGTTCTTCAAAAAAGCTACTATTGTTTCCTTTTCTCTTGCAAGTTCCTTTGTATGGTACTCAATGAGTTGCATGAGCTTCTCCTTTTGTTTCCACTTCTAGATTTCACCACTTGATTCATTGATATTTGTAGTCTTGAGTAGTTTCTCGAGTTGATCTAAGATCTACATTAGTATCATACATGTCATTAATGACTAATCCTTTAATCCCATTTTGTTCTTTGATCAATATCCATGCTCGTGCTCACTTTAGGTGAAATTGTCTTATTATTTTGAGATTTTGAACCATTTTATGATTGTGATCAAGCTCATCATTACTCATCTCTTTTATTCTCCTTGCATTCTTGTTGAGTTCTTCCTAAATTTTGTCAGGGTATTCTACTTCTCAATTGCCTTTCTCAAGTAATGCTCCTTCATCTTCAAGGCTTGGAGATGATGATGATGAGGATGGTAATCTTCTCATTTTCCTTCTTCTCTCTTTCCCTTGTACTAGTTCTTCCTTTTCTAGTTGTAATTTCTTCTTTGTGGGTTTGGGCTTAGTTGAGTCTCGATGCCTTTGGCTGACTCCAATAGTCAATCTTGACTTGTCCAAAGTAGCTTGCTTGATCAGTTGGTTAGCTTCCTCTTGCTTGACTATTTTTACTAGTATCTATTGTACAACTTCAGTCATAACCCTTTTTGGACTCTTATTTTCATTGCTTACATTATCTTCTAGAAATTACAATATGTTGCATCCTTGTCCACTTCTATTGTAGCTTTTGTTGATGGGTTTATCTTTTCTTGTTGGTCTTCTACTTGTGCACTCAGTTGAGTAGCACCTTTACCCTTATATTCTTCCTGCCATGTTGTGCAAGATTTGTTTGTATCAATTACTTGTGGTAGCTTTGTTCCTTGGGAGTCTTAGTTTTTTCCAACTTTCCTAGAATAGTTGTGGATTAATTAGCTCAGGTGGTTTGTCACTTTCTAGAACAACTCCACTTCAAGTTGTTGCACATTCTACTATTCTCGGTGAGGTGAGAGAGTTAAAGTTGATAGGTTCTTCTAAATTTTATTCAACATATCCCTCTTCCTCTATTTATCTACTAGTACAAATTGATTGATTTTCTTCTTCTCCCCCCTTGTATTTTGGCTCTGTCCAAGTTAGAGCTTTTTCTTTCTCAACTTTCTTCTATGCACATATTATCTCCATTTTCTTAGCTATCTTCTTCCATCATCTAAGTGAATATTCAAATACTTCCTTTCCTCTTCCTGTAGTGACTAATTTGACATTCTCTTGTGTCCCAAATTCTTCAAAGTAAGCTTCCACATATGTTTTCCTTTTTAATGGTGTATATTTGGGTCCGACCTTTGCTAGTACATCATCAAGAATCTCCTAAAGTTGGGTAACTCCAGTTTGTCACTTTTTCCAAATAATAGACACTAATTATTTTGGAAGCTCATTCTTCACCATTGCATGTGTCCCGTTATAAGTCCTCATACTAACTAGTACAACACTTATAACATTGTTCTAATCCTTCTCACTCATAAGTGGATATCTATAATTTATTATGTTATAGTTTCCATAATGAATTTCATCATTTATTATATCCTTAGTTGGAAGTGGAGGGGTTGGATTACTTTCTCTTTTTATAGGCCTTATCATTATTGACGATGATTTGTTTGTAGATAGATTTGATCTTTTGCGAGAAAATAGGTGTTTTTTCTTTACTTCATCTTCAATCCTCTTCTTATTAGTCATAGCTTCTTTGTTCATATCAATTTAGGAAAGGATAGCTCTCTTTCTAAGTCAATGCTTATCTCTTTAGCTTCTTCTCTTCTTAGGCTTGGTGTCTCTTTACCGGTGACCATCATCTTTTTGCTTGAATCAATTTGAGATTTGGTTTCACCTTTACTTTTGTTTGCCTTCCTTGCTACTTTTTTGGTTTCATCTTTTTCTTTCTCAATTCTCTGACCACACTCCCCTCATGTGCTACTATAATGCATTGGCATCTTGGGGTCAATAGGCATTAACAGTAATAATTTGATAGAGGGTCTAGCCTCTTGCTCTGTTAGCTCATACTGGAATTTTGAAAGCCATTGTGTTTTGGGTTTCATAGTTTGTATCATGCAAGCCTTTGTCTAAGCTAGAAAACATAACTCATTTTTATACTCCTCCACCAGAGTAAATGGTATTCTTTCCACTCTCTAAATTTGTTAAAATATCTTTTGAACAAATCATCTTTTTTATCTCCTAGCATCATATAGATTTTGTAAATCAGAAATGGTTTTGTCTTTTAACTAGTTAATTAAACCTTGTATAAGATATTCTCACTTAAAATAGAATAATATACATACCAAAATGGTTCCATATTTTAATGGGTGTACCTTGTAGTTATCTTTGACATTTTTTAGGTTCATCATCAGTTGCTCATATAACTATTCACTCAGGTCAAGGGGGCATTGTTATGGATAATCTAGTATGCTCCATATGTTGTTCTATAGGGTACATTGTTCATCTAAATAGATTAGTGGATTTGGTATGCAATCACCATGGAAAAAAACATCATTTCAGGGTCGGGTATATCATCAATGGCTAACTTCCTTCCTTCCTCCCTTTCTTGTAGTCATTTTGACAACTTCATCAAGTGTGAAAATTACCATGTTTAGTTTACTCTGGTGTTATTGAATCCTATTACCCTCTAGATGACTTGCTTCATGATTTTGTAAGGTGTATTGAGTCACATGTATTCACAATGTAGTCTTCTTAGTACAAGTCATACCTAATATTTATGAAAGAAGTTAGTAATTTCCATTGCATGATGCAGTGTGGTGTTTAGTAGGTGTTCCCATTCCTTCTTCAACATTTTGTTCTCAAAAAATATATAAAATACTTCATAAATATTTTCCACTCTTAGCTCCATGATTTTTGTTTTTAAGTATGCATTCACATCTTTAGCGAGTAGTATGTCTACATGCATCAAGGACAATATTTTTGTTTGGTTCTTGATGTCTCCCCTTAGTGAGGTAACCACATACTCTATCTCTTCAAATTCCTTATTGCTAACCAAATCAATCTTGTGAGTTCTTTATGCCATGACACCCTTTGTTCCTTTTTGATATTGTTTTCCTATTCTTGCTTATGACTTTGCACCTTTAGGTTAGAGATTTCTTCACTAGTAAAATGACAGACAATTTCTCAGCTAGGTTTTTTGTGAATTTTGCACAACTCAAGAATTTGAGTTTGCAAATTAGTTAATGATATCTTCTTAACCTACTTATATCCTTCAATAAGTAATTGTTAGTAAACATTAATATGCAATGGTAAAAAATTCTTACCTACCAATTATTTTGTAGTTGATGTCAATGATTTGTGTAGCAATGATCACAATCCTTACATACTCCTATCTTGTCACAGGTTCTTTGTGCTTTGCTAGTGCATCCTTTTACCAATTTTGAATACGGGACTAGTGTATGATAGTAACTTTCACATACAATCCTTTCTAAGTTTAGATTAGCTTAGTTTTCCTTAGAAGTCTCACCCTCAACCGATGAGCTTCCAAGTTCTTCAAACCTTGACGCTTCACCCTCATTGAACTTCTTTGCCCATACTTTGTTGAAGTCCCTTCTAACTTCCTCTTTGTCCATGATCTTTCTCTTTCCTCTATGATCCAAGTTTTTCACTTGGAATCCTCTTCTTGATCTATAATCTCTAGCAAGATGACATATCTTACCACAATAGTAGTTTTTCATGCCCATTTCTCTCCATGGTCCTACATAGTTTCTTTGACCATTTCTTAGTTTGTACTATTCTTTCATATGTCCTTTATTACCACATGTTGAACATACCAATGCAATGAACATTTTCTTCCAAATGGGATTAGATATTCACTGGGACTAATGGATTGACCTTTCTCTTGATCTATGGACCTTTACCTTATAGCCACACTTGTTACAAAAATAAAAATACCCATCAAATATTTTGTCATTTGAATGAGATCTGTACTCTTGATAAGAGTGACCATACTGATGACATGTATTACAATACCTGTAGAAGGTATTTTTTGTTGTGGATGCAACCTTTCTATGCCAACATACATTTGAAGTGTGACCAACCTTACCACAACAATTATAGGTTGGTTCCTTAGGCTTCTTATCTTAGAAGATGTTTTCCCTTATCCTTTTTGGGTCTAGTTCTTACTTCTAGATGGACAACATCTTTTAGTCTTGTTTTTTTCTTTCATAGTCAAGACTGATTGTGCTCTTGGTCTTCCTCCAAGCTTTTAGTTTCTTGTATATCTTCTTAGAGTTTTTGTTAAAAAATTTCACCTTCTTATTTCTTTCATTGGTGTTTCTTAGTTCCTCAATCAACTTTAGAACATGCTCATCCTTTTTCTTGGAATTCTCTTTAGATGTTCTATTGGCTTATAATGCGTCCTTCAATGCATTTTTAGCTTTCTCTACTACCTATGCAATATCACCTTTCTTTTTATGTGCTTGGATTAGCTTCTCTTATACTTCTTCTTGCTCTTTCTATAACTTTGTGACATACTTTCTTAACTTCTCTTTGTCAATTATGAGGTCAAAGATTTTTTCCTATGATCAATTCGTGTTATTGTTCTCTTCCATTTGCTAAATGATCTCATGGTTCTCACTAATTTTCTTCCTCTTTTCCAATGGTTCTCTCAACTTCTCCTTTGAGTCAACAATAGTGTCAAGAGATTCCTCATATCACTTTTTGTACTTCATGGCTTCTACTTGATCTCCCCTCAAGCTGTTAGGCTTTTTGTTTCTAAGGTTTACACTTTAACACCAATTGTTGGTCCTAACTAATACTGAGAGTGGGAGTGAAGCAATACCACCTCCAAAATTGGTAATTCTCTTAATCATTTTAAATACATTGAACAACAACTACTTAAACACCAATACAACTATAAATGTAGTAAAGTAGAAGTATGTAAAATGACACACAAAAGAATTCATCAATGGACACATAGATTTATATGTGGAAACCATTGATGAGAGGATGAAAAACATGGTGGGAATAATATACCCACTAGCCTTTTACTATAGATAAAAGGTTTCCTAACTAAGAGCTAGAACTTGTTCCTTTTGTGAACACATTTGGCTAAGAATATTTGCAACTTGTTAGGATTACAATCAACCTATTAAGGCTACCTTATTATAGTATTTTATAACCCCTTCTAAGAGGTACCTTATTAGAGGATTTATCATATGCTTTCTACTAAAGCATGCTCAGTTAAGAGCTTACCAAATTATTATTATGGTTAAAAAGAAACCAAATATGATCTAGACTACATGACACACCTTGCATGTTAAATCACTAGTGTGTATCTAGAAATTATCTTCTCTTTCTGCTTGGGCAATCACTTTGATAACATCTATATCACTATTCTCTTTCTCTACCTTCTTAACCTCTTCTACAGCGCAAAAAGCTACTTTGGGTTGATATCGTCTTCTATTTTCTCTACTATGTTCAACAATACTTGTTCTTCATTCTCATTATTCTCTCTTTTTTCTTTAATCTGGTTCAATGCATCCACTTACACTACTTTTCTATATCTACACAAATACATACTTAAACATTTTTTGAAATGCATAACCTTATATTTATGGGTGTCAAAACCCTATAAAAATATCTTGATCAAACCAAGGAATTCAATATTTTAATTATTCTCTCAAGTGGCTCATAAACAACCCATGACACCTATGTCATAGGATTGAGACTTGTATTCCTACTAGGATGTGCTTGGTCTAGCCTCAGCTCCTTCCTCCTTTCTTCTTGCTTCCACTTTTTTAGTTTTCTAATTACATAGCCATGCTTGCCATGTTTTCTTCTACCTCATCATAATGTTAACTTATCATGTTGAGTGTATTTGTCTTCATTTTGGTTTCATCTCCTATGCTGACTGGTGTAGATGTCTACTAATACTCATGGGATGGTATACTCCTCTTGATCGGTTGCTAATAAATGACAACACTTTGATGTGAAAAGTATTTACAACACCAACTTCCCTTCATAATGTGAATGAAACCTATAGGGTCAAAATCAAATGCTTATATGCTCAAATTTATTATCCTGTATCGAATCATGATACTCAATGCATCTTTATTTCTAATTAAAAAAATACATTAGAGATAACATTCATCTTACTGCGTATAATTCTATTTCACATCTTTGTGCAATGCTTCACCATTATCAATTGCAAGTGAGCCAACTTGAGAGCTCTACTGCAATAAAACCTATTACTGTTGATAAGAGTGGCATCCTCATTCATCAAAACAATTTCTCTAAGCCTAACAAGCGCATCAAGATTCACAAATCAACCAACACAATTCATGATCAAGTGACTACTACATCTAAAGGTAAGACTAATTTTTACTTTGTGTATCATCCTAATCATAAATACACTCCTTTATTTGAATCTTTATATATAGTGATGACGAAGTTGATTGATGATAACATACTAAAACTTCTTCTTATCCATCCTATTGACACTAGAAAACCAATGCCTAAGTGATTTGTTAAAAAATCATTTTGTCAATACCATCATCAACCTAGTCATGATACTCAAAAGTGTTATGCTTTGAAAAATAATATTCAAGACCTCATTGATTCCAATGTTATATTTTTTTATGATGAGGTCAATGGTATGAATAAATTTGTAGCACCTCCTAATCAGAATTTGTAAATCTACACCAACCCCTTACCTTCACATTTTAAAAAATGTCATTAGTCAACCTTTTTCTCTTGTTATTAATATTAGTTATGACGACAAGGTAGAATAATCTAAATGATGACAAGGTAGACTAATCTAATAATGTGGTTAGTCATATTGAGTTTCAACCTCAACCTTTAGCTTTACCTTCACCCAAATGTAAACCTACATCTCCTCTCACTTTTGATCATTCCAATATGTTTAAAAAACCTAATGGTCCTCTTTAAATTACTACTAGGGTTGCTAATATCCATTCTTATGGTGTTTGATTGATCCTTATTCCTCCATGAATGTTATCATTAAAGAACATCTTTTTATTAAAGATTGCATAAGGATATACATCTAGTGTTTGGATTCAAACTTGTAATGGCTTTCATTATCATCTTGAAGGTTCTATCAATATTCCTACAACCCTTTCCAATAAGGTTATTTATAATACCTTTATTGTCATCCCTACTTCTGATCACTTTCAAGTTAAGTTAAGTATCTTGTGGTTATCTTCAATCCAAGTTGTAGTCTCTCCTATTCATAAGTGCATCAAATTTCCCCATAAAGGAGAAATTATCACCATCAATAATTCTCTTTATAAACCCCTTCCTCCTTAAGACTGTGTTGAAATAGATGTCTATTGGCCATCTCTCCCTATAACATCACCTGAACGTCCTAATCATTTTTATAAATCTTGTTAGAAGTATAAGGTAGAAAAGATTGTTGGGATTAACCTGCCTAATGTTGATCCTCCAATAACTATCTCACCTACCCCATCTATTCCTCTGCATATCATTACTCAATCCATAGATGCTCCCCTCTTGAAACCTATAACTGTTGAACCTAATCCTTCAATTCTATCTTGTAAAACCATTCACAACCAACATGCACGCCAGTGTCCTAAGAATTGTCAAGCTAAGGCTAAGGCCTATGTTCTTTCTTCTAAAATTGATTCTTCATCTCAATCTTATCCTTCATTCAATCAACCTAGGCTTGAGCCTTTGGAGGAAGTTAATCATAGTAACATGCAAATGGCTAAACATGGCGATTCTATTTTTATTATAGATTCCATTAATCCAAATATGGAAGATACACTAGATGTTTATTCTAATGCAGATGTTAGCAATGATGAATGTGAAAATATTATACCTCTTCCAAGTCAAACACCTTTCCCTAATATTATAGATCAACATGGGGTGGGGGGGTTGGTTAAGTGAGATTCTATAGCATGGTAGTCTTTGTGTGTTCATGTTGTGTTTTCTCGTGTTGTTCTCTATGTTATATATTTCATCTTGATTGCTTTAGACAATTCTTAATGGTCCATTGGTGTAAGATGATAAATTAATCAAACACATCATATATATATATTTTTTCTATTTTTACCTCTTTTATTCTATAAGTTGTTACATGTTACATTGTATATTTTTTATTGTTTGTATGTGTTCCCTTGTGTAATCTACTTGGATTCTTGCAACATGGTAGCATTGATTCTCTTTTCTTTGTGTTGTCAGCCCAAAAAAGAATCTTCTTCATATCTCTTATGTGTTTTTTCATCCAATGTGTTGTATTTATACTTCCTTTGGAGAATGATGAAATTTCATACTTGATATAATATTATAAAATTATCATATGATCATACTGATATCAAATTTAGTAGATCCCCTTGTGCTCTCTCTTTTGTCTTGTGTTTATTTCACTTGAAGTGTTCTCTCTTGGGGGAATTTTATAGTGGGAATATTCATAGTGGAAGCATGTATGCTTATGTCAAATCTATTTCTCTCGTTAAGAAGTTCGCACTCACTTTAACATGGTGGCATGCACTTCACCCATTTTGGCACACACGTATGTGTTGATCTCATATTGGTTTTGACAATTGAGTGTTAGCACTAAGTTCATGCTAAACCAGTAACGCATGCCGAGTATAATATGTATAGATGTCGAGTTGCAATGAGTGCCGAGTCACTCATGTGCCGAGCAATTCAAATGTTGAGTAAATAGTTGATGCCAAGCAAGTTCAAGTGCTGAGCAAGACAAAATTATAGTAAGTGTTGAGCATAAATATTATCCAGTTTCGAGTAACACAGAATGGACCTAGTTGTTTATAATAGCACAAACAACTATGTAAACTATTTTTCAGCCGACTTATAAAAAGATCTCGAAGCTTTAAAGATAGGATCAAATCTATTTGGATTCCCTAAGTGATCAACATGCAACCAATTAGAAAAATGGAAGGAATTGAGTGGGAAAAATGAATGAATCTGTAGAATCATACCTAACCCTAAGCCACAAAAGTCTTTTTAAAGGGAGATAAAACTCTATAATTTAGTATGAGAGTATGAGTATATATGCAAGGAAGTGATACTAGCAAAGATTTTAAGGAAGTGAAAGGGGTGAATTGTCCAAGGTGACTTAGAAGTGTGAATGAATTGATCAGAATTAGTTTGCAGAATAGAGGAGAAACCATACAACATTGATATAGCAGATCAAGAGGATCAAGATGAACAAAATTGTGATATGAAATCAGCAAGAAAAATTTGTAAGTGTATCAGATCAAACATTCTACTGTTACTTTCTAACAATTGTATCAGCGGGGTGAAATCCTTTGGACTAAGGTTGATTTAACAGTCATTGTAAAATCCTTTAATAGGGTGACATTCCAAGTGAGTTCTCTAAAGTCCTTTAGCCAGACACACTTTTAACAAGGTAGGATCTAAAAATCCTTTGTAAGCCTTTAATAGGGCAGATCATGAGAATGGTCAAACTATGTAACCTTAACAAGTAAACTTTATTGCTACAGTAGTGAAGAATTGTGGGTGTCATCCCCACCCCAAATTTACCTTCTCATTGGAGGTTTTCTAGGTAATCATATCTAGTGTTAAGTGTTTTATGTGGATGTATTTACTTTACATGTTATTTCAATATGTTAATGCATGCATTGTTTTAAAGTTAAAAGTTTTATTGGTTAGAGATTAGTACTTCTAATTCACCCCCCCTCAAAATTATATATATTTCCAATTTGTATTTCCAACAATTGGTATTAGAGCTAAGTTCTCATCTGGAGAAGCCTTACAACTTGGAGAAAAGATCTTGTAATGAAAGTTTACAAGCTCGGAAAGACCACTGAGAATTAGGAGATAGAGATACATCTCTTACTACAACAACTAAATGAAGCCAGAGATGCCTTGAGAAGTTTGCTAAAGAGAAGGAGAGAGATTGCTATGGTAGAAAATAACATACAATACAAAGAGATTGACACCACAAAGTTATTTGCAGATGGCAACTCCTGTGAATTTGATGCAATAATTACAGATTTCATGGATAAGAATAGAGCACAAGCTAAGGAAATCATAAATCTCAAGGTGGAACAAGAATCACAAGCTATATTGCTATGTGAGGTGACTAAGAAAAAGAAGAAAGCTATAGAAGACAAGGCCATGATTGAAGAAGAAAAAAGAATTTCGACAAATAGATTGGAAGAAAAATTAGTAGAGCTATCTAGGATCTCAAACATGCAATTAGAAACCTTAAGACAAATGATTAATACTTATCATGAGTTGAATGTCAAGGACATTGAGATAACTACATTGAAGTTGTAGAATGAACAACAACAGAATGACCTTAAAAGAGAAAAGGAATTTGCTGAAAGTTTTAGCAAGCCAAATGAAGCCATCAAGTACTTTGAACAACTACTAAAATCCCCTAGATTCAGTAAAGACACATCAAGATTGGGCTACATAAGCACTAAAGAAGGAGAATCATCCAAAGCTGCTAAGGAAAGAAACAATAAAGGTAAGAATTCTAAACCTACTTGTCATCATTGTGGTAAGAAAGGACATACAACCAATGTTTGCAGGAACAAAAATGCTAGTCAAAATGCAAAGCCTAAGAATATGACTCATTGTCACAAGTACAAAAAACAAGGCCATCAAGCACATGAATGCAGAACCAAAACCATGCATGTACCAAAATTTGAAGGACATTGCTAAAATTGTCAGAAGTTTGGACAGGAAGCCTTTGAATGCAAATCCAAGTCCACATGGTCATCAAATAAGTCAACAAAGGGAAGAAGCTATGAAAACTTCTATAAGTGGGATTAGAATACAAGATATAGCTATCATTATTGTCAAGAGTATGGACACATACCTGAGAATTGTATAAGAACACACTTCAGTGGTAGCTACAAAAGATGGTTGAGTCAGACTACATGCTTTAGCTATTTGAAGACTGGTCATATCAGCAAGCATTGCCCAACAAGGACAAAGGCACCTAACTCAAAGTTTAACAAAGGAAAAGGCAAGGTAAATGTTGAACACATTAGAGGAGAGATGAGAAAAACATGGAGAAAGAAAGATGGATGCAACACATCTAATGACGGGATCACTTCACTTGATAGGTCAAGTGATCACATCTCATCAAATTAAGAAAAAGGAGGTATGTGGGATTGATATTTAAAATGTTTTATCATACATCAGTTCCAAAAGAAGTTAGTATTGAAATAGATGAATTAGCATGAAGAAAGATGCAAGATGATAAGGAAAATCCAAGGTCAAATCTCTAAGTTTTCACTTTACTGTCAAGTGTAAAAAGTCCTCTTCAATTGCTAAGTAAAGCACTAGTATGTGCCAAGCTATTAGTTAAAGCTAGTTGAAGCTGAGTCTATAGTAACTTTCAAGTGAAGGAAACTTCTATAGGAGTTGAGTAAGGGTAATCCTAATAGCTGTTGAGTGATGGTAAAATCAGTGAACGCCGAGTGAAACAAAAATTGCATTGGAGCCAAGTTTACAACTGTACTGTTAAAGTGGGTTTGCCATTGCACCAAAAGACCAATCTATCAATGCTCGATACAACTACTCAAATTATAGTACAAAAGAGGCAGTTAAGCCTTTGTCACAAATCCTGAGGGGAGCGTTGAAAAAATTTCCAACAATCTCCCCCTCAGCGTTACCCGAGGGTCTAAGGATTCAAAACTGTGACCAAGCTCTAATACCACTTGTTAGAGTGGACTTTCCATTGCACCAAAAGATCAATCTATCAATGCCTGATACAACCACTCAACTTATAGTACATAGGAGGTGGTTAAGCCCTTGTCACAAATCTCGAGGGGAGTGCTGAACAAATTTCCAACATGTACATGCACTATGCGATAAATGCTATATTTTGAAAGGGTATAAGGGAAAATTCTACATATTTTTCATCATTTTGAACATAGATCAAGAGAAAGTAGAGCAAATAAATGATTGACAAGCAAGAAAAAAGCATTTGCACGAATCATAGTGAAGATTGAGCGTTAATTCATTGGTTCCAAAGATATTCTTCATCTGTCGAGCTACATAGTTTCATATTTCTAAAACCCTAGCTTGCATAATGGCCCCAAGTTCTAAGAATCCAAAGGAGAAGGAACCATTTGAAGTTTAATTAGTTAGCAATAAGGTTAAACAAATAGATTTTAGGGCCATACCAGAAGTTGTATACAAGAATGATCCAGCAGGCTCGTTATCAGTTATTCCACCTAAGGTTGTTATGGATCAAGATGTGAGGAAGTGTTATAACTACAAGGTAGGAGGGATTGGAGACATGGAAATTAGGCATGCATATGATATATTTTGCAACAATAGAGTGTTAAAAGAGGAATTCAAAATTATAGAGAGGAAGGGCTTTACCTGTGCCCTAGATTTTCCAACTATCTTCAAAACTAAATGGATCAAGATTGTTCTAAGTAGAATACATGATGGTTGTCTATGGCTAGAAGGTGGACCCATCAAAATTTCAAAGAGAATTACACATAGGGTTACTGGTTACCCAACCCTAGATCGGCCTAGAACATTGAGGAGTGATTCAAAAGAGGTGATTGAGCGAAATATAGGAGCGAAGTGGAACAAGTGAGGGATGACTATTGACACTATTACTGATCCACTTCTTGATTTTGCAGTGAGGGTCATTTCACATTAATCCTATCAGTCAAGCCAACTGAATAGTGTTCCATGTATAGCAGTTGATGTAGGCTACAAGATAGTCAAGAAAGATCATACTTATGATCTTGTAGAATTACAATTGTAACAAATAATGGAGAACCTCGGAGCAATAAGGAAGTCTAAAAGTGCTCAATGTAAGTTTGGTTCCATACTGATATGCATATTTTTATATGTTTAAAATGATTTCCTATCTTTTGGTAGAGTAGGATGGAAGACCAATAGGTCAATTGCTGTGCAAATAAATGAGTACATTGAGCAAATGGGAGAGAATTTTGAGTCAGTAATGACTACTTATTTTGAAGATTTCAAGCAATCCATGAATCAGAAGTTGAGAATTCTTGTTTCCCTGGTGGAGAAATATTAAAATGATATTTTCTTTCTTGTGGACATTGACTACACCTTCATCTAGGCTGCATTACCTAGAGTGAGATGGTTGAGGCCTCTAGGTTATGAAATAAACATTGATGAAGCTTCTGCTACTATCACTATACTTCTTGCTGAAGAAGTTGATAAAACTGCTAAATTTTTTGGTAATTATGATGTTGTCAAATTAAAGGTTGAGATGGAATTAAAGACAACATCAACCTTAAAGAAGAAAGACAAAATGGTGAAGAAACTCAAAGCCAAGTTTGGAGAAGACAATGATGGAGAAGATGATGAAGAAGAAGAAGAGGAAGAAGAGGAACAAGGTCAAGAACCTCTTGCCTTGACCCAAGGAATGGGTGAGGATCAAGAAGAAGAAGGTGTCAAGGGAGATGATGCCAAGGAAGCACTAGCCAAGCCACAACCAAAGAAGAGAAAAGAAAAGACATAGCCAGTTGCACAACCTAAGGCAAAGAAGATTGCAAAGCCTAGTGCAACAAAGCTTGCAACTCCAACAACTAGAGCCACTACAAGGGCAACTACAACTACACAAAAGGCTAAGGAGAAAGCCAAAGAGAAAACCAAGGCAATTGAGAAGACTGGTCCTATGTAGAAGAAACCTAGAAGGAAATATGTAGCACAACCAGAGTTAGATGATGCAAAGATGGAGTCAGAGGACACAAGTCAATTCAGAATGGTAAGTCGTGCTCCCAAATCTGATCTAGAAAAAAATTGTGATAATGTTAAAGATAATGTAGATTTGACTAGTTTGAAAAACATTGAATTTGGTAAATTGAGTAGAGAAGACCAAAACATGGTTGAAGAGTTTGTGTATGCCATGATGGTAAAATTCAAGAACACCCCTCTTGAATTTGATAACACAATGCCCAAAGATTTGTATTCAATTGTTGAGAATAAATGACACTATTGCCTAAACATGGAAAAGGAAATAAGAGAATCTATATTGGTACAAGTGATGCTAGAATTGTCAAAAGGACAAATAACCAAAGCAAATAAGAAAAATGGTAGCAGATTTGCACCAAAGTACAAGGCATTTAACATTTTACAAAATAAAATTGAGGATGTTGTGAAGAAGTCTCCACAAATGTGGAGATTAATATATGGGTTAACAACTGTAAAGGAAGGAGAAGTAGATCCCTTTGAGGGAAGGAATAACGAGGCAGAAGGTGAGGACAAAGAGGAAGAAATAGAAAAAGAGAAAGAAGACAATACAATGGAGGAGACAAAATAAAAGAAAGATGAGGTGACAACATTAGATGAGCAACAGGCATAACATAATGTGGAAGATTCACAACTGCCTTCCATGAGCCCTCCACATGACACAAATACAACTGCAAAGACCATTATAGTGAAAGATGTTCTTGAAAAATCTCCTCAAAACATCAACCCATTGACTGCAGAGGATTTGAAAAAGATACTTGACCAATCTTCATTATAGGCAAGGCTATGTGAAAATCTTGTATTGGTCGGTGTTGATGAATTACAAAAGGTTGTAGTTAACATAACAAGGGAAAAGGTGACTACACAAGAACCACCTACTGCCATCCCTATAGCTACTAGTGCTCAACCATTGACACAAATAGAGAATAAATCTTCAATGGTTGAAACTACTACAAAAGTTGATGAAGTTCAAACTACAGAAGAAAAGGAGCCTACAAAGGAACAAGCAGGACAGACAGATATTTTTGTAACTACTACACAAACATAAGGTGCACCACAATTGATCATAATTGACCAAGGTAGATATGATGAAGACAAGGACATACCCAAGGAGAAGGAGCAAGAAGCCATTCAAACTTTGGTAAACTTACCAACAACTGGCACTCCTATTAAAGTCCTTCAAAGGCTGAGCATTGATGCAATACCATTGTAAATTTCAGCACCAGGCTCAAGCTCAACAAAAGTGGCTAGGGTATTCCACTATGGTGATGCACTATTAGATGAAGAAATAATGATACCAAAATATGACTATGCAACCATGAACTTAGAACAGATTAATATCATGCAAGAAGCATTGGAAAGAAAGAAGAATCAAGAGATACTTAGGAAAGAGTATAAACAAAGGCAAGCACTTCAAGAGATCAAAGACATCTTTTTAGATACCTTCAACTTCCAAACACTTGATGAATCTAAGTCTATATTAGAACAACTATTAGAGATTGTTGAATAGGTGACAAATGAAGACCAAGATACCAATGTTAAACTCATGGAGTGATCTGAAAAGTAATTTCAAGGGAAAGTAAATGAGAAGATATCTAGTGGAATAGCACTATCCCAAGTTGAATTGGCTAACAAAATTGAAAAAGTGAAGAAATTACTTGAGAACATATTCTCATTGTACACAAAATTGTGTGAACCACACTCTTCACACAAGAGGTGAGCCATATAATTTGAGTTTGGAAAGGAATTTGAAGATTTTAGGCATGCAACTGCCTCAAAATCTAGCTCAAAGTGAGAAGCACTTTCATTTAGTGCTTCATACACAAAATCAACTAGCTATGTTAATATTAAAAGAGGCTAACATAAGAACCAAGTTGATTAACATACAAACCTCCCTTACCCCCCATATGGAAATACTTCAAAAGGAACTAGCCTATGCAGAAACTATGTTAAAGAAAGATCCTAATGTTTCAACATTAGACGATCTAGTTCATCTTGCAGCAGAGACAACCATCCAAATCAAGTCCTTAGATGTTGCATTAGACAACTAGGATGCTGCTTTGAAGATCATCATGGAAGTCCACAAGAATTTATTGGATAAATACACAATCAATGTATAGACCCTTTAACATTAGTGTCAAAAAGGGGGAGAAATATTTAAAAAGGGGAGACAAATATGAAAGAAAGAGATAACTCAAAAAGGGGGAGAGCAGACAAAGGGGGAGCAACCAACAAAAATAGAAATGATTAGACAGAAACAAAGTGTCAACAATTTTGAAGATAAAGAGTATCAACATGAAGCAAATCTACTCAGAGAAGAGAATAAAATTTTGGATACAGAATGGGCACATTAACTTAGGGGGAGTGACAAAATTTTGAGGTATATGAATCTATTACAAAAGTTTTGAAAATTTTGAAGTCTTGTACATATGCCAAATTGTATATATATTATACTTAAGGAAATTAGATTTGTTATGTATAGTTAAGTGTTTTTGCCACTCATGTCAAAGGGGAGATTGTTGATCTCAGATTGGTTTTGACAATTGAGTGTCAACACACTTAAGATATTTACTAAGTTCATGCCAAACCAGTAACACATGCTGAGTATAATATGTATAGATGTCGAGTTAAAATGAGTACTGAGTCACTCATGTGTCAAGCAATTCAAGTGCCAAGTGAATAGTTGATGCTGAGCAAGTTCAAGTGTTGAGCAAGACATAATTATAGTAAGTGCCAAGCATCAATATTATCAAGTGCCGAGTAACACATAATGGACCTAGTTGTTTGTAATGGCACAAAAAACTATGTAGACCATTTTTAAGCCGACTTAGAAATAGATCTTGAAGCTTTAAAGATAAGATTGAATCTATTTGGATTCCCTATGTGATCAACATGCAACCAATCAAAAAAATGGAAGGAATTAAGTGGGAAAAATGAATGAATCTCAATAGTAGATTCATACCTAACCCTAAGCCACCAAAGTCTTTTTAAAGGGAGACAAAACTCCATAATTCAATATGAGAGTATGAGTATATATGCGAGGAAGTGATGCTAGCGAAGATTTGAAGGAAGTGAAAGGGGTGGATTGTCCAAGGTGACTTAGAAGTGTGAATGAATTGATCATAATTAGTTTGTAGAATAGAGGAGAAACTATAAAACATTGATATAGCAGATCAAGAGGACCAAGATGGACAAAATTGTGATATGAAATCAACAAGACAACATTGTAAGTATATCAGATCAAACATTTTACTATTACTTTCTAACAATTGTATTAGTAGGGTGAAATCCTTTGGACTAAGGTTGATTTAACAATCACTATAAAATCCTTTGATAGGGTGACACTCCGAGTGAGTGTTCTAAAGTCCTTTAGCCAGACACACTTTTAATAGGGTGTTAAAATCCTTTAATAGGGTGGGATCTAATAATCCTTTGTAAGCCTTTAATAGGGTAGGCCTTTCACAAGGCAGATCATGAGAATGGTCAAACTATGTAACCTTAACAGGTGAATTTTATTGCTGTAGTAGTGAAGAATTGTGGGTGTCATCCCCACCCCAGTTTTACCTTCTCATTGGAGGGTTTTTGGGTAATCATATCTAGTGTTAAGTGTTTTATGTGGATGCATTTACTTTACATGTTATTTCAATATTTTAATGCATGCATTGTTTTAAAGTTCATAGGGGATTGATATTTGTTCTTTTGGATCTCTCTTTGGACTAATGAAATTTTGGGAGACATGATCCTTACTCTTTATCCCTCTTTGGATTACTAATAATCTAGGATTCTTGATCATTGTTTAATCCTTCTTTCGACTACTGACAGTCTAGGAAACTTGATTGTGGTTTCAATCCCTTAAGGATACTCACATCCTTATGTTTGGGTCATATTTTCATTTCTTCATTTTGGGACACAGAGTTTCCTTGAAGATGAATCCTTTCGATGAATTGACTAGCATTCCACACACATTTGTTGGACTATTCAATTTATATTTGATGGGTTGAGTAGTATGCCACACACACTTGCTAGACCATTCAATTCCATCTTTTGTTGCAACGCACATTTTTTTGTATAGTTCTTATTAAAGCACACAAAACTATTGGGAAAGTTGGATACAATATATTATTAGTGACATATCTCTTATTTTGGCTCAGGATATGATGAAGACTCAAGTCTATTAGGGGCTTGATGGTTTCTTCATCTCCTTAGTCAAAATAAGATTGATTCTTGCTTTCTAATCTACTCTACTGTGAGTTTGAGGAAACTCACACTCTTGCTAAAGTGTGGGCTAAATTTACAATATTAAAATTGGAACACCCATGATTTAAGATCTTTTAGCTCTCATCCTTTTGTGATCTTATGGACAATGGATGGATTTGTGCTTGATCATCTCTTTCTTCTAGTCTGCACCATACCTTCTACTTTCACCAATGTAGTTTTTGAGACCTTAGGAATGGCTCCCTATGTGCCAACCCTAGAACATGTTGACCCAAGTTGACCTCTTATAGAACAGGTAATCTATTTCTTGATGATTTTAAATCCTAAGGATAGTTTTGTGTTGGGGTTTTCAATTTAATAATCGACTAATCTTATCAACTTGCTTTATTTTTATGCCCAAAAATTGGTATAAAAGAAAGCTTGGGCACCTAATTTTTACATCTACAAGATATCCATAATAATTATATGAAATATGCAATCTCAAGAATTCAAGCAAGGACATTTTCATCAAGCATTCAAGAAATTAAAAGATTCAACAATCCTTTGTGAGAATTTCCTCTTCAAGAATGTAGGAGATATAATTTGAGGCATTCATTATCTTCTTTAATGTTGCAAATTTACATTCAAAGGTCCATGATGTGGTTTGGGTAGATTTGTTTCATTTGTAAATATTTCCTACATCCTTCATTGCAAATTTGATATTTACAACATACAAGTATTTTAAATCCTTATTGACGAGGGTTTCTACACACAAGGTGAATACTTACATTTTTCTTTCTTTTCTTTAGATATTTAAATTTCAATTTCAAGGTTGATTCCTTAATCTAAGGCTTGACCAAGGTGAGCCCTCATCCACCCAAAATAGAAAATTATTTTTGTTGTTTCTAGGAGTAGGATAACAGAATTGTAACCACAAATTTGAAAAACATTTTTTGAAACCATTTTTGAATAAGTTGGGTTGAGCTTGTTTTAGTGTCTCAGGAACATGATGAATTCATGGTAAAGTGTATAGGACATGTAGCACTAGGTCGATGTATTCTTGAGGCCCTAAGAGAAGTGGTATTTTTTGGGCTTTCTATTGTGAATATGTAGTCAAAAGTTCTCTCCTAGTCTCAGATCTACAATTTTTCATGGAAACAACACATATTCCTCTATGCATCTCAAGGTGAGTACTTTATCATTTATTTCATCTTTTAGTATATACCTATTTTCATATCTTAATTGGGTTGATTGTTTGTATTTATCACCTAGCCTATCTTACACTTTTCATTAAATAAATTAGCTCAATTGTACATTTTCCTTTACATGTCATTAAACATATTTACATTCCATGAAAGAGGAATTTCTTGCACACTTCCTTGATATAATTTGAGTACAATATTTTCATACCTTTATAGGTTTTTCTAATCCAACTTGAATTATATTTATAGTTATGTTTGGAAGCTCCTATCTCTCTTGTATTGAATGTTAATGGTAAGTAGAGGTCCAATATTTATCTATTCTATTGAGAACATCAATTTCCTCCTCAAACACTTTCCATCTATAATATCTTTCTCACAGTGCTAATAATACAATAGTAAAATAAGGTACTCACTCAATCACATATGAAAGATGAGTTCAAATCCAAATTGTCCAAATATGATCGATAGAAAACACATCACAAAAAGAGGAAAATATCTTCCTACTTTGAACTTCATAACTTAACATGCACTAATCAAGGCATATATTTTACTATTACATAGAACCTTACTTCCTCAATTAAAATAGTTTCAAGTTATAATGCAACATGAATTTAGGAATTTTACCTCTTAGTGCTTAAGTTATCAATTACCTTGTAAATTTAGATCAAATCTAACTGTATTAATATTATGAATTTATCAAATAAAACTTAAATGAACTTTTCATTGTTCAAACTAGTCTAAAAGATAAATGATTTACAATTAGAGGGAAAAATTCCCCACTAGATCTAACCCTACATGAAAGTTCAAATTGATACACAATTAAAATGGGAGATTGGTACTGGTTGAAGGAAAAGATTGTCTAACTAGTAGGGCTTTCATAGAGTAGATTTAGTCTCTAAGTCTTCAATTTCAATTTCATCAACTACCGTTCAACAAGACAAACCAACTTGGTATCATGACAAGGTTTTCTTAGTTTGAATAATTTTTCTCAACAACATACATTCTATCACACTTTACCTATTTATATGGTTGCAACATCTTCATTGTAATTGAGATCTACTTGGATTAAGGTCAAATAGTGTCACTTTAGGTGGTTGTAATATTGCCATACTTGACCCCTTTAAAAGTAAAATAGAAATGAGATAAGACAACTAAAAGACAATATAGTTCAATTTGTAATTCCTACCCCTAGTTTAGTTTATCTTTCTTGTAGGCTTCCAGGAGTAAGCCTAATTCTAGGGGGAGTGGATGTAATGCCTACCCCTACTTGACTTTTTTGATTTGTTTTGACTAGATTCTTTTAGGCATATGCTATGATTATGTTCGATGATGATATATATGTTCATGTATTGACTTTAAGTTATTGAATGATGTTAGTTAAATGAATGATTTTTGTGCGGTTTATATGGATATTTACCCCATACTTGTATGTGTATGGTGTGTGTGTATGTTTTCTTTATTTTTGATGTTTTTGATGTGGTTGAGGAAGGGAGTCGTAGTCACCTGCTAGTTAGGATCTACACGATGAACCACTTCCTATCATTGCCTGTTTAGTTTAGAATATTGTGTTTGTACATGCATGGATTTTATGTAGATTGCAGGTACCAGGTATCGACTTTCATAAATTGCCAGGATGAGTGTACCCTATTGTAGTATTTCAATGGTATAAGTGGGGAGATAACTCTTGAGTCCAAATCCTAAACCCTAAGCCAAATGTCCTAGAAAATATGACAACTATCTGAGTTAGTTTACCTGTTTGAATTTGTCAAGTGATGTGAATTCATAATTTTAACCCTGGAATTTGATTTTTGTCCTGTGTCTTCAGTTGAGTTGTCGTATTTGGTTTTGTAGGTTTGTGGTGATTTTTTTAATAATTAAATCAAATTAAAAGATAATTTAATAGAAATTTTATATAGAAATTTGATATTTAATTATATTTAATTAATTATGTAATTACTTAAATAAAAAGAATAAAATTTAAAGATAAAGTTATAGTTCTAATTTTGGCATATTTATAATTATTTAATTTAATAATAATTTATTTAGGAGTTTTATTTTAATTAATAAACTCTGAATAATATTATTAGTTAAATTAATAAATATGATATTAGAAACATCTCATGATTAATCAAAGTGAGAAAGAAAATTAATTTAATAAAGATATTTTAATTTAAATTGCTTAAAGTTGTTGCCTAATTTTTTTATAAAGAAAATTCAATATTTAATTAATTGCGAAATTAATTAAATAAAAGAATTGAATTTAAAAGATTTGATTAAAGTTCTAACTTAGGCATATTTATATATTTTAATAATAATTTATTTAGGAGTTTTATTTTAATAAACTCTAAATAATATTATTAGTTAAATTAATAAATATTATATTAAAAACGTTGCATGATTTAATAAGGAAGAGAAAGCTTTAATTTAATAAAGTTTATTTTAATTAAATTTCATAAAGTGTGTGCATGAAAATTAAAATATAATAATTAAAGATAGAGTTTTCGCATGATTGCATGATCAATTTGGGGGAAAAACTCTTTATTAAGGAAATTAGAGCCCATTTCTAGATACACAGGTTCGGAGGAGCCAATATCTGAAAAGAGGGTTTTCGAAGGAAAATGAAGATTCTTGCCTATTTGGGTGTTCATTGTTTTAGCATCACATCCAGGTAGGATCTTGTGGGTTTGTGTAGTAGTTGCTCGTTCTTCAAATTCCTATCTTCTTCATGTCTGTTGTGTTTCTATTTTCAGAAGTTCTCTAGGTTGAAACTCTTGTTTGAGAAAATTGATTTCCATTATAGATTTATCTGTGATTTAATTTGAAAACTTTTAGTAAATATTGAACTTTAGGGTTTTCAAAACCTAATGAATTATGAAATTCATTTTCAAAATTATAATTTAATCTGGAGACTTCAGGTGCACGCTTCACAAACAACACTTCTTAAATTTCCTTATGCTTGTGGTGAGCCATGGAACATGTTTAAAACTAAGAAAAACTAATTAATAACTAGCTCAAGGTTGTTAAGCTAGTCAAGAATATGGCTCCCTGACTGGTTCCCTTGGCTTTTAAGGTTTTCCTTTGGTTTCTAGGTTGTTAGGCTTGCCTTCTCGTTTATAGGCTATTTTTTGTTTTCATGCTCTCTTGGCCTTTTGTGGCCTATTGTGTCTTTGTTGTCTACTTTATGTTATGGACTTTAAGTTGGTTTATTTTGTTAACAAATGGGTTTAAGCTCCTGTTAAAAACTATTTTACTTAATAAAAAACTAGCTTAAAATTCAAGAAGGAATTTTGATACTGTAGAGGAAAAATAATTTGTAAGTATCAAATTCAATATAAAAGACAATATAGTCTATGTTGGACTATTAAATCAACCAACAAGGGAATTGCTCCATGCAAAAAGTTTTGCAAGATATTTATCTGTGCTAAATAAATTGGTTGACCAAGCCACAAAGTTGTGATATCTTATTGAAGTAGTTCATAAAGTCAATTACCATGGTTAGTGACTCTAAGACATAATAATTTCTAGATTGTTCACAACATGCAAATTTTAAGAGAACATAGAAGAACATACATGTTGAACTACACCTATGATTAGAATTCAAAGCTTAGTCAAGAACTTGGCAATAAAGACTAGATATCAGTTGAAGCCCCCAAGAAGTCCAAAATTTGTTATGAAAGAATAATGCCATTGTAGACTCTGGTCAATCCCAAAGGCCCAATTATAGCCAAGTCTTATTAATCAATCCTCTCTTATGTTTGCTAGAGTCTTTGAAGGATCATTTCCCAACTTTAAAAATCATGTCGTAAGTATTGAAATCTTCTTACTAAAATTTCCCTCGTGCATTCTCTTTGTTATCCAAAAAAAATGTTTCTTGATTTGAACATTTTTATATTTATACCATTATAATTGTTTAATTCATTAACATTTGTTATGTTATCATACACAGGGAATACAATTGGTTGTTAGTATTAAAAAATATATATCACTAAAAGATATTTAGAAAATAACAACAAGACATGGTGGCATTTTCAAGACATTATCCAACCTAATTAATTTTGACATACATAATTAACTTAAGCCATTTAGGAAAAAGTAATACAAAAGTTATTCTTTTCTTTCAACCTCCACATTTATAATCAACTTTTTTGATATTTGCAAGCAATTATATAAAAGAATAAAATAATAATTTCTTTTCCCTATAACTTTCAGGCTAAATTTTGACTTAAAACATATGCATAGTTATATGAATTTGGAAATAATACAATTGTACTAAGATATATTCAATGTACATATGATAAACGTATTTAGTTTTTTTTTTTTATCACATAGGGTTTAAAGAAGAGAGAAAAGATTTCATTTCGATAATATTTAAGCTTTTGGGCGAGATTGTGTGTAAGTTTATCAACATCAATGTTTTGGATCATGCTCAATGATCCATCATCAGGATGAGAGAGCTAAGGATGAGATTACATTTATTAGATAATGCATGGACTTACATGTGGTGTGTCTATAGGCCAAACCATCAATACCCACCACTATTGAGGAGCTAGCCTTCTCTACCCCAATCACACTCTTACCTTCAACCTACAACCACCCAGTCACACTTGCAACCATAGATAATAAATCAATACCCATTAGTAATCAACTAAAATTATTAGATAACTAAGAAGGTGGGGGTAGGGGGTTGACTAAGTTATATCCAATTATCCTATAGGCCTTTCCAACTCTTTAGTATCAATTCAACTTCATAAACATCAATAGAAATAACTCAATGGTCTCATCCAACTTCACAATTCAATCTTGTAATCAATTTAGTTCAAAGTATTATCTTGCTATATATGTAATTACTGAGTATTATTAATATATCTTAGCTTTTAATTAACTGTGACCTAGTTGTTATTGAGTTGTACTATTAAGTAAATATCATGAAAGTAACTTGTAACATAAAAACATTCAGGAAGATTCTTAGAATGGAGAGAGGGAGAGGGAGAGGTCAGGGGAGCAGATGGGAAGCATCTGTTCAAAATTCAAACCTAGTTTCCGATGGGAGTTCTCAGGGAGGAGGATCTCAGAAACTAGGTACGAAGGAGGGTTTTCAGGCAGAGCGTGGAGAGGCAAAAAATGGGGATGGGGACCCATGTGCTGATGGTGAAGTCTAGATCAAGCCAAAAATGCAACCCAATGTGGTCAGGCTAGGGAATCTCCCAACAAAATGGGCCTCGCTCTTCAGTGTCAAACCATCTGATAAGTCATCTTTCCCTTTGGTTAAGATTGTATCAAGCTTGGAAAAGGGATCGTGCATGATTATTATTCCAAATGAATTAGTTGATCATAGGATAGCTTCGATGGCATCCACACTGGTCGAAATTTTTATTGGTTAGAGACTAAACATCGATGTGGTGCATTCCTTCACCTTGAAGAAATGACATCTTAAAGGTCAGGTCAGTGTTACTGTGATGGTTAAGGGGTTTCTCTCTTTTGACTTTACTTGTAAAGAGGACATGGCTAATATTATGTCTGAAGGGCCCTGGAGTATAGAACGAGCAACTCTGGTGTTGCAGAAATGGTCTTCAAAATTAGACTTAAATGAATCTTTTTTTTAGCAAGCTCTAGTATGGGTTAGACTCCCTAAGTTGCCCTTGGAATTCTGGAATGAGGATGTTTTTATGGGTGTGGCCAGTTCCTTTGGAGAACTATTATCAATTGATCCTATTACAGATTCTAAGAGGAAACTTACCTATGCAAGGATATGTATAGGAGTAAGGGAAGGGGATGATATGTCGGAAGTGGTGTGCTTCAAGTCTAAGCTTGGCACTCACATACAACAGTTGGACTATGAGAGTGTACCTTTTGGTTGCTATCATTTTTTTAAGACTAGACATAAGGATTTTCAATGTTCGAAAGTGAAGATGGACAAGAAGAAGAAGCCTCTCCCTTCCTTTTATCTCAATAGGGATAAGAAAATTTGGAAGAGGAAGACCACCAGCATAGACCACAAGGCTAATCCTATTATGGTTGGTCAGAAGGTTGGAGAAGTTAAGAAGGATGTTACACATAAGCTAGCACCTTCTACCATAATAGCTCGGACCAAAGATAAGAAGGATTTTCCCCATTTTGAAGAGCTTGCCTAGAAAACTTCAAAAGGTGAAGTATCTGCAAATCTAAATGAAAAGACGGAGGCAAATGCCCTAGAAGGCAGCCAAGTTGACTTTCATGAGTCTGAAGACTCTCAGATTGTGGAAGGGGCAATAGATTTACAATAGGTAAAGCCTATGGTTAAAGATTGCAAGGTAACTCCTCAGCAAATTATGAAGGGAGCAGATTCAGAAGGGATCCCTGAGTCTAAAGGGAGAAGTATTTTTGCTGTCAAAGATGAAGAAAAGGATAGAGTCAATAAGGATTTAATTATCTATCAAGACCTAGAGGATAATTTTATTTCCTCTAGAGTAGGAGCTAAAAGTTTTGTAGAGAATGCGAATGAAGTTTTGGTGAGGGTGCTCGATGATTGGGAGGATCCTCCTAGAACTCCAAAGAAATCTCAAATAGTATCTAGGTCTTTGGAAACTATTTTGGTAAGAGAAGCTTTTCTTTCCCCTAAGCCTAGGAATAATTTTTTTAGAGAACTCTCGTTGGCCTCTCTAGTGGAGACTTGAAGCAACTACAAACCAGATGTGGGAACAGAGGCTAGAAAAGGTAAAAAAATAGAGAAGCAAACCAGAGAGGAGGAGACCAGAAGATGCTTGGCAAATGGGTGCTAGAGAACTCTTCAGGAGTTTTCCAAGAATGGAAAATGAAGATCATATCATGGAATATAAATGGCTTAAATGGAGCCCACAAATAGGAAATTATTAGGAATTTGAGCAGAGATCAAAGACCTGATATTTTGATGATCCAAGAAGCTAAGATGAAAAAGGAATCTCTAAGGAAAATTAAGTTTAGTAGCATGATGAGTGGGGAGGCTTCGAATGTAGAGGGTGCCTTTGGTGGTCTACTGACTCTATTTACTACCAAGCATTTTAGAGTTGAAGCAATGTTTAATGAGGGTAATATTCTTCTCTGTCATGTTCATCATATTCAATCCAATGAAAATTGGTTTTTGCTAAATTTATATGTTCCTAATAATAAAAGAGATAGAAAAAATCACTAGACTAAAGTAAGAAACCTGGTGCAAAGTAGTAATTTAAAGAAAGGCATCATTATAGGAGATTTCAACACTCCTCTTGTGGATGGGGAGAAGATGGGTGGTTTGATCCCAGACCGGGAAAGTAAACAAGACCTCTCTAGCTTCATCAATGGTTTGGATTTTATGGATCTGGATCTTATGGGAGGTGCCTTTACTTGGTCAAACAAATGCTTGGGGAAGAATTGCATCCAAGTCAGATTGGACAGAGCTTTAATCTACCATGATTGGTTGAAGTCTTTCTCTTATAGGTTAGCTCTCCTACCTAGAGTGGGATCTGATCATTCTCCTATCTCCCTCTCAGTTGCTCCTATAGAACCTAGAAGGAACCCCCCATTTAGATTTGAAAAAATGTGGACTTCTCATCCTGATCTTCTGGATAAAGTCAAATTTTGGTGGAGTTTACAAGTGGAAGGCACTGCTATGTTTAGAGTTGCCAGGAAACTGAACAATGTTAAGAGAATGGTTAAAGTTTGGAATAAGACTAATTTTGGTCATATCTTTCATGAGAAAGATGTCTTGTCTAACAAACTTATTTCTGTTCAAGCCTCTATTTAGCAGGACATGTATGATGAGCTTAGTAGGGAGGTTGAGGGTTCTATTCTTACAGACTTACATAATATCATCAGCAAATAGGAGAAGTTCTGGAGGCAAAGATCTAGGGTCAACTGGCTTAAAGACGATGATCAAAATTCAAAGTTCTTTCATCTAACCACCCTCAAGCATAGAGCTAATAACATAATTGTTGGCATCATGAAAGGGCAGGATCTGATGACTAAGGAAAAGGAAATATCAGCTAAAGCTGTCTCCTTCTTCTCTTCTCTCTTGTCTTGGGATCCTCTTCTGTCGAAGGTGGACCAGGAAGACTTGGTTGTTTCTATTCCTCAGATAATCCAACCTAATCATAACATAATGCTTCGTGCCATTCCTTATGCTGTTGAAGTTCGTGAAGCTCTTTTTTCCTTGCATGCAGATAAATCTCCTGGCCCTAATAGGTTCCCTACCTTCTTTTTTTAGATGTGTTGGTAGGTGGTGATGGATGATGTGGTGAAGGAAGTTCAAGGATTCTTTGGAGCCAAGAGCATTCTTAAGGAGATTAACTCCACTTTTTTGGTCCTCATCCTTAAGGCGCTTAGAGCTAACTCTTTGGACAAGTTCAGACCTATTAGCTTGTGCAATTCCTTTTAGAAGATTATCTCGAAGGTTCTTACCTCTAGGTTGCTCAAGCTTCTCCCTTTGATTATATCATAGCAAAAAATAGGTTTTGTCCCAGGCAGATAGATTTTAGACTCAGTCATGATGGTGGAAAATGAGAAGGGATGCTGCTCAAACTGAACCTATCTAAAGCCTATGATTGAGTTGACTGGACTTTTCTTGATATGGTGCTCAAGGCTTTTGGGTTTGATTTAAAAGTTTGCAAACTGATATCTTAGCTTGTCTCTACTTCCTCTCTTGCTGTGTTGGTTAATGGAGATCCTTCAAATTTTTTCAAACCCTCAAGAGGGCTATGGCAGGGGGATCCTCTCTCACCTATACTCTTCATTATCTTGGCTAAATGTATGGGAAGGCTTATTGAGAGAAAGAAGAAAGAAGGCAAAATTAAAGGGATAAAACCTTCCTCTAAAAGTGATCCTTTCTCGCATCAACATTTTGTTGATGATACTATCATGGGGGGAGAGGCTTCTGTGAAGGAGGCAAAAGCCATGAAGGATGTCCTAGATATCTACTGCAGAGGGTCGAACCAACTGATTAACTGGGAAAAGAGCTCTTTATATTTTATAAATACCCCAAAGGATAGACAGAGGAAAATTTCTAGGATTCTAGGTTGTAATGTGGGAAATTTTCCCTCTACCTACCTTGGGCTTCCTTTGGGTCTGACTCCTTCTAACTCCTTCTAGAATGGTATTATGGAGAGGTTTAGCAAAAAGATTGTTGGCTGGAAAGGAGCTATTCTTAGTCAACTTGGAAAATGTTAGCTGGTTAAATCCACCCTTTTGAATTTTCCATTGTATGCTTTAAGCCTCTTTGTGATACCAGTTAAATTTGTAGAGAGGATGGAGAAAATTCAGAGGGATTTCTTATGGACATGTGTTGAAGGGAAAAAAAGATACCCACTAGTTGCCTGGGACAAAGTCTGTCTACCTAAGAATTATGGAGGTCTTGGCATAAGGAAGCTTACTCATCTTAATAAGGCTCTTTTGGCAAAGCAATTATGGCACATCTTCAATAGCACTGGGAAATGGAGAGACACATTGGTCAACAAGTACATTAAGAGGTCTTTGATGAGTCTAAAAAATGCCTTTATTTTGTTATGTTTAAGATACTTTATGATACTCTGTTCATCCTTGTTTTAACACTTATAAGCTTATGTTTGATAAACCTTTGATGATTTATGGGGTAGAAAAAATATGTCATCCTTTGCCTAAATTATATCTAATATGCAGTATTTCATATAAATATCCAAATGTGGATTCTTATGCTTGAATTTAGTTTGATGGATGTTTATTTGCAAACATGTTTTATATCATAACTAACCTGATGATAAGGATTAAAGGATGAGCGAAAGAATCCAGAAGTTGGTTCCTGACAGCATTCAAGGAGAAACGAGCATCAAGGAACAACCACGAAAAGGAAGTTATAACCACTCCAGGAAACATGGCAACAAATAAGGAGGAGTTTTTATGAGCCATTACCTTCTCTGCATTTACATTTTAACAAGTGGATGCCATGACTTCATTGCTCCCTCCTCAATTTCGTTATCCTTCCTTTCTGCTTTCAGTTGTTCTCCTATATTCTCTCCTGCGGACTTAACTTAGGATAGTTACTTTTCTGTTATGTAATAAATAGTAGATTCCGTATATATGTTGGGATTGACTCCTGTGTGTGAAGTTTTTAGTTTTTCAATTTTTGGTTTTGATAAGTTTTATTGAGTAAGAAGAAAACACTGATTCACAGTTTGTTGCAGTTGTGTTTTACAATTCTGAATTATGTGATGACTGATTAATAAAATGAATTAGTTCTCTTTAGTTTCTATCCTGCGTTGGTAGATTAGAGAAGCCAACCAAGAGGGCCCACTTGGAAGGTGGATTAGATTAGAATAGAATATATTCATTTTACTAGCATTAGCAGTATTTTAAATAAGACATAGCTAGTTAATTCCTTCTTGTAGCATCACACTTCATGAACATTCCTGCAACATTTGCAAGAACAGTCTAATGGATGAGTCAAGATGGAATCTCTATTATCTTGTCATTGTGTTTTCAACATTCATAGATTCAGCAGTTTCCTTTCTATAGAAGTAGTGTAGTTTCCTTCCTTTGCATTTTTACTTTCCTACAACACAAGCATAATGACTCATCAAGGTACCTAGTGCACATACTATGCCGACCATTTCAAGTATACGTCCCTGGGTTGACAATCTAAATGCACCTCATGGTAGGGGAAAAGTAGTCCTTAGCTTGAACAGATTATTCCTAAGCTAGGCCTAGCACATGACTATGGAACACCTATTGTGAGGCAGTTCAACCTTCTATTTAGTTCACCCTTTTTAGTGAGGACATTCCTAGAGGATCAGCTATCTAGAATAGTTTTCTTAAAGCCAGGGTCCTGGCAAAGGCTAAAGTTTCTTGGAAATTGGGGAATGGGGAGGATATCCAGTTCTAGTATGATAGTTGGCTTATTTAGGACCCCATAATGAACAATTCGTCTATGATGTTTGGGTGAACCATTGTATTCAACTTTTTGGGCTGAAAGTCTACAACTATAGGAACGACCAGCATCTGATAGATCTATCTATAATATCTGATGATCTAAATCCAATCATGTTAATGTTAGATTCAATGGTTCTCAACAACAAGAGGGATGAAATGATCTAGGGGGACAATTCTAGTGGAAATTACTTTGTTGCTTCTAGGTATAAGGCTCTTTGGAGCTTAAAAGAGAAGCCTCCTTGGTCAAAATCTTAGATCCTAGGCCTCACCCCTAAAATCAATATATTTTATTGGCTAGCCTTATAGAGAAAAATTCTCACTCAGGATAACCTTACAAAAAAGAGGATAGATTTTGCCAAGAAGATGTAGTTTATGTAAGAACCAACTAGAAACAGGCAACCATTTGTTCATTCACTGTTCCTTCTGTAGGGAGGTCTAGGACTTCTTGACCCAAGACTTAGGGATTAGTTGGTGCATGCCAAATAATCTCTTGGATTTTTTTCGCCAATAGAAATCCTTGTTCAAATCCCTTGTTTTGCAGGAATTAGGAACCTGGATCTTACCCCACTACTACTGGAGCATATGGAAGGAGAGAAACAATAGAATCTTCAGAGATAGAGAGGAGCCATCCATTATTCTCAGGAAGAAGATTCACAAAAATATAAAGGAAAACTACCTAGTAAGGAAGGGGGGAGATATTGAAGTGGACGGTAGGAAAATGGAGAAGGAAAAAGGAAGAATGTTAAAAAGACATGAAGCCAAGTGGCTTCTCTCCCCAGAAGGATGGAATAAAGCCAATTTTGATGGGGCCTTTAAGGAAAATGTTGGCTCCTCGAGATGTGGAGGCATAATTAGGAATGAATTCGAGGATGGAGTAGTGGCCTTCTCTCTCCCACTGGGATTCCAAACTAATCACTTTGTGGAAGCAAGTGCAGCAGGCCATGTGGTGAAACTGGCTTTTCAAGTTGGAGTTACTAATCTATGGCTTGAAGGGGACTTGAACAACATTATTAAATGTTTGAACAGAAAATCTCATTATTCGTGGTCGATTGCAAATCTTATTGATGAGACATGTGAAACTCTTGCTTAATTTGATAGAGTCCATGTCACTCACGTTTTTCAGGAAGCAAACCCGGTGGCAGATTGGTTCACAAATAAAGGTGTCCAATTTGACCAAAAAATGACCTAGCAGCCGGGAAAGAGTTATCTGGTGGATGTTAAGATCTTGATTGGGCTAGATAAGATCCAAGGGAGTATGAAGGAGATCAATCTGCAATTATGAATAGGAAAGGCTTATGGGGAAAGGGTACGGCTCTTAAAGGCTGCATTGGTAAATGCAAGAAGTGGGAATTAATTTAGTTTATTTGGCATGCTTCATGGGTCTTTTTTTGCATTTGTAACCTGAGCAACGTCAAGGATTATTTCTTCAGTCTCTCTCTAAAACATAGAGAACCTTATCAGGTGGTGAGGTTTTAGAGAGCTGTGCTTATGAGAATTGTGGGAGAGCAAAGTGCCGATATGGTGGGTGAAAGGTGCATAAAAGAACCGGTGGGAAAAATGGAGAAATGGAGAAGCAGGGAGAAAGTGTAGGAGAAGCTGGTTTAGGGTGGGATTTCAAGGTATATCATGAAGTTGCATGGTTATGACCAAAATGTGACTGACAACATGGTCAATTTGTGGAAGGATGGTAGAGTCAAGGTGAATGGGATAGCTTTTCTGATAACAGAGGAGGTAATTTCAGTTGTTATCGAGATTTTGATGGTGGGCTTTAAGTTCTTTAGGGATAAAAAACTTTTGGCCAATGCAGTGAAGGACTTTGCTGACAACCCCAAGGAGATGAATGCCCTGAAAAAGAGTGATACATTTTTTATCCGAAATCTATAGTGAAGATTTGGAGGTATGTTCTGCATGCTATCATTGAGTACATTACTCTTGACCCTAGGTTTTATTGTGTTCACACCCACCATTTCATTCTTTTGAATCATTTTTGGCATGATAGAAAAGTTTCTTTCCCTTTCTATTTGTTGAACTCTATGAGCAAGGTGGTGTCAAGCTTCAAAAAGAAACCCTCTACTAACCTTGCGTTGCATGAGGGGCTGTTACTTCTCATCTATGAGCACTTCAAGGCTTAGATGATAAGTAACATCCCTTCATAGGCTAAGATTGAGGAAATCGAAAGCTCTAGCTACTCCTCTAACTCAGATGATATATAGAGCATTAGTTTTGAGGAAGGGGGGCTTACCTTCTCTGGTGAAAAAGCTATGCCTAATGTAAAGAAGTCGCCCTCACCCATTACTGCTAGAAGAAAAATCCCTAGAGATCATGGTCAAAAGAAGCTTGAGAAGGAGGAGCAAGACACCTATGATGAAGAGGAGGCTATGGAGTCTAAAGATGAGGAATAGGAGAGGCAAGAGGAAAAAAAGAAACCCAAGGTGGGAAGAAATGAAAGAGGGCGGGCATAGAGGATGAGAGGTTGCAGAAGGACTTGGACTCTTCTCCGCTCCCTCTCTCCCCTTTCCATCCCCAAGCTCACCCAGAGGAGTAGATAAAGGATAGTTTTGGAGCTGAGAAGGGGGACGTGCTGGCCAAAGATAGGAGGAAATCCTAGAGAAATTTTAATGTAAGGACTTTGAAAATGGGAATTTTTAGAGAAGTGATGAACCCCCAGATCCTGGTGGAAAATCAAGAGGAACTACATCTTGAAGAGCTCATTAACCCTACGATTGTGGCTATCTCTAATAATGCCAAGGAATCTGGGATGAACCTCTTGAACAATGCCTCCAACAACATGATAGACAATTACAGGTCAATCAAGTAGCTTTTTCATGAGGTAGAGGAGGTTAAGGAGAAGGTGGTTCAAATGGAAGGAGCCAGGAATCTTAAGGGCTTGGAGAAAGGGACAGATTATGATGATAAGCATAGCCTGGCAGAAAAAAGGATCCATAATCTAGAAAATTACAATCACAATCTATCGAGCCAGAAGATCTCACTGCTCAACTCGATCAATAACAACATTCTATCTTTAACTGATTGGCTTAAAGATAGAGGCATGCAGGGGGATGTGGATGGAAAAGACAGGGGTAAAGCTAGATCTAATGAAGATAATACCATTGGTATCACTCTTTCTACTCTGAACCAGGAAGAACATAGGACTCACTAGTAGGAGGCCGAGGAGAACCAGATGGCCCAGGAGACTGCCCAGGTCATGCAGGAGCTGGAAAGAAAGATCAAGGATTAGTTCTTGTCTTTCTCCTTTTTTGGCTGGCTTTTCATTTTGGCTTTTGACTATTTCATTAGTCTTGTCTTTTCTATTTGGCCTTTTCTTTGGTCTTTGTTAATTTGGCTAGGCCTAGTGCTTATTTTCAACCTTTAGACTTGTTACTTTTGTGGCTGGGCTTCTAACGCTTATTTTCAGCCTATTTTGTTTTAACTCTCGGGTTTCAAGATCCCTGTAAAACTTGTTTATCTAATCACAAACATAAAAACATTTAGACATTTGACACTATGATTTAACATGGAAACCTTGTAAAGGAAAAAACCACCCAGGATCAGTAACCCAACTAATTTCACTCTTATGAAGTGACTTCTGCTAGGAGCCAACCTTCTTAAAGGTTTACATGCACATTTTTAGTGTGACTTGGTTAGAGGGTTTTAACATAAAGATCATCTAGACCTTATCACTCCTTGATCCTATCTAAAGAGTGGTCTAATCTAAAAGACTTACAACCATCACTAATCGATGTTATCATATAGGATTTCATAGACTGGTTACGTCCACTCGATTAAGAGTTTTTTTTGCTACAATGGTAAGAAAGTAATAGACAAATGATCTGTAAAATTTAGCACTTTATTGCTTGTTCAAATATTTTTTTTTCTCTGTCTTCTTCCTCTTCTAATCTCTGTTTGATTGATTCACTTTTTTACACTTTCACTTCACTCTAACTCTGCTTAATCTTCCTTCTTATCTGCTTGAGTCACCTTGCTTTCTTCCTTCTCTCTGCTTCACACAAAACACCAACCTAGAAATAATGATCAACAACTCAAGAAATATCCAAAAACTTGTTCCAACATCTCCTTAAATAATAAACTCTCTACTTCTAGATTCTTCTAGGTTTTATCACTTGATCACATTTTTCAATCTTATATTCAATGTACTATGTCACTTAGAAAATAGAACTTTCGATGAATTTGTGCTCATTCTTATCTTGCTTAAATCTCCATAATCAAATCTTTTTTGTATTTTTCTAGTCATAGTTCTTGTAACAATTTTTGACTTTAGCCTTTGAACTTTTTGAGTTAGGATTAAACCACGGATAGAAAAATACAATTACATGCAAATATAACCAATAACAAAAAATAATAGATCACACAGAAAAGAACACAAGACACCAAGATTTAATGTGGTTCACCCAATCCCTGGGCTACATCCAGCAAACATCAAGTCTGATATTTTTATGATCTAGTGATTACAACCTAATTACAATATGTAATCCCTTACAACTCAATATCATTGCAAGAACCAATTTTGCATCACAACTTTTTGAAACAATCCCTAACCCTAAGCCCTTTTATACAAGTATTAAATCACTTTGGGGTTACTGCATGTCAGCCATAAATTACTGAATATTAGCCATTACTTTAAAGGCAAATCTATGAATGGCGAATCTATGAATTTATGAAGTATGTACAATACTTTCCTGATTAGTCACCACAAACTAATAGTCTCCCACTTGGGGATTGATTAGGCTCCACACTAAACAATAATTACCCACTTGGAGACTAATCTTGTAGCGATGTCGCTACTCCATGAGGCTCCTATTGGATCAAACCACCCTAGACTCTGCTAATCTGTTATTCATGTTTAGTCTAGAAGACCAACCAAAGCTGAAGAGAAGTTCAAATTCTCCCTTGTTACTACTTTTGTCAACATATCTACTAGATTATCATTTGTATGTATCTTCTCCAACTTTAATTGTCCATCCTCCAAAACTGACCAAATGAAATGGTACCAAAACTATATGTGTTTAGTCTTTGAATGCAGAGTTAAATTCTTTGCAAGATGAATGACACTCTGACTATCTGTGAAAAAATAATTATCTTGCTGAGGATGTCCTAATTCTTCTAAGAAGAACTGAAGCCATATCATCTCCTTGGCTACCTCTGTAGTAGCTACATACTCTACCTCTGTAGTGGATATAGAATTAACCTTTTGTAACCTAGAAACCCAGCTCACGGCTGCCCCACCAATAGTAAAGACATAACCTATAGTACTCCACCTAGTATCAATATCCCCTACCAAATCTGAGTCAACATAGCCCTATAAATTAGTAGTAGAGCACCCAAAGTGTAAACACTTGGTGGACGTTCCTCTCAAATATTTGAGAATCCATTTGATGACATTCCAATCCTCAATTCCTAGATGACTCATATACCTACTAATGACTCCCACTACATATGCAATATCTAGCCTAGTACATACCATAACATACATCAAGCTTCCTATAGTTGAAGCATAAGGTACCTTGGACATCTTATCCTCTTCTTCATGTGTCTTGGGACACATCTCCTTAGTCAACTTCAAATGACCAGGTAATGGTGTGCTGACAACTTTAGCATTCTCAATAGAGAAATGTTGCAACACCTTCTCAACATAATCAGCCTGAGATAGCGTCAATGTTCTATTCTTCCTATCTCTACAAATCTTCATTCCAAGGATTTGTTTTGCTGCCCCCAAATCCTTCACAGCAAATGCATGTGCTGATTGGAGTTTTAGCCCTTTAATGTGATCCATGTTAGACCCAACTACAAGCATATCATCAACATATAAACATAAAATAATGTAGTTGTCATCATTCAACCTCTTAAAGTAAACATAGTGATCTAAATGACACCTACTATAACCATGCTCATGCATAAAACTATCAAATTTTAGATACCATTGTTGAGGTGCTTGCTTCAAGCCATATAAACTTTTCTTCAATTTGCACACTAAGTTCTCCTTACCTTTGGTTGCAAATCCCTGTGGTTGAGCCATATATATCTCTTCAGCCAAATCACCATGAAGGAAGGCTATTTTAATATCAAGCTACTCCAAATAAAAATCTACAGTATCCACAAGACTTAAAATAATAGAGATAGAAGTTATCTTAATAACAAGAGAAAATATCTCATCAAAATCAATGTCCTTTTACAACTAACCAGGCTTTAAATTGTTTCTTACCTCCTTCCTCTTCTTTCAACCTATAAACCCACTTATTTTGTAAAGATCTTTTAGATGAAGGCAACTTGCATAAATTCCAAGTTTAATTTTTTAGCAAAGAGTCCATTTCTTCTTTCATTGCAGACTCCCACTGAATCTTAGTATCCACCTGCACAACTTCATCATAACTTTTAGGTTCACTAGCATCAATAAGTAAAATAGAATACATAGAGGGAGAGAATCTTTCTAGAGGTCTAATTTGCCTTGTTGACCATCTAACATTTACTGGTGTGTATTGTAGTTGTTGTTGCAGTTGTTGCACATCATGAGGAATGGCTGAAACATTAGCTTTTGGAGTATCATTCAACACTACATAATCATCTTCTTTCTTCTCATGTTGCTGCAATAGATCTTTGTACAACACTTTCTCATTGAATATGACATCCCAACTTCTTACAATTTTCTAATTTTCAAATTCCCAAAGCCTATAACCAAACTCATTAATGCCATATCCAACAAACACACATTTCTTTGACTTAGCTTCTAGCTTGGTTCTATTTTTAGAATCTATGTGAGCAAATGCTTCACAACCGAAGGTTTTGAGAAAAGAATAACTCACCTTCTTACTAGTCCATACTTCCTCTAGAATACCATAGCCCAAAGGAGTAGAGGGACCTCTATTAATCAAATATATAGTAGTATTGATAGCCTCTGAACCCATGTGTAAGGGCAACCCAACATGCAACCTCATGCTCCTTGCGTGCTCCATTATAATCCTGTTCATACGTTCAGCTACTCCATTTTCCTATGGAGTCCTTGGAATAGTTTTTTGTCTATTAATACCATTAGTGGAGCAATAATCTTCAAATTAATGACTACAATACTCACCACCATTATCAGCTCTAAGAAATTTTAATTTCTTACTAGTCTCATTTTCAACCAAGCATTTCCATTTCTTAAAAGTTTGAAATACATCAGATTTCTATCTAAGGAAATAAACCCATACTTTTCTAGTTGCGTCATCAATAAATGTAACATAAGAATGAGAGCCACCAAGGGAAGATACCTGAGCCACCCCATACATTGGTATGCACAAGCTCTAATTTTCCCTTTTTCTTTTCCTTCCCAGTCTTCACAAAACTCACTCTCTTTTGTTTTCCATACACAACTTTCACAAAAATCCATATTAAAACATTTCAGACTTGGTAAAAATTTCTTTGAATGAAGTACTTTCATACCTTTCTCACTCATGTGCCCAAGTATGTTGTGCCACAGTGCTGTATCAGAATCTAAAACAACTATTTGTTCTCCTTGCTCAACTGCAACAATTGTTCTTGAACATTCATTTTTCTCTGAAACAATTAAAGTAGAAGGAACAATATGACATGTAAAAATATATAAGGTGCCTACTTTCACACCTTTTTCTACTACAAGAGAAACTTTTGAAACCCTCCATTTTTTATCATTACAAGTAACTACACAACCCTCATCACCGACTTGCCCTGCCAAGATTAAATTCCTACTCAGCTTTGGGACATGTCTTATCTCATTTAGTAGATAACGATTCCCATTCTACAAATTAATCTTAATTCTTCCCTTTCCAACAATCCAAAAGGGTTCATTATCCCCCAAATAAACAAGTCCAAAATCCTCTTGGACATAATCAATGAAATAACCTCTATGAGGTGTAGCATGAAAAGAAGCACTAGAATCTAAAACCCATGAATCATCAACACTTACTAAAGATAGAAGCAAAGCATCCTCTTAGGATTTTTTACTTACCACATTGGCTTCCTTGCCTCCATCTGATTTATCTCCTACATTTTTTTTTTGATTCCAACAATCTTTCTTTTTATGACCTGATTTCCCGCATTACTAGTATTCATTGGGTCATGGTGATTGAGACCTCCTCCCCTTTGACTTTCCTCTTGATTTCCCATGATTTCTAGAGTTACTTCCTCTCTTAGTCATTCTACCCCTACTTTGTGCATTCAAAGCACTTCCTGATGGAGATCCACCTAAGGTTTTCCTATGAGTTTTCTCACTCAAAATAACACCGATCACATCATCATATTTTAGGGTACTAGATCCAGGAACAAAATTACTCACAACCATTACCAAGCCATTCTAGCTTTCAGGAAAAGAACACAAAATCAAGAGAACCCTAATTTCTTCATCAAAATTGACACCCACAAAAGATAATTGACTAGTAATAGTATTAAACTCATTTAAATGATCTGTAATAGATCCATCTTCTGCCATTTTTATATTAAATAAATGCTTCATGAGAAATACCTTGTTTGAAGCAGAGGGCTTTTCATATAGTTTCGCTAAGGTTTGCATCAATTCTTTTGTTGTCTTCACTTTTGTAATATTAAATGCCACTGATGGTTCCAGGCATAACTGAATGCTTTTGAGTGCCTTTTTGTCTCAAAGAGCCCATTTTTCATTTGACATAGATCCTGATTCTTGGTTTTTCCTTCTAACAACTTCCATAAATCCTTTTGATAAAGATAGTCTTCCATTTGCATCTTCCATAACTAGAAATTTTGCCCATTAAACCTATCAACCCTCAACTTACCCTCATCTGCCATCACTCCCACTTGACCGTGAGACTCCCACTCAACCGTGAGACTCCCACTCAACCATGAGACTTTCTTATAGAGGATAACTTAAAAAACAACCTCACTCTAATACCACTTGTTGGGATTAAACCACAAATAGAAAAATAAAAATTACATGCAAATATAACCAATGACAAACAATAATAGATCACACAGAAAAGAACACAAGACACCAAGATTTGATGTGGTTCACCCAATCCATGGGCTATATCCACCAAACAACAAGTTTGATATTTTTATGATCCAATGATTACAACTTGATTACAATCCGTCATCCCTTATAGCTCAGTACCACCACAAGAACCAATTTCCAATCACAACTTTTTGAAACAATCCCTAACCCTAAGCCCTTTTATACAAGTATTAAATCACTTTAGGGTTACTACTTGTTGGCCATAAATTGGAGAATATTAGCCATTACTTTAGTGGCGAATCTACGAATGGTGAATCTACAAATTTATGAAGTATGTATAGTACTTTCCTGATCAGTCACCACAAACTAACATTTTGAACATTGTTTATTTTCATCATAAGTCAGCCTTAGATTCTATTTTTCTTAACTTGTTCTTCTGGCTCATACTCGGTGAACATTACATTTTACTCAGGCAATACATCACTTGATTAATATATGAATAACTTAGTTAACACTAAATTTCAACTTGCATTTTCCAAATGCTTGATTAATACTTGTAGTAGCTCATGCAATATTGTACTCCTTCTTTCACCTAGTCACTTAATGTAGCTTGTATAGCTCAATGAATACATAAAATTCATTATTTTATTATAGAATTACATGATTGTAAAACAATCAAACCAATATTACATTATCACTATCCAACTCATTCAAGTGCCCATTGAATACCATACTTATCTAATTTGTCATCATCACACTTTCTTCAAATCCTCTTCATCAATCAAATGATATGGCACTCTATTGAATTAGCATAATATCTAGTTGACTAAGAATTTGACATCAATGACAACATAACAACTAATATGACTATTACACATACATTCATAACATTCTCAATTACATTATCAATTGGGGCTAAAAAAAAACAACATCAATAATTGCAACCAATGAAATCATATTGCATTTCATTTTTAAAAAATAAATTATAATGTCATGTTATGTAATTTCATCATTGAATATGAGGACATCAATATATAACATCATCAAAGTACCTCTACAAAATATATTCATCATTATGCATATGAAATCATGTAGTAATAATCATTAAAATATACCATCACCACCATCATCACGTGTCAAACTAATGCACATGTAAAATGAAAGAAACCAAGGTCACATAGCTGATTGTATCAAACAAAATACCAATTGAGGAACTCATGAAGATCAAAGGCACAAAATCTCAAAGTTGATTAACATATTAACTAAGGTATGGGTTGGAAAACATATGAAATAAAGTTCTAAGTTGAACAACCTATTGACTTAGCATATGAATTATGAAAATAAATGCACATAAGACACTAGTCAAGGTCTACTAACCAAGTCAACAAGGTTGAAAGTGTCAAAGACCTTTTAAAAACCAGGTGTCGTACAAGGTGTGTTATGACAATACAAAAGTGAACCAAGGATGTTTTACTAAGAACACATAGATTCAACAATACTAATATATTGCTTTCAAAATTAAACTCAAGAATGTTTATATAATCAGTACACTGAAGTAGATAATATAGGGAGAAACAACATAATATTTAATCAAACACTCAATAATGCATAATATTTGATCAAAGGTGGAGTAATACATGTAGACCTTACATTACCAATGGATGCTTATTTTTATTTTATGTTTTCCTTGGCTGGACAACTAAAGGTTTTACTTGACTTCATAGCCAATACCCCATACATCTAAGTGTAGTGAACTAAATTCTTCATTTTCAAACCCAAAGATGAAAAAGAGATGAGTGTGTTGGTAAGAAAAAATCTAGCTGTAAACTTAGCATAGTGGTAGATTGGAAATTAAAGCTTCTACAATTTCATATGTGTTGTACTCCAACAGAGGATTCACCAAATGCACCAAAAAGTTTAGCCTCCTATCTCAAGATCTTATTTGCCAAGATGTTTTATTATGAAAATTCTCCATGAGTATTCAAGAGCACAAGCAATACTAAATTTAATGTTCTCTTAAAAATTAAAAAAATCCTTAGATAGGAGGATATATTATAACACACTAACATTTGATGATTATACAATTTGAATGAAATAATCTATTTTTATAAAGGAAGTCCAAACAAAAAGCCATCAAAATGGGAGTAAAAAAAAGAGATAGCATTCACAATTACAAATACAGAGAAAACTATGAAAATTAGAAAATGGGCAAAAAATATATTCACTAAAATGGGCAATTTTCTAAAAACATAGTGTTTGATCAGAAAAATAAAAAATAGGGAAGGTTTGATGACTTCTCTGGCTAAAAAATGTAATTTTTGGGAACAAAGTTCCCACACAAAGCCCATCAACTTAAATTTACATAAAATTCTTATAAAGCCAAGAAACATGAGTATTTGCAATAAGCTATTTGCAATAAGCTATTTGCAATGATATATTTATATTATTAAAAGATTACATGAAATCATACTTAATATAACTTTGTGCATGACATATTATTTATTTACATTTTCTTATTAAATTGTATCAATGTATTTAAAATTTACAATTTTAAGACCTTGAAAATTTTATTCTATATTATTGTATAGTTGTAAAGGATAAAAGTGTGATCTTTCATTTTTTTTCAGATTAATTTTAGGCACTTTAAAAATATAATATTCTATTGTATGAATTAATTTTATTTATGTATATGTTGACCTAACGTGTTTTTTGTTGTTTCAACTATTTTTTTTCAAACCATAAAACATGGTTTGATCTATTCTCGTAGGGCCAGTTTGGCAACGGGAATACAAGCGAAATAGGCATATGTAAATTCTTAAAATTTTGAATTCTTCGATTGGATGCACCAAATCAGAATTGGAATACGAAGTAAAATAGGAATACATATTCCAATTTTGGCCCAAAAATGGGGTTTTGCAATTCCACCCAAATAGGTGTTATTGGAATATGTATTCCTATTCTACTTTTATTTATTTTAGAAAACATAAATTTTGGGTTCCACGAATTCCCCATCAAATATTGGCTGAACCAAATAGAGAATAGGAATACGTAGCCCCATTTTTAATTCCAAAATAGCTATTCCTATTCCCTTATTCCTATTCCCACAGCCAAATGGGCCCTTAGTTCACTAGTTTCTAAAAAGAGTTATGATTGTAGTTGTAACCAAGGTCATGCTTGTTAAGATGGCCTTAATCCTCATTTTTATGTTTTATTTTTTCATCCATTGAGCCATTTTTGTATCATATATGTTTAATTTATCAAAATTTTAAAAACATTTAGGTTTTGGCTGGTAGGCTATTTGTTTGAACTTTCGTTCCTAGAATGTCGTCTCAAGCCAAAAAGTTGTCCATTTATGGTGGCTAGAATTGGAAAACTTTCCAAGCTTGAGAGATTGGTGCAATCTTGTGGAGTTTTCTCACATTGAGAAGTGCATTTTAGCAACTTGTTAGTTGTATCACAATGAAGAGACACTTGATCGATTATGGTGTTTTCAATGATTTTTTTCACAATTGTGGTGGTAATTTTCTTAGAGGGTGAGGTGAATAGATGTTTAGTTTGATGATTTGAAAGAGGTCTTATAATACAATTGGAATGAATGTGAAATTTAATTGTGGTGCTAGCTAAACAAAAGATAATTAAGATATTTGATCCACGCATTCAATCATTTGGTTTTTGGGTAGTAGACATTGGATAGATTTTGTTGCGAACAATGGCAAAAACTTTTTGGGGAGTTGATTTTTGATATACAAGTGGGTGGATAAGGTATAGCTGGAAATGATGTGTGCATTAATTATATTACTTGCAAAAGTAAAACTCATTAAGAGATTTCATTGTTTCATTCATTCATATTGCTTTCAAAATTGAGAAGAGTTGTTTAGGTTTTTTTATCAATCACTATCATTCACAAATTATTCATATTTTGTTATTTTGTATGAAATATTGGTTTAAACCAACTAAACCAATGCCAAAGAACTTAGTTTAGTAGAATCCTATTGAATTGAGTATATTTGATGTTCTTAGTTATGGGGTGGTGGTTGAGTGGTAAAATGAATGTTTTTTTAATCTACTTTGGTCTTATTTACTTTCTTTGTGTTTGGATGTATCATTTGGTGGGTAGAAGTAACTTGTATGGAAGATGTGAGTGTGGATGTGCATTCCTCTATAGGGCATTCTTTTGGTTTAGCTTCAATTTTAAATGATCTTTATAGAGAGAAAGAGTATGTTTGGGCTCTTTGAAGGAGTCAAAGATACAAGGGCTTCCATGTTAGAATAAATAATTAGATTATTCTTGGATCCTTGGGTCATACATAATATTTCTGTGGTTGAAAATCAGACAAAATGATTCATTAAATTGGATGGAAATAATTTATGTAGATCAAGCCATTTTATATTGATTGAACTTAGTGTAAAGAATAATGTTAGGTAAGCTAACAATTGACGATTTTTTTTTTTAATGTTCATAATTAGTTTTAATTTTCTTAATGTTGTTGGTTATGTATGGTTGATGATACATCTATGAACAAAAGTGGTAATTATGTTTTGTTATTTTGAAGTGTGTTATGTTTGTTTATAGGTGCAAACAATAATATATTAGGGAAAATAGCTTTAGAATCATGTATATGCTCATTGTGGGTGATGTGATGTATTTATGTCTTTGTGGTCATTTGAATGAGGAATATCATAACTTGTGCACCTCTTAGTTTGCATGTTTCAAGAGTTAAAGTAATAATCTATTGCAACGTGATATTATTGGAATATTTCCTTTGTAGGAATATTGTAATGTAAGTGGTTGTTTTCAATAGAGATGTAAGTTGTCTAGGTGTATGCATAGAAATAATACATATGCAGATGTCCTCAACTTTGGATAATATTGTGAAGACCATTACATGTTCCAACTTGATTTTTGTGTATTGAGTGCATTATGAATTTTGTTTTGTTTTTGTGTCCTTGTTTTTTTGTTTAATTTGTTTCATGGTTTGGTGGTGTATTGAATTTACTTGGAGACCTTCATTGAAGATAACTTCATTTAGTAAATTGTCAAAAGTTTTGTTTATTTGTAGAAAACATTGAAAGAGAGTAAACAAAGGGTATTTGTACCTTGCTCATTATTCTGCTAAATTAGCTATAAATTGATATTCATGTAAGAAATTTGGTCACTTTGCATCAAGATGTCTGACTAGAGAATCTAAGGTTAAGCTTAAGCCCTACAAATTAAAATTTCCTAAAGATTTTTTAATTTTTAATTTTAATGTTAGTGATGATGCAATAAAGATTAAGGATATTAACTTTGAAGACAATGATAATAAAGATGAAATATGATTTGTTGCAATCAAAGATGAGTGTCCAATTAAGGAAGAAAAAGATTTAGTTTTACACATAAAAAATAAATTAGATTAGATTTTAGATAGTGAATGTTCACATCACATGACAGGTGACAAATACTTTTCTTTTTTGAGTTAAAAATTTATGATGGTGGTGTTGTCAGATTTGTTGACAATATTCCTTGTTTGGTAAAAGAAAAAGGTTCTTTAGCTCTTGATGGTAAAACTAATGTAAATGATGTCCAATTTCTTGATGGTTCGAAACATAAATTGCTAAGTATTGGATAGATTGTAGATAAGGGTTATCATCCGTAGTTCAGAGATGGAAATTGTTCAATCAAAGATCAATCAAAAAGTGTGATTGCAACTGGTTCTAAGAACAAAGGTTATGTTTTTCAATTAAATCTTTCGAAAGTAAGTTTTTTTTTTTTTTTTAATAATTTTTTTTTTAATAGAAAAAATTGATCACAATTAGCTATGGCATAAAAGTTTTTTCCATATAAACTTTGATAACATGGTGAGAATCAATAATTCTAATACAGTCAAATATTTTTTTAAGATTATAAAACCTACTATCATGATGTGCAAGGAATCTATGATGGGAAAGAAAATAAGGAATAGTTTTTAGAGCAAGACACTTACTACTACATAGAAGTTGAATTTGGTGCAAATAGACTTATGTGGTCCTAAAAATAAAATTATATACTTTGGTCAGAGATATTTCATTATTTTTGTTGATGATTACACTAGGCTAATGTGGGTTGGTTTTCAAAGAGAAAAATATGAAGCATTTGATAAGTTTAAGATCTATAAAGCTAAAGTAGAGAAAATATTTAAGGTTTGATAGAGGAAGAGAGTTTACATATGATAATTTTAATGCATATTGTGAGGAATGTGATATTCATAGATAAACTTTGGCCCCTAAAACACCATAAAAAAATGGTGTAGTAGAAAGGAGACACATAACTATTCTTGATACAACAAGAAGTATATTGCTTGAAGGTAAGGTAGAGTATGTGCATTGGAGAGAAATAATAAATTTTATAGTATATACTTTGAATAGAGTTTAGATAAGATATTGGACAAGAAAAAAATCTTATGAGCTTTGGTTTGGTCATGTACATACAACTAAGTACTTTAAAATATATGGAAGTAAATGCTATATCAAAAGATATGATAAGATAGGGAAATTTGATCCAAGAGGTGACGAAGGTATAATCATTGGTTATTATACTAAGAGAAAAGCTTAAAGATTCTATAATCTAAGACTAAATAAGATAATTGAAAGTGCAAATCTAAGAATTGATGAAGTATTTTAGGTCCAAGAGATAACTTTGAATATGATTGAGATGAGAAAGTTAATCAGGTGAGCACAAGTCAAAGAAAAAATCAAATTTAGAATGCAAAATATGAATAATTTTTGAGATAGACAATAAGATTCATGTTAAAATTGAGGAGCCAAGAGAAGAACATAGAACACTAAGGTATGTAGCTTTGAATCATCTTGATGAACAAATTATTTGAAATGAAAGTAGTTGAGTAATACTAGAGGAAGAATGAGAAATGAACCATGTCTAGTTTAACAAGTTGAACTCAAGAATACAAATGAAGGATGCAAAAATGAATCATGGGTTAATGCTATGAAGGAAGAGTTAGAGAATACTGAAAAGAAAAATACATGGGAATTGGTTCCTAAGCCTAAATACTATAGGAATTAAAAAAAAGGTGAATAAACAAGCATAAGTGGTAAGAAGCAAAAAAAAGACTCATATGTAAAGGCTATTCACAAAAAGAATGTATTGATTTTGAAGATTTTTTTTCTCCTATCACTAGATTATAAGCAGTTAGATTATTTTGGCATATACAACTAACAAGAAATTTTAAGTGTATCAGATGTATGTTAAATCAACTTTCTTGAATGGAGAATTGGAGGAATAGATATACATCAAATCAACATGATGAATTTCCACTTACAAAACAAGAAGATATGGCATGCAAACTTAAGAAAAAACTTTATGGATTGAAGGAAGCTCCAAGAGCCTTTTATGTGAGGTTAGAAAGATAGTGCAAATAATAACCTATACCTAAGAGTTAATTCATATAGTTTGTTAATTATTGAAGCTTTTGTGGATGATATTATTTTTGGAGGAAATGATGAGGTAAGTAATATTTTTTTAGAAAATGAAATGTGAATTTGAGATGTCTATGTTAAGAGAAATGAAATACTTTCTTAGATTGCAAATAACTCAGACTGAAGGAATTGCTAGTGGAATTTGGTATGAAAAATTGCAAACTAGTAGGGACACCTATAGTTAAAGGGTTGTAAATTTACTAATACTGATTATTCTCCTATAAATTTTCAAACAAGGTATAAATCTATAATCAATGGATTACAATAATTAACTCACACTAGACCTAATATAGAAAACCCAACTAGTATTATGGCAAGATATCAAGTAGAACCTAAATAATAACATCTAATAGTAGTAAAAGGGTTTTTAGATACTTAAAAGGAACCTTGGAAATTGGCTTATGGTATGATATATCAAATTATTTGATCCTATATGCTTATATTGTTGTGAATTGGACATGACATGTTGATGATAAGAAAAGTACAAGTTGTATTAGAGCTTGGTCACAGGTTCAAATATCATTGGGTAATGCTAAGGAGGGGATTGTTGGGATAATAATCAATGTTCCCCTTCAAGATTCATGACATCAATTAACCACCTCCTTTTTTCTATAATTCTAGTGGTTTTATCAAACATTAAAAGGTTGGTCTTTTGGTGTAACAAAAACTCTACCTTGTAACACCAATATCTTTGAATCTTGTGTTTAAGATTTCTATTTCAAGATATAATCCCAGGCCACTTTGATTGAGTCAAATAGTACTTGAATTTACAATTAGAACGTTTAGAATAATTGGTGGGGGGGGGGAGGGGTGGTGAATCAGTTACCCTTAGGTCTAGATGTATAAAATTAACTTTTAATAAATCCATAAAACTTAATCAAACTCACGAGAAACATATCAAATAAAAATGTTCATCACCATTCAACTTATTCATTCCATTTTTTCTCTCTATTCAGTATGTGCCGACTAGAAAAAAAATATCACAGTTAATAGTAGAGTTCAAACTCAAAATAATAAGCAACATAAACACATAAAAAACATCCACATGAATGTTTGATACTAAAATTTAACATGGAAACCCAATATGGGAAAACCACCAAGTAACATGCTACCACTTTTTCAATCTTCTAAAGTGAGCTCTATTAGGAGCCAACCTTGTTAGTGGTTACAAGACACATTATTAGGTGTGACCCTATTAAAGGATTTAATCACCTTCTTAGGAGTGGCCTTATTAGAAAACTTTAGAACATTCCCTTAGAATGTCACCTTGTTAGAGGATTTACAAATAAATGTTAGGTCAAGCTTAATTAAAAGGATTTTACTACTACAATGATTAGAAAGTAAAAAATAGGTTTGCTCTGGTAGCATACAACTCACTTTGTAAATTCAAATCTCCATTCAACTCAATCTTGGTTCATTGAATGGACTCCATCCCTCTCAAATAACTTAGATCTACTTGACAACTCTTCAAGTAATCTCCCACATCCCAAACTTCACACTTCTTCTTTGCAAGACTATTCTCCATGTGTCTCAACAAATTCTAGTTCATCAACCACATTAAACATCTCAAAAGACTCCTTAAATAGGTAGCTTGGATCTTTTTCCACTTAAATGTAATCGTAGATTTTAGGGTTACAATTAGATTTAACATATTCAATGGATCTAACCATCTTCTATTCTTATTCTTCCTTCTTGAAACTTCGAGAAACATTTCATCAAATCTTAGCCTTTGATCACTCAAGTAATCCTCTTCATGCATTAAATAATCCAACTCATCAATCCTTATCATAAACACATTTTGATTATTTTAAGAATTCAATTGTGTCGGCCACAAATCTTGATTCTTTGTAAACTTGTTAGTTTGTTGACACTAGGCTATAACTCTATTATGTTGCTTGGTCATCATTGGATCAATAGGTCATCACTAAACTATATTGCTTGGTTTACATTATGCGACTTGGTCATCACTGTCACTTGACATTCTCTATCACTTAGCCAATACTGATACTTGACCAATGTTGTTATGCTCAACAATGCTTATGTTCCTTAATATTTTGCTTTAGATACTCGGTTAAGTGTATTAATTTAGTTACTTCAATTAACTCTTTTTTTTTCAAGTGATCTTTCTTCTTTTCTTATTGAAATGAATAAATAACACATTATCTTGTCAAGTACTAACTTATCAAGTGCCCACTATAATTCCATCAAACTTTCACATCTCAACTCAACCTTTCACTAAGTCATCTCATGATCTCTTCTTTTCAAATTCTCTTCATCAATCAAATGATATGGCACTCTAAACTATTAGTAAATGTCTCACTAATAAGGTTTGACATCAATGACAACATAACAATTGTTCCACAGTTGTAGTTCCAACAATCTCCCTCTTTGGAATTGATGACAACACCTTAAAAATGCAAAATATTTGAATTAACATCTGTTACCATGCAATCCAAAAACCAACACCTCAAGTATTTCACTGCTCATCTTGCTCTATGTTCAAGTAGGTAGATCTTCAATAGTTTCATTCTGATTCTCATCCATCATCTCAAATATGCTCCTTCTAAATATTAGTTCCATGTTCTTATCATCTTTTATATTACTCCTTCTTACTTCAGTCAGCATACATTATTTTTATCATCAACTGGCCATGGTATTTGCCACATCTATTTCTCCCTCTATTTCACTACTTTCTCTATTTTCTTTCTTTTCTTATCTTAATCTTTGACAAAAATGCCAAAGATATTGTAGTCACCACATCACGTTCATTGTCAAACATCTATGTTTTCATGCAAATATAAACTATTTCTAATCTATAATATTACTTCCTCCATCATTAGGTAACAACTTCTATTTTATCTCTTCTCACTACTTCACATCACTCCATACCTTTAGGCAGATCCTAAAGTGTGATCTCCTACATCAACATGTAAGATATTTTGATAACAATATTTGATACAATACTACATCTCTTCTTAGTTGGTCTAAAATAGGGGAATGATGCCTAATTTTCCTCTTAATTACACATGAGTTTCTTTAGGTAATGCCTTAGTGAATATGTTAGATATCTGCTCCTTTGTGTTTACATATTCAAGCCTCACTTATTTATCTTGCACTAACTCTCCTTAATTAATTATACTTGATCTTAATATGCTTTATCTTAGTATGCACCACAAGATTCTTTGAAATGTCTATGGCACTCATATTGTCATAATAGCTCACTATAAGTTCATTAATCTCTTCCTTAATACCTTTTAACAATTTTTTAATCCATACAATATTTGAACAATTCACTGCTGCATCAACATACTTAGCTTTTGCTATAAATTGTGAAATACTTGACTCTGCTTCTTTCTTATCTATGAAATCATCCTCTTTCCTAGAAAGAAAAGATCTCCACTAGTGCATTTTTTGTCATCAACATTACCAACCCAGTCAACATCTATACATACTTTCAGCTCAAACTTGTCATTCTTCTTGTACCATAAGCCATAGTCTTATGTGCCTTTTAGATATCTCATTATTCTTTTCATAACTATCATGTGATTCTCCTTAGGATTTGCATTAAATATTGCAACTATTCCAACTAGTAATGCAATGCCATCTCTACTATGAACAATGTATTGCAATTTTCCAATCATTGATCTATACAATGTTTGATTTACCTTTGCAGAATCATTATTCTTTGAAAGTTTATGTCTAGTGACATAGGTGTTCCAAATGGTCTTGAATCTTCCATACCAAAAGTTTTCAGTTTCTCCTTGATATACTTTGATTGTATGATGTATATTCCTGCTTTCTTTTGATAGACTTATAAACCAACCAAGAATTTAATCTCTGGACAAACATTGAAATCTCAAACTCCTTCATTTAATTTGCAAAAGTTTTACACAATGAATCTTGTCCTCTAAATATGATATCATCAACAAAAATTTCAGCTAGTAATACATTGTTATGAGATTCACATTTCAAGTACAAATTGTAGTTATCATTGGTTCTTGCAAAACCAATCTTTATCAACTAAGTATGTAACCTTTCATACTATGACCTAGGGGCTTACTTCAAACCTTATAAATATTTTTGTAACTTACATACCATGTTTGTCTTGCTAGGCTCAACAAATCCTTCAATTTGTTCAATGTAGACTTCTTCTTCTAGTATTCCATTTAGAAATGCAAACTTCACATCCATTTGATAAACTTTGAAACCTTTGTAAGAAGTATATGCAAGCAAAGTTCTTACACCTTCCAATCTTTCAACTAGAACAAATGTCTCTCCATAGTCAATTCCTTCTTGTGAATATCCCTTACAAACCAGTCTTTCCTTGTTCCTTGTGACTTCACCTTTTTCATTCATCTTATTTTCGAATACCCACTTTGTTCCAACCACATTCTTGTTCTTTGGTCTAGGTACTAGTGTTCATGTCTTGTTATTTTCAATTTAATCAATTTTCTCATTCATAGCTCTTATCAAGTCTTCATTTTCAAGTGCATCCTTAACTGTTCTGGGTTCAAACTCACATTAAAAATATGTATCATTTTTCAATGTGTTTCTTGTCATAATTCTTGAATCTTTATCTTCAATGATTTAATTTGGTGTATGATGTCTTCTTACATATTTTGCTAGCACTGGTTTAGATCTTCTTACTAGTAGTAGTTTAGTTGGTTCAACATGTTCAATCTCTTAATGTCCCTCTTGTTGTATCTTTGCCTATATCATAGGTTCATCCATTTGATGGTTGGCAATCTTTACCTTTTTCTCAACTTCAACAATCTGATGCTCAACATGTTGCCATTTCTCAATAATACTCTTGTATTGGGACTCAACAATGTCCTCAATTTGCATCACTTCACCTGGTCTCTTAGGTCTAGGAATGGTACTAGGTTCTCCTTCATAGACATATACAAAATTTCTATAATCTTTAGGTTCCTTCTTGCATTTCTCTTCGTTATTTTTAACAAATTCATCAACTCTAACATCTACAATTTCCACAATCTTATGTGTTAGAATTCAAATGCTTATATGCCTAACTCTTTGTGGAATATCCTAGAAATATACCTTCGTCACTTTTTGAATCAAGTTTACCTTTCTTAGTATCTTTTAGAATATAACATTTGCTTCCAAAAACTTTGAAGTAATTCACATTAGGTGCATGACCATACCAAAGTTCTAAAGGTGTTTTATCAGTACCTCTCTTGACTTGTACTCAATTCAAGGTATAAACAAAATTATTTATAGCTTCTATCTAGAATTTCTATGATATATTCTTTTCCATAATTTAGTGTTTTTGCACAATCCATGATAGACCTATTCCTTCTTTCAGTTATACCATTCTGTGGTGGAGTTATAGATGTAGACATCTACCTTATGATACCTCTATCACTACACAATATGTTGAATTCTTAAGATACAAAATTTCCTCCTCTGTTAGATCTCAGACATTTTAAACTCTTACTAGTTTCATTCTCAACCCTAGCCAAATACCACTTATACATTTGAAAAACATAAAATATTTCTTTAAGAAACATCACAGTCATCATTCTAGAGTTGTCATCAACAAATAAGATAAAGTACCTATCACCATAGTAGCTTTGCACTCCAATAAGACCACATAAATCAATATGAACCAATTTCAAAAAAAATAGAAGAATAAACTTTTCTTTTGAAACTAGATTTTTCCATTATTCCCAATTGATATTTTTGCACATTACCTTATCAGGTTTAATAATCTTTGGTAATCATCTTACTCTCTTCTTCTTACTAATCTCAACAATATTATCAAAGTTCATATGACACAACCTCCTATGCCATAGCCAAACATCTTCAAATTGTGTGAACAAATATATTTCATCATATAGGTCTAGATAGAACATGTTACCTCTATTTTTCTCTCCACTTCCAGTTAGTTCACTAGTAGTATCATAGATCTTTTCTTTACTATTTTAAAACCCAACTTTATAGCCTGAACTGATCAACTATGCACACTCAACAAGCTATATTTTAGACCTTCAACCCAATATGCATTATCACATTTGATCTTATCATTCAATATAATTGATCCTTTACCTTTCACGTAACATAGTGCATCATTTCCAAACTTGAAACTACTTCCACTATAATGTACTAGGTTATCAAACTTGCTTGTATCACTAGTCATGTGATGTGAACATCCACTATCAATTATCCATATATAATTCTTGCTTATATGTGAAATTAAAGCAATTTTCTGGTGCATTTCATGATAGGATTCATCTTTCATAGCAACATAGAAAACTTCATCATTTTCATCAATATCACTATCAATAGTTTCTTCAGCAATGTAACATGATTTCTTACCTTTTCCCTTGTAGTCTCTATTAATTTGGTTGTCTTTGTTGTCTCTCCTTCCTCAGTATTTACCGTCCTTCCTCTCATCCTTTTCTTCTTTGTTAGGAAACCTAGCTATAATATGGCCAATCTTATTACATGTAAAAATAATAATAGGGAGTTTACCTTTGTATTTTCCCTTTCCTCTTGGTAGCCTTTTTAGCCAATAATGCCTCAAGTTCATCAAGCTCATCATATGAATCACTATCACTATTCCAATGATTTTTCTTCTTCTTTCCTCTAGATTCATCAAGAGTCAATTTTTCTTTGAAAGCATTTTCAAAATTAGTAGGTATGTAATTATCAAAATTATCCAACCCAAAAGTTGTAACTATACCAACTAGACCATCTAATGTCAAATCATTAGCAAGTGTACATCTAAGTTCTTGTATTGTAGAAACTCTAATAGCATAGATAGGTAGTAAAGTTCCCAATAACTTACTGATCATTGTTTCCTTAGATATGATACCACCAACACTCTTGATAACATTCACTACTTCTTTGATTCTCCCAACATATTGTGCCACATTTTCACCTTCCTTCATCTTTATGTCATCAAAATTTCATCTCAAGCTTTCTACTTTAGCTCTCAATAAATTTGTCTCTCTTCCATGGATAAATGACAACTTTTCCCATACCTTCTTTGTATATTCACCATATTTCACTTCTTCAAGTTCAAAACAATTTAGGGAGGATGCAAGTTCAATCATCATTTAATTATGTTCACGCTTCTCTTTCATTTTCTCAACTATCATAGGTTTAGGAGCTTCACTATATTCATTCTCCATATAGTAAAGTGTAGAATCTCCAACACCAAATAGATGCAACTTCATCAACCTTTTCCATGTTGAGAAGTTCTCCTTGCTCAAATGGGATACCTCTTGCTTATACATCTTGAGCTCTAGCTTTAAATCCTTCAAACTTTTACACAAGCACCAATGCTCTGATACCAATTGTTATAATATTTTGGATAACTAATTTAGGGTGGGTGAGTAAGTTATCCTTAGGTCTAGATGTATAAAATCAACTTTTAAAAACTCCAAAAAACTTAATCAAACTTATGAGCAACATATTAGATAAAACTCTTCATCACCATTTAACTCTTTCTTTCCACTTTTGCTCTCTATTTAGTATGCACCGACTAGAAAAATAATATAATAGTTAACAATAGAATTCAAAATTAAAATGCTAAGTAGCACAAACACATAAGAAATATCCACACAAATGTTTGAAACCAAAATTTAACATGGAGACCCAATTTGGAAAAAAACACCAAGTAATATGCTACCACTTTTTCACTCTTTTGAAGTGAGCTCTCTTAGGAGAAAACCTTGTTAAAGGTTACAAAATATACTATTAGGTGTGACCCTATTAAAGGATTTAATCACCCTATTAGGAGTGGCCTTGTTAGAGGACTTTAGAACATTCCCTTAGAATGTTACCTTGTTAAAAGATTTACAAATGACTAGTAGGTCTACCTTAATTTAAAGGATTTTACTACTGCCACAATTATTAAAAAGTAATAGCTAGGTTTGATTTGATAACATACAACTCACTTTTCAAATTTAAATCTCCATTCAGCTCAATCTTGGTTCATTGACTGGACTCCATCTCTCTCAATAACTTAGATATGCTTGGCAGCTTTTCAAGCAATCTCCACATCACAAACTTCACACTTCTCCTTTGCAAGTCTTTTCTCCACTTGTCTCCACAAATTTTAGTCTATCAACCACATAGAACATCTCATATGCCTCCTTAAATAGGTATATTGGATCTTTTTTCGCTTAAACATAACCATGATCTTAGGGTTATGAGTAGATTCAATAGATTCAATGGATGTAGCCATCTTCTATTCTTCTTCTTCCTTCTTGAAACTTCTAGAAACATTTCCTCAAAGCTTAGCCTTTGATCACTCAACTAATCCTTTTCATGCATCAAATAATCCATCTCATCAATCCTTATCGTCAACACACTTTGATTATTTTGAGAATTCAATTTTGTCGGTCACAAATCTTAATTCTTTCTCAAACTGTTAGTTTGCTAACACTTGGTCATAACTCCATTCTATTGCTTGGTCATCACTGGATCACTAGGTCATGACTAATCTATCTTGTTCAAATTACATTGTGCAACTCGGTTGTCATTACAACTTGACATTCTCCATCACTTGGCCAATACTAATACTTGGCCAATGTTGTTCTACTCAACAATTCTTAATTTCTTTAATCTTCTACTTTAGATACTTGGTCAAATGTATTAGTTTGGTTGCTTCAATTAGCTCTTTTGCTTCTAAACTAATATTTCTTCCTTGATTACTAAAATGAATAAACAATACATTATCTTGTGAAGTAATAAGTTATCAAGTGCCCATTGTAATTCCATCACACTTTCACATCTCAACTCAACCTTTAACTAAGTCATCTCATGATCTCTTCTTTTCAAATCCTCTTCATCAATCAAATGATATGAAACTCTACACGATTAATAAATTTTGTAGTAGTAATTTTTGATATCAATGACAACATAAAAATTATTCCACAGTTGTAGTTCCAACATTCACATATTGAAATTCAAACATAAGTTTCAATTTGCATATCTCCCACTTAGTATTAAACACAATAATCAAAATTATAATAATTATTTTTAGTTATCTCTATCTATGGTTACAAATCAACCTCATGGTTTGATTGTCATAAATGGATTCAAGAAATCTTTCCTTTGTAAATTGGATGTTTCCAAATGCTCTCTAGTACCACATTTTCAAATGTATAGGTGGACTTCGTAATAAACACGTTTTAGTAACTAAAATAATGCAAATTGATGAAGTTGATCAAAGATCAACCCCACATCTCCCAAGATTCACTTGCATCCAAACACTTATCACCCAAACAGAGGAGAAAAGCTATGGAGGCTGAAATTCAAAGATCCATAGAGGAGACATTCTTGATGAGAAAGAAGATAAATTTCTTTTAATAAAAATGTGAATGAATGTATTACAATGAGAGATAAATCCTTATAAAAATAGACTAAAACCCTAAAAGGTAAAAGCTAGGTTGCATGACACTAATTAATAAAAGAATTAATTATTATATGCCTAAAGTTTAGCTTAAGAAAATATAGATAATAAGAAAACACCTTATTACTCTAACACCCTACCTTAAGATATACTTAGGAAGTAGCTAATAACCTAGAAACTAATACTAAAAGTAGATTTGGGTCCCGACAACAAAGCCTGATGAGGTACCCAAGCACAACCAAATCTCTACAAAGAGGAGAAACAATGAAACCACATGTGATAAACCCTAATCCAAGAAGAGATGAAAAAAATGCTAAAAGAACTATTGAAGGACTGAAGAAGCCTCCAAACTAGAGAATTTACCAAAAGATAAAAACATAAGGATGATCATGAAGAACACCCATGAAGAATGTAGAAGCTACAAAGGTCTGTCAAAAGTAACTTTTGATCTAAAGAATCTCCACTGAAATAGAACTTGACCAGGTAGAGAGGACTATAATCTATATGAGTGCTCTTAGAAGACACTACTTGAATAAGGAGGCACACAAATGCAAACAAGTGAACTCAAAGATACATATGACATGAAACATGAAAGCCTAAAGAGCTAATCAATCGAATATTGAAGGCTACAACAAAAGTAGGAGTGAAAAGAAGAATTTCTATATGGTAAATGATCCATCTCACTAAAATTTACAGGTACCCAACCACTATATCTACCTAGTACATAGGAAAAAATATTGAATACACAGCTCACTCCATTGAACCAATGAAGCATAAGAGCCAACAAAAGAACCCCCCTATTGTAGACAAGGGTGAGGTGATAGGCAACTAGAAAAGTGGGCCAATAGAACTACATGTCAAGGGACCATGATAAAGATGCACAAAAGAATACATATGTGTGCACTGAGGTGATTAATCTTAGGCATGCCATGAGGTTAATGTCACAAAAGGAAAACTTACTCAACAAAGGTCAATGGAAAACAAAGGTAAAACATCAAACCCCCATGGCACTTTAATCAAAGTAGTGCATGTACAATAAGACACAAGATATGGTGAATCCCAAGAATACAATAATATGCATGAGTATCTTAAGATGACACTACTCAATTCAGAAGGAAAAATAAGGAAAATCAATTAAAATGAAAATATAGATGCAATATGACACTTTATATCAGTGCATTTGCAAAAATACATACAAATGATGTCTACAAAGACCAAAAGATACATAAGGTTGATACAACAAATAGTACAACCCATGATAAATCATCTGAAGGAACAAAGTTGATCACCAGACTTTAACCAACCAAAATATCCACTAGAATATAAAAATGCAAAAAATTGAATAGAATGTTCCTTGAGTAAAATTTGGAAAAACAAATAGTATCACTAGAAGGAGTTTTGAAAGACCTTTCCAATGATATGAATAATTCCCAAATTGGAAATCAAATACTCAAGATATGTCTCCTAGAGTGCAAAATAGAATTCTTAACTTTGAAAGAGAAAAAAACCATAAAAATGCAGTAGAGCTAGAAAATACGTATATCATACGAAAAGATCAAAACCAACTTTTTGACAATATCTTTATTGTAGAAAACATAGTTTGTATGCCCTAGATATGAGCAAAACACCACCAGATGCTTCAATAGAGCCAAAGTGACAAATAAGATAATGATGTAGTGCTGAAAAGGCACTGACGTCAATGAATGGTGTACATAAATCTGATTTGAAAATGGCCATTGAGGAAGAAAAATTCTTGAACGATTCCTGAGTGGTAAAAAAATCACCAAAATAAGAATCCAATTGTTAGAAAAAGGATGTGAGGTCGGTGTCGAATAAAAGATCCGATGGCCACAAAAAGTTCTTGAGCCATTGTTGAAAAAAGAGCCCAAATAAAGGCATGGTTGCACCCATAAAAGGTCAATTGGAAGCACATGGGGCCCACAAAAAGAATCTTCTCAATAAGAAAATCAACGCTAGTAAACCAATGGTAGCAAATAAAACTAACTTCTAGAAAAAAGGCACAAAGGGTTTTGTGACCATAAGTAGATAGTGAGCCCATGAGTCCTAAGTTAATGCATTGACTAAGGGTTGTCACCATAAAACACATCCAATCAAAAATCAAGGACAAAAAGAGGAGACTCAGAAGCATGGGGTCAAGAACAAAGGAATAAACTAAATTATCTCCATAAAAGTTGCCAAAAGAAGTGGCCTAAACCAAATTATTGGATCCAATAAAAAAACCATCAACCAATAAAAATTGTAGTCTCTAAAAATATAACACATGCACTAGGAAAGGGCCACAAACTACACTGACACACAAGCTAATGTGGAGTTTCATGGGCCCAAGAACTTCACATGCATGCCCCTCAAATCAAATCACACAACATCCAATGTTGAACAACATCAAAGGCATGGAAAGGTACTAGACCTTGCCAATTAAAATTCCCCTCCAATTAAAATGATCCTCCTTTCAATGGAATTTTCCAAACCCAAGGTGACCAAAGTGTGAGGCCACCAAAAAACTCTATAGAAACTTGTGGGGATAGAGGTTCAGAGCCTTGATAAAAGAACACTCTATCGAAGCACTTTTAATCAATGCATACACTGAGGAGTGAGGACTTGCATGCACAAGTGTACATGCACTTTTTCCTCAAAATAAAATACCAAATTTTTCCATGTAAAAATATATGGCATTTTGAATGCACCAACTTTTACATGTGCCTTATAATAAAGACATTCAAACAAAATCTCATCCACTTTTCCTTAGAAAATTGAGATAAATTATTTAAAAAAAATAAAATCAAAAAATTTCCTTTATCTCGAGAAGTGTGCCCAAATCTGTATGACCTTGCGCTAAAAATGTTTTGCTGCAAATTTCAACAATGTCCAAACTAGATGCATTTTAGATAAAAATAGGGCTTTTTGGACACTTTAAGATCAATGGTGATGTCTGTTTGAGTGCAAAATGTCTAAATATAAAAATCCCCCAGATCCAATAAAAAATTCTTCTGCAAAACTAGATCTAAAAACAAGCAAAACCTCTAAGGAAGAGAAGAAGGGCATGAAGATCTAGTGGTTTGATACCACATTGAAGTTGACAAAAGCTCAACTCCAGAGCTCCCAAGAATCACCTCCATGCAAACACTTGTCACAGAAAGAGAGGAAGAAAGCTATGGATCTTGGAACTCACAAATCCATAGAGGAGACATTCTTGATGAGAAAAAAGATAAATTGTTATTAATCAAAAAGTGAATGAATGTATTACAATGAGAGATCAATCCTTATAAAAGGAGATTAGAACCCTAAAAGGTAAAACCTAGGTTGCATGCTAATAATTAATAAAATAATTAATTATCATATGCCTAAAGTTTGGAATAAGAAAATAGAGATAATAAGAAAATATCTTATTACTTTCAGGGGTGAGGACAATATGTATGATAGAGATGCAGAGGAAAAGCACTTGTGAGAATTAGAGTAGATGAAGTGATATTTTGGGAGCTTCAAGGAAGATGAGCGTGAGTAGCAACATAACTATGACTTAAGGGAATTTCTAAGGAGGAAGAACCATTGAAAGACAATTAGTTGAATCAGTTGAGGGGAATGATGGGCCCCAATTTTGGCATACTTAGGCTAATAGATACAATTATTTTCATATACTTTCAAGAAAATTTTCAAGACCTTTTTTATGCTATTACACAGACTTTAAGTACTAATTATGAACAATATGTGGACTTTTATAATTAGTATTATATGATAATAAGAATAAATCTTAGTATTATGCCATGATTAAGTAATTATTATTTTGATAATAATATGGGATGTTCTTTGAAATAATGTGCCTAACAATTTCATGTAGGCATTATCATTCTGAGTCCTACGACCATTATGTGAATTACTGCTTGAACTCTAAATCTGCGGAATATATATGTACACAGATTGATGAATCATTTGCAAGGTTTTATGTTGAGCTATCCCAAGATTGCAAGATTATTAGTTAGAATATGCAAGTACGAGAGGTTGAGAAGAAGATGAAGCTACTACATAAAGACTATTATAGGACCATGTCAAAGAAGGACTCTTCGACAATAAATAAGGAAATAGTTGATGGACTATCTACGACTTATTGAAATACATTATAGGATGCTAAGAGATATTCAAAATTCACCATAGATCTAACAACAATGCTTCTTTATGGTCCATTAATCTAGGATAGTGGTTCCTTAATTCCTCCAACTGTTCTAAATCTTTCCTCTTTCTTAGTATATTATTCTTCATTGTAAAAAGGATAAAATTGTAATAAATGTTTCCCTATTTATGGGGAGGAATTAGTTATTTAGTTAAGAAATTTTTAATATAACGGTTCTTGTAAGCTCTTAGTAAGAACAAGGATGATAGATTGATGTACATTGGGCTTGCAATTTAGTTGTGAGTAAGATGATGCACTTGTTGAATCTATTATCAATAAATTTATGAATTTTTTCATTTAGATCTATTGCATTAATCAAGACATTACGTAAGGGGGGCCATTTAGGGAGTTGTCTTCTTTCATTTCCAATAAAGTATGTTAGTTACCAATATTTTTAGTTATTCTTTATGTATTATTTTTCATTAGTAACTTAGTGTGACTGCTCCTATAGCTGATAGAAACACAAAACTATCTATTGTTCCTACAACCACTAGGAACAAAGTCATGTTTATTCTAAAAGATAAGTATAGGTTGATTTCTTGTAATCAGAGTAAAACCATCATTTAAAATTTAGTATGGTGATCCTGGGTAGAATCTATGTCTAAAAGTGAAACTTAGTACATATATCATGCTAACACATTTCAAGTTTAACATCCTGATTAAATAGTGTCTTAGGTCGTAACTTGACTGCTAGCTGAGATGTTGATGTTAGAGTAATAAATTATTTTCTTATTAATAAATCATATTGATTTAATTATTGTCACTTATTATCTCTATTTTACTTAACTTAAACTTTAGGCATATAATAATTAATTCTATTATTAATTATTATCGTGCAACCTAGGTTTTACCTGTCAGAGTTTGATCTCCTTTTATAAGGATTAATCTCTTTGTAATTATTCATTCACTTTTGATAATAGAAATTTATCTTTTATCTCATCAAGAATGTCTCATCTGTGGATATGGGAACTCCAACCTCCATAGCTTTTTCTTCTCTCCTTCTGTGATAGGTGTTTGCATGTAGAAGATTGTTGGGAGTTGTGGGGTTGATCTTTCATCAAATTCAACTTGGTATTAGAGCTCTAGATCTTCATACCCTTGTTTTGTTTATGAGACATTTGGCTTGGCTTTCATATCTGTGCTTTTTTTAGAGGATTTTGGTTCTTCAAAACTTTTTTTAAAGATCTGGGGGGTCATTAATTTTCAAGTCACTTTGAGCCCAAACAGACATCACCATTGAGCTCAAAGCATGCAAAAACCTCTATTTTCATATAAAATATGTCTAATTTGGATATAGTTGGAATATGAGGCAAAAAACATAACTCCTAGATTGGGCACATTTCTTGAGGTGATGATTTTATGATTTTTTGACACATAAATCGAGATTTTCTAGCTTAAAAATTAAGATTTTTGGTACAAACTGACATGCTTCTTGAGACATTTTGGCACAAGTCTCGAGGTGGTGATTTTCTATTTTTCTCTTCCAACTCTTTTTTGACCTACCTATGGTTTTTTGGTCGTAACTTGCTCATCTAGACTCTAGTTTTTGCAAACAAGATATCATCAAAAAGATGATTCCAAGCTTGTCATGATGGTGTAGTTTATTTTGAATTTTGATGTTTTTTAGTTGCCATTTTATGCATTAAAATTTAGAGGTTCTATTTTGCACTCTAGGAGACATATCTTGAGACTTTTCTATTTTCCATATTTTGCTCCAGGCACATCTGTTGGAATTACAAGTGGGAAAGGAGTAAACTTTTGAGGGGGGGGGGGGGGGGGTGAATCAAGAGTTTAAACTTGGACCCATAAAATTTTCACCATTCATACCTCACATGCATTAATATAATGAAATATCATATAAAGCATATGAATCAATCATGTAAACATGTAATCAAACACACACACTTAACACCATATATGATTACCCAGAAACCCTCGAAATGAGAAGGTAAAACTAGGGTGGGGATGACATCCACAAATCTTTACTACTGTAGCAATAAAGTGTATCCTATTAAGGTTACAATGGTTTGACCATGAATCATGATCTACCTTGTGAAAGGCTTTCCCTGTTAAAGGCTTACAAAGATTATTAAGTCCCACCTTGTTAGAGGATTTCAACACCTTGTTAGAAGTGTGCCTAGTTAGAGGACTTTAGGTCATTCACTTGGAATGCCATCCTGTTATAGGATTTGGTAAAGCCTGTTAGGACTACTCTGCCTAGGAGATTTAACTAAAATTACCTACTAGAATGTCTCAGCGTGAATCCACATATAGATTCTTCCTTATCTTCAAAAGATCATAATCTATCCTTAGGTCAGGTGAAAAAAAATTTACATAGTTGTTTGTGTCATTACAAAAAAAATGTCCAATCTATGTTACTTGACATATGAAGTTACTCATGCTTGGAATATAGTGTAATTCTATTTCTAACTTGGGACCTGAACTACTCAGCATCTTTTGTTCACTCAACACTTGAATCACTCAGCATGGTCTATTTGCTTGACACTTGAGTGACTCGGCACATGAGTGACTCAATAGTCATTGCAACTTGGCATGGTCTAATATTTACATGTTATACTCAACATGCATTACTAGTTCGACATGAACTAAGTAAATGACTTAAGTGTGTTGACACTCACTTGTCAAAACCAATATGAGATCAACAATCTCCCCCTTTGACATGAGTGTCAAAAACACTTGAATATACATAATCAATCTAATCTTATCGAGTATAACATACCCATGACTTGGCTTATTTAAAAAACATAAATTTTGCAATAACTTATATACCTCAAAATTTATAACTCTCCCTAAGTTAATATGTCTTTTTTGTATCTAAAATCTGTTCTCCATTATGAGTAGATTTATCTCTGTTGATATTCTTTGACTTCAATGAACATATACTCTTTCATGCTGCTCTATTTCTATTTCTACATTATTTCTCCCCCTTTCTTTATTCTCTCCCTTTTTTCTGTCTCCCCCTTTTTATCTATCTCCCCATAGGTTCTCCCCCAATATGTTGTCTCCCCCTTTTTGACACTTATGTCAACTAGGCTATACACAGATAGTGTGTTTGTCCAAAAATGATTTATGGACTTGCATTATGATTTTTAGAGTTGTATCCTAGTTGTCACATGCAACATCCAGTGACTTGATTTGGATAGAAAGCATGACTACAAGTTGTACTAGGCCATCTAGAGTAGAAAGATTGGGGTCTTTCTTCAGTAGAGTTTTTGCATAGCCTAATTCCTTATGTAGCATTTCCATGTGAGGGGTGAGAAACATCTGTATATTTGTCAATTTGGCTCTTATGTTAGCCTCTTCTACTATTAACATAGCTAATTAACTTTGTGTTTGAAGTAATGTATGAAAATGCTTCTCACTCTTAGCTAGGTTCTGAGGTAACCTTGTACTTGATATGTTGAGATTTCTCTCCAGGCTTAGAATATGATGTCTGGTCTCTTGGGTGGAGAGTGTAGGGTCACACAATTTGGTGTACAATGAGAATATATTCTCCAGTACCTTCTTCACATCCTCAACCTTTATTACCAGTGCAACTTGAGTTAGTGCTATTTCACTAGATATCTTTTCATTCACTTTTCCTTGAAACTTTCTCTCAGACCATTCTAAAAGTTCTGCACTTGTATTAATGTCTTCATTGTTGACCTTTTCCACTATGTCTAACAATTGCTCTAGTAGTGGCTTGGTCTCTTTAGGAGTAGGCAAGCTAAATGCATCTAAAAAGATGTCTTTAATTTCTTCAATTGCTTGCTTTTGCTTATATTCTTTCCTAAACATTTCTTGATGCTTCTTCTTCTCTAAAGTTTGTTGTAAAATGCTTATTTGATCTATTTTCATTGTATCATAGTCAAATTTAGGAATGAATATCTCTTCATCTAAAGTGATATCACCATAGTGAATTACCTTTTTAGCTTTTAAAGAGCTTGGGCTTGGCACTAAGATCTACAATGGTATAGCTTTCATGCTTGACTTCTGAAGAATTTTTGTAGGAGAAGTACCAAATGTTGGTAGTGTTACCAGTGACTAGATGGCTTCTTGCTCCTTTACCTTAGGTGTTTGTTCACCTTCTTCAGATTGGCTCTTGTCTAATACAATGACTTGAATAACACTTTTTCCTTGTGCTTCAGGTATAGATGAATTTATCTATCCTGTTTCCAACTATACATTTGTATCTTTTTCTTCTTCCTGCTTCTTCTCAAGAGTAACAACTTTCACAAGTGTATCAACCTTAGTAGGTATATCTACTGTAGTTTGAAACAAAGGTTGCACTTGAGTAACTAAAGGGATGGCATAAGGTGGTTCTTGTGGTTTCACCTTGTCCCTTGTGATGTTTGTTACTACCTTTTGGAGCTCATCTACACTGACCAGAATTAGATTTTCACATAATTTTGCTTGTAGTGTAGATTGGTCTAATATTTTATTTAAGCCATCTGTAGTCAATAGATTGATGTTCTGAGCTGATGCATCAAGAACATCCATGAAAATAATAGTTTTTGTTGACTTGACTGTGTCATGTGGTAGATTGACACTTGACACTTGTGTGTCATGCACACTCTGTTCATCTTGTTGCTGTTCAGCTGTAGCTATGTCATCATCTTGCTTTTGTGTTTCTTCCCCAACTATATTATCTTTATTCTCATCTTCCTTATCATCTTCTTATTTGTCATCATCTTCTTTGTCATCTTCATCTTTGTTATCATCTTTACCCTCAAAGGGGTCCTCTTCTCCATGTTTTATAGTTGTCAATCCATAGATAAGATTCCACATTTGGGTTGACTTCTTCACAACATCTTCAATATTGTTTTGAAGAATGCTAAAGGCTCTATACTTAGGTGTAAACCTAACTCCATATTTCTTGTTTGCCTTAGCAATCTTCCCTTTTATCAGTTTTGGCATTACTTGGGCTAGAGTTGATTCTCTAATCTATTTTTCCAAATTTAAACAGTAATGCCACTTTTGTTCCATAATTTTATATAAGCTTTTTGGTATAGGATTGTCAAATTCTAGTGGAGTACTTTTGAATTTAAACATCATAGCATACAATGCTTCTTCTACTAGAATCTTTTCTTCTTTTCCAAGTTTCTCAAAATCAATATTCTTCAAACCATATAAATCTACATTATTCTTGACATTTTCACACATTTTTTCAATATCAGAAAGTGGTTTGTGACTTACCACTTTGAATTGACTCAAATCATCTAATTTTATCTTTCTTCATCTGAGTCAGGCTGTGAAATGTATTTTCTTCTCTATTTCTTCTGCATTTGGCCTCCTTGTTCTATAGCCTTAGTCTTCTCCTTAGCCTTTTGTGTGCTTTCACACGTGTTGGCTCTAGTGGTAGGAGCAATAGGCTTGGCTAGGCTAGGTTTGACAACTTTCTTTGCCTTAGCCACAAGCTGTGCCTTGGCCTTTCTCTTCTTTGGCTCAACTTGTGTGGCTGCTTCCTCGACTTCTTCTTCCTCAAAACCTTCTATTTCTTCTTCTTCCGTATGCTCTCCTATGCCTTGGGTTAATGCAAGAGGTCCTTGTGTTTTTTCTTGATCTTCTTCTTCATCCTCTTCATCTTCTTCCTCTCCTTCCTCACCTACACCTTCACCAAATTTTTCATTTAGCTTCTTAACTAGCCTATTCTTCTTCTTAAGTGTGGAGGTAGTCTTTAATTCCATTTCAACTTTTGATTTCATTACATCATCGTTCCCAAATATTTTAGTAGTTTTGTCAATTTTCTCTTCTAGGAGTGTAGTGATTACCATTGATGCTTCATCAACATTAATCTCATACCCAAGTGGCCTTAACCATCTAACCCTTGGTATGGCAGCTTGTACATATGTATAGTCAACATCAACAAGAAAGCATATATCATTGAAGTGTTGCTCAACGAAAGAAACTAGTATTCTCATTCTTTCTTTCATGGATTTCTTAAAATTTTCAAAATAGCTAGTCATCAATGTTTCAAAATTGTCACCCATTTGTTCAATAAATTCATTGATCTGTACTGCTATTGATCTGTTTGTCTTCCAACTTACTATGCCAAAGAAGGGAAAAGTATTTTGTACATAGAAAAATATACAAACAAGTATTGCACCAAACTTGCATTGTGCACTTTTGGTTTTCCTTATAGCTCCAAGGTTCTCCATTAGTTGTTGTAGCTAAAGTTCTGCCAAATCATATGTATGATCTTTCTTTACAATTTTGTAGCCAACATCTTTCGCAATATAGGGTACACAATTCAATATTGATAAAACTTGTGATAAATAACCCTTACTAAATTTTTTATTAGTGGATTAGTTATAATGTCTTTTGTAATTCCTATTTAATTCTATTTTCACCTATATTCTTCTCTATTACCTCTTTGGAGTCACTCTGCAGAGTCTTGGGACGATCTAGGGTTGGGAAATAAGTAACCCTGTGGATTATTTGTTTGATAATATTTATTGGTCCTCCTTTTAGCCACAAGGATCCATCATGTATTTGAATCAATAAAATTTTAATCCATTTAATTTTGAAAATAGTGGGAAAATCTAGGGCACATGTCAAACCCTTCCTTTCGATGATTTTGAATTCTTCTTTCAGAGCACCATTTTCACATAGTTTGTCATAGGCTTCTTTGATTTTCATGTCTCCTATTCCTTCTATTTTGCAATTGTAACATTTCCTAACATTTTGTACCATAATAAATTTTGGTAGGTTGATGGATAATGCACCGAAGGGATCTTGTTTATATGCCATGTCAGGGATGGCCTTGAATATTGTCTATTTTACTTCATTACTAACTAGTTGAACGTTCAAAACCTCTTTCCCTTCTACATTCTTTGAACTAGATGCCATTATGTCCAACTAGGGTTTATGCAAATTTTATACTACGTAACTCAGTCATTTTTCATCAAATTCAAAATGATGAAAAATGACTGAAAAATGACCATATACCCTTCAAAACCCTTGTATTTAATGCTTGGTGCTTGTATAGTAGTAAACTTGACATCAACACAATTTTAGATTCATTTGACATCTATTGATATTACTGTACATGGTATAAATACGTATTCATGAAACTTTAATGTAGAATGCAGATAGACTGACAACGAACTAGACTAAAGCCAAGGAATTGTTATCAAAATGTAAATTCTATGAATGTATCATGTTTCCCTAACTACAACTACTAAGAAAGCTCTTAGACCAACATCTTAGTGATAGTTCTAGTAGCGCATTTGCATGATTTAGTGCATCCAATTAGTCTTATAGTGCATATGTGTCATATTTAATTGCATTTGTTTTTAATAGCACTTTTTCCCTATAAAATAGCGCATATGATCATTTTAATAGCGTGTAGACATGTTATAGTGCATATGATGTGGAAAATAACGCTTTTGAATGTTAAGGTAGCGCATCTGCCTATTTTAACTCATTTAGTGGATTTAATAGCATGTATGTCCTAGGAAATAGCATAAATGATTATTAAAGTGCGAAAATTGAGTGTAGGGCCTTAGTTGAGCATAAGATTGCACAAAAGTCTAAATTCTAGGTTTATTAGCCAGGGATCATCATAACGAGTAAATAATAGTAATTAGGTATTTGTGAAGTGATGTTGTAGGATCATTTTGATGATAGATAGGTAAGGAGTGATGCCCCCACTTAGGATATAGAGTAGGGAAAACAAACAAGTCCAAATTAGGATAGAGAAAGATGAGTAACAGATCCAAGATGGAACCAGTAGCTAGGTAGCTAGATATAAATATGAGATTGATGGTTGATGATCACTTTGTGATGAAAATGTTGGAAATGATTGAAAAGATCATGAATGAAGGATAATGGAACTAGTAAAGAATGTTTTCAATAATTGTTTTGTCATTGATGTCAAACTTGCTACTTGTAGGAATGACAATTGCTTTAGTGATCCAAATACTATTAATTGGTTGATTGACAAGGATGTGGCAATCAATAAGATGTAACTAGAGTACCTAAGAGAAAAGGTTGAAGTTATGATGGTGTAATGAAGTACAAGGATCAGCTAAGACATTGATGAGACATTGATGAAATAGTGTATTGATGACATACTCTAAGACACAGAAGATGGACACACTGAGACACATGATGTAAGGATTAACTAAGTGTCAAACAGATTCTCAGTTGAAGCCGAGCAAGCTCAACTTAGTGTATGTTGAGTGATCTTCAGGTGCCGAGTGAAGATCAGGTGCCGAGTAGCAGAAAAGATAATAAGTGTTGAGTAAGTCTTCAAGTGCCAAGCAAGATATAAGTGCTGAGTGATAATGAAGTGATGAGTGAATTTCAAAAGCTGAGTTTCACAAAATTGCTTTAGGTGCCGAGTGCTAGTAAATAACATTAAGAAGCCAAGTCACATAGAAGGTGCTGAGCATCAGTAAATCAATGATGCCGAGTTGCTACATTATTTTGAAAAGTCAAAGATTCGCCAGATCTAAGCCAACATGGTAGTTATATAAAATTTTGTGAACTAGATAAAAGATGAGAATGATGAGCTAGTGGCACATAACACTATGTAAAATTTTTTTTTGGTGAATGCTAATGGATTTATCATAAAGTTTCTAGAAGAAACAATTTGGAGGGAAAAACAATACCATTTTCTCAAGAGAAAATTAAGATTTGAGTGGGAAATGAAGAACAAAACTTCTTTATAAGGAGTTACAGGTCAGAGATCAAGTGCGCATGCATGAGAGGGAGTTGGTCATAAGCGTAAGAAACCAAGAAGAGTAAGAATAGAGCATCAAGACTCTGAAGTTGATCAAGTGACTAGAAGATTGCATTGGAATAATGAGTGGAAGAACTCAAGGAGATAGATCTTGAAGGGTGAACAAGCTGTCAGCACTGTAAAGGAGGAAATCCAAACAAAGAAGAGAACTGAAGAAGTGATCTAAAATCTGCAAGGTTGAAGTTGCAAATTGTATCAGGTCAAAACCCTTCTAATACTTTCTTACCATTGTATTAGATATTGAAATCCTACATTGCTAGGTTAGCTTAATAGCTAGGTGGATAAGCCTCAAGAAAAGAATAGAAGATTCCTAGGAGAAGGACAAAGAGATCCTCAAGAGAAGGATAAAGAGATCCTTAGGAGGAGGATAGGAGATCCTTAGAGAGGGATGAAAGATTCTTTTGAGAAGGTGATTGAAAATCCCATGGACTTGGGTGAGCCTAACAACTCTATGTAAATCCTTTAACAGGGTGACATTCCAAGTTGAATGTTCTTAAATCCTTTAACAAGGTCACATTTAACAATGTGCTGTGCAGACCATAGAAGTGGTTGAAATCAATTGCACAGTTATTTTGTGGGTATCATCCCCACTCCAATTTTAACTTCTTATTCTTGGAGGGTTTTTGGGTTATCAAATCCTTAGTGTTATGATGTGATGCACGTTTACTTTTCATGATTGTTTAATATTTAATTGTATGCATGATAATTTCAGTTATGTGCCATTAAGGATTTGTAGAAAGAGTTTTATTGGACATCATTGGACCTTAGATAACTGATTCACCCCCCCCTCTTAGTTATTCTAAATAATTCAAACATAAAATTGATGTTTTTGTTTGTCTGATGAAAAATAGGTACATGGGCGAAAGTTCATGGTATGAGGACTATATCTGTGGCCTTTAGAGGCAGTAGGCTGATTGTCAGGTGTAGACCGCTAGGTGATAGACAGATTTGGGTTTAATTATTTACTACAGATGACCCAGTTCTGAGTGAACAGGGGGCTATTAACAACCGTGGTCGAGCGATGGAACTCAGACCACAACACCTTTCATTTGCCGATGGGGGAGATAACAGTGACTCCTGAGGATGTATACCAAATATTTTGGATCCCAATAGTAGAGGATTTGGTGTACTGGGAATAGACTGCCAATGGTACTTCTTTTTGAGACTTGTTTGGGGATGATAGCATTGGTGATGACAACATATCATGGTTTCAGATGATGCAGTATGAGGCATTGCCGATAGTTTTGGCTAGTTTGATAGGAGGGTTTTTGTTGCCAGACTGATGAGGGAAAGGATGTCCGGTTAGATGGGGCTGATTGATATAGGATATGATTGATCACCCATTGAGATTTGCATGGGGTAGTTGCATTTTGGCCCATTTATATCATGACTTACATCAGGTTGTATATTTTGGAGCCTCATCACTATCAACAGGGGAGATTTTGCTATAGTTATGGACATGGGAGCATTTGCCCATTACGCATCTAGTGTGTGTGTGTGACAATGACCATAGGGTATAATGTACATGTATACTTAATCTGGTGTGATCATGCAACCCCATTTGGGCAAGACAGAGTATTGGCAGTGGATTTTGGATGACATTGATGAGGTTGTGTGGAGATCTTATAGGTTTACAGAGCCATGAGCTAAGGATGATGATGAGATGGTATATTTCTTTGGTTCGAGGTATTTTCTTGGTTGGGTACCTACAGTAATAGAGAGGTTTTGTTTCAGGTGAGTGGTGAGATAGTTTGGTCAGTGGTAGGGCATGTCAGATCATCACATTATGCCCAAGTGTAGTCACAGAGAGCAGTATGGGGCCAACTCTAGAGTATGAGGCTTTCCTGGAGGCCTTTCTATAGATGATAGACACATCACAACCATGGGCATTGCTAGATGGGGTGGAAAATGCAAGGATGGAGGGGGACTATGCATGGTGGTTTTGGGAGCATCCCTTTCCTAGATATTCATGGGATCGATGAGCCATTGAGTGGGGGAGAGGATGAGGATGATAAGGGTGGTTTGAGGAGAGGTAGAGGGAGGTGGCAGGTTAGAGGGAGAGCGAGAGCTATGGTTAGAGCATGGGGGACGTGAGGCTGAGTAGCCATGGTACTACCACAGAGAGGTGTGGCACGTGGATTGATGTAGAGGCTAGTGGGTGCAGGGAGGGTTGGAGGGATCTGAGGCCATGGTGGTGCAAGGGTGAGAGGAGAGATGGTTGGTGGTGTGGGAGTTGGGCAGTGGGATAGAGGTGTTGAGTAGGGTAGGGCAGAGAAAATGAGGGCTAGGTTGCCTAAGGATGTTTAGTTTATCTAGTGATAGAGGCCATGGGTACAAGGTCCTATTAGAGATCTACTGGATGTACTGTCATAGGGGCTACATAAGGTGTTACTAGAGGCACAACCATAGGTACAGTAGTAGGTACCACTAGATGCACAACCTCCATCAGAGAAGCCATGGAGATCGAATGATTTGGAGGCTAGGATGAATGCCGTGGAGGCTTGGGTGGGTGAGTTGATGAGTACCCTATAGGAATTTATAGCTATGATAACATTGAGGTCACCACTACCACCACTTCCACTAGGGATAGATGGGGTATCAACAAGTCAGACAGTCATGGTCAGACAGGTTGCACCGATGATAGATGCGATAGAGTAGGCACCATGGGCAGATATGGGTGCCCTCGACGAGTAGGGACCTTTGGGTCAGCCACCTACATAGGGATGAGTGTACATTATGTGTTATGGCCTTACTTCTTGTTATGCATGATTATTCTTTTGATGTTCATTTTGATATTTTAAACATGATGTGTGTCAGTGGGAATTAGGGTGTCTGAGTGTCAGAGCCAAGGATCAAGTGTACCTAGTACCAATGCAATGGGATGCAGAGAGTGGATACATGGTAAGACCAGTAAAGAATAAGTCTCAAGTGAGTGGCGGCTATAAGTAAGCGAATATCATGGGAATGGAACAAGGTGAGGTGGAGAGTAGAACGTGACTAGTGGATATATTGAGAAATTATAGGAGGAATGCAAGTGGAAGTATGTCAGGCTCACCAAATTAGTCGCAGCAGGAGGGTGATGCTAGCTAGGGAAGGTGGATGAGACAAGAGTGAAGAGCAAATTGCATTTGGTGAACCTCCAAGGAACTGGTGTATTAGGTAGAACTACAAGTGTTAATTTTGAAGCTAGGTGAAGCAAGTCATATAGGAAAAGAGTCAACATAACCCAAAGAGGTTGGGAGTAGGGTAGAAGAATGCCCTTTTCGATGTTAATGATGTTGTTGAGGACTGCAGTGTAATAGGCATTGCAGGTGGTATTGGATGATGAGCCAATGACATAGGTGGAAAATAGTTTTCTTGGGATGACAAAGAGTATGTTAGGAATGAAGGATGAGGTCTTAGGAGATAAAATCTCTTGGAAAGCCCATGGGAGAAGCTCCAACAGATGCGAGAGGCATTAGTGGGGTGAGGAGTGGATTGCATTGGTTGCTTAGCCTTGGGATTCTAGGACAAGGGTCAACAGAAGGGGAAGTAAGCAGTGTAAATGTGGAAGAGCCCTAGCTAGAAGTGAGGGGTGGAGATCAAGCATCAAGTGATGTGGAAGAATTATGAAGAGTGTTGGCTACAGAAAAAAGTTTGTGCAAAGAATGCAAAACAAGAAGTTGCATTTTTGTTGGGATTGATGGAGAAGGCATGGGAAGATGGAGTGCAAATAGAGGCAAGATGACTACAAGTGGTGTTGGATGTAGAATGGGTATGGGTACAATCATTAGAAGTGGAGCTACGTGTTGAGAAATTGTGGGTAGAGGGAAATGACATGAGAATGTGGACAGAGTGGTCCTAGGCTCAGAGGTTGCAAGAATATTTGAAGATGGTGCAAGTGGGTTTAGAAAGTGTGCAGAATGAGCTGGTATTGTTGCAATCATAGTCTGAGTCATTTAGGGAGGTGATTGCAAAAGAAAACTCCCTATCATTGAAGCTTCAAGAGCGGTTAGCATTAAGTGAGGGGAAGGTTAAACAATTGTAGCAACATTTGGGTGAGGCAAAGGAAGACGTGGAGCACTGGAAAATGGTGACTGATGAAATGAAGTAGGAGCAAGATGTGGCCCAATGAGTGATCATTGTATTGGGAGTAAAAAAGCTGGTGGAGAATGTGTTTGTGGAAATGCACCAAACAACAAAGGTACATCGAGAAGCCACTTATTTTATGGGATGTTATCATCAGACATTCCTGAATGAGGAGCAACAAGAGATGAAGTTCATGGATAGGGAATTCACACAACCATTAAATGCACAGTTATGTGGCATGAGGTTTCTAATTCCCATGGATGCGGTGTGGGTACGTAGAGGACTGGAGCCAAGAGCCTCCTCTTCTGGAGCTAAGTCAGAAGAAACACCATTGGTTGGACACCCTATCTTGCCACCTCCTCTAGGGAGGCCAAAATAAATAATCTGCCAGACATTAATCAAATGTAAATTTGTTATTGCCATCATAGTCGAATAAAAGTTTGTGCTTGTTGATGTGGCAAGCAAAGGAACAACTGGTGTTGATTGTAATATATTGTCATGTTTGTTTTTGGTATTTTCAAAATATATTTGGATGTTTTTAGCATTTAAGGAATATGTGAATGTTTTTGGGATTTTTGATAGATGTTTGAATGTTTTTGTGTTTTGTGGCAAATGTTGGAAAGGCTTCAATCTCTGCAAGAGGGGGAGCAATATGATTTGTAGAGTAAGGGCAACTTTTCTATTATGCGGGAACAACTATGTGGGCTCTTAATGAAAGATGAGTTCAAATTGATGTAATATATGGGGAGTTGTGATGTGTAAGGAATAATTCTATGTATATTAATAGCCTTTACGAACAAATATAAGGCCAATGTTGGGATATTTCTCTAGTGTGTGTCAAGATGGACACTTTTGAGGCCTATGAAAAGGCATTTGGGGGCCCAAAAAAGACACTTGGGCCTCGAGAAGGAAAAATAGGGCCTTGAAAAAGGTGCTTTGACCCAAAAAGGTGTTTGGGGGGCCCAAAAAGGACACCTGGGCCTTGAAAAAGATGCAACGAGGCCTTAAAAAAGGTGCTCTAGCCAGAAAAGACATTTTGGGGGCCCGAAAGGACACTTGGGCCTTGAAAAAGGTGCAACGAGGCCTTGAAAATGTGTTTGGGCCTAAAAAGATGTTGGATGGGCCTGAAAAAGGCACTTGGGCCTACAAAGGCACTTGAGGGGCCTAAAAGAGGTGATTAGGCCTAAAAAGGTGCTAAAGGGGCTTGAAAAAGGCATTTTGGGGGCTCAAAGGGAAACTTGGGCCTTGAAAAAGGTGCAATGGGGCCTTGAAAAAGGTGTTTGGACTTGAAAAGATGCTGGAGGGGCTCACAAAAGCCTCTTGGGTCTAAAAAGGTGCTTAAGGGGCTTGAAAGAGGCGAATAGGCCTAAAAAGGTGCTAAAGGGACCTGAAAAAGGCATTTTGGGGGCCTGAAAGGACACTTGAGCCTTGAAAAAGGCACTATAGGGCCTTGGAAAAGGCATTTTAGGGGGGCCAAGCTCTCTCATGCTTACGCTTACTTATTCTATGCCCTTGGTTAAGTGAGGATGAAAGAGTCTGACGAATATGTAGGCTTTTGAGATAGCATTGATATATTTGTTGAAGGGGGTTAGACCAATCGTGGCCACTGCAACATAAATAAGACTAATGATCTATTGGGAATTGTTGTTCTTTGACAAGAGGAAGGAAAAGGGGGCACCTCTTGCACTATTCACGTAGTGCCAGATTTTCCAAAGCCCAGCGAGATGTTTTAGGACATAACTATGCTACAACTTAATACTATTGAGGCACTTCATTCGTAAATATTTTATGACATGTTATAAGGCCTATTTGAGCTGAAGTGAGCCACGCTTAATAGGAATTTTGGGGTGTTGTTAATTTTTTTGAGATTTTGCAGCTATGTTTGGCAAGTATTACCCTGTTTCAAATGTTATTGGCCATTTTTGACAATATTGGAATGGTTTTGATAAATTTTTGACAATTTTTGAATTTTTTTTGATAATTTTTGAACAATTTTTGATTTTTTTTGATAATTTTTGACCATTTAATTTTTTTTTTGGATAATTTTTGGTAATTTTGGACAATTTTTGAATTTTTTTCGTAATTTGGCAAATTTTGAATTTTTTTTGGTAATTTTTGGCAAATTTTGAATTTTTTTTTGGTAATTTTTGGCAAATTTTGAATTTTTTTGGTAATTTGGCAAATTTTGAATTTTTTTTGGTAATTTGGTAAATTTTTTTGGTAATTTTTGGCAATTTTTGAATTTTTTGGATTTGGAATGAGGATGTGAGTGAGATTTGTTGGAATACGGGGGTAACCATGACCATGTGAGGCTATATTTGGAACATGGGAGGCAATTAGAGGAGTTTGGGACATCAAATTGGTCGATGGAGGGCTAAAATAAACATTGGGGATCATTGGTCAAGGTGGATGCTGAGATGCACATTGATTTTCCTACAATTCATGTCTATGGTATCTCAATACATAATCTGACTCCATGTTTGTCTTGATCTATTGTGCTTCCCTTTGGTGCTATTGTACTAGCTATCTCTATTGCGGTGAACTACATTTGAGGCCAAAGAACCACTGAACGGTAACTCACAAGTGTTTCTCAATTAGGTATGTGTGAAATTAATGCGACTATGCTAGGTAGGCCTTAAACAAGCAAAATTTGTCACAGAGACAGTTGGTCAAGTACTGTCTTGATTTTTTTCAGCTTTAAAGGACTTGTGTTCTTTAGGGAAGTCCAAAGGTTCTATCTCTTGCTCCTTTTCAAACCAAAGGTGGCATTCTCACTTCTTTTGTACCAATTTTTAAAATAAATTTATTTAATAATAATAATAATATTATTGGTTTATTTGATTTTTTTGGTATTTTTGATGTGGTTCTCAAAGCTCTTGACATAAAATCTTTTGAGATGGATGCTATTAATGGGCTCTACTAGGTCTGTGCCATCACAATCTGAGAGTCTGTAAGTGCTAGTCCCAAAGGACTTTGTGATAATGTAAGGACCAATCCAATTGGACTCCCACTTTCCTTTCTTTTCCCTAGCTACTTGGTTGTTAGAGTTTTCCTGGAGTACTAGGTCGCCAATTTGAAAAACATGTGGTTTGACCTTTTTGTTGTAATGTCTTGACAACCTATTTTGATACACTTTGAGATGTTCATGTGCTACACATTGACGTTCTTCTAACAACTCTAGCTACTCTAGACAGACCACTTTGTAATCCTCATCGGATAGGACATCCCAAAGAGTAACTCTCAAGGATGGGATCTCAACTTCTAAAGGAAGAATAACTTCACAACCATAAACCAAGGAGAAGGGTGTCACATCTGTAGGTGTCCTGACACTCGTCTTGTAGGCCCAGAGGGCGAGGTTCAACTGTAAATGCCAATCTCTACCAATGTCATTGACAATTCTTTTGAGGATGTTGATAATGGTTTTGTTGGTGGTCTCTACTTGGCCATTGCCTTAGGGATAATAAATTGATGAGGAGTGGTGTATAATGTGAAATTTTTCACATAGTTCATCAATTATTTGGTTTTTAAAGTACAAGGCATTGTCTATGAGAATGGCATGGGGTATGTCAAACTGAAAAATGATATGGTTTAGAATGAAGGAAGATATTTGTTTTCCCATAGAGTCAGCAAGTGGTGCCACTTTGACCCACTTGGTAAAGTATTCTATGGCAAATAATCCATTTACATCTGCTAGAGGAAGGTGGATGGATGGCTCCAATCAAATCAAAGATCCACTAATAAAAAGGCCATGGTGTGGGCAAAGGGTTGAGCTCTTGGGCTGGTGCATGAATGAGTTTACCATAGATTTGGCATTTATTGCAAGTTTTGACATAGTCAATAGAATATTTTTCCATGGTTGGCCAAAAATAACCCATCCTAAGAATCTTCTTTGCTAGTGTAAACCCATTGAAGTGTGACCCACAAATCCCTACATGAATTTTCTATAGAGTGACTCTAGAATCGTCCTTTTTAAGACATCTAAACAAAGTACCATCAAGACCATTCCTATATAGTGCATGAGCCACCAAAGTGTAGCGTGAGGTTTGTCGAATAAAATTTCATTTTTGGTTACCTGAGAGGTCAGACAGAATGGTGTTATCGCAAAGGTAAGTGATGATGGGGTTATACCAAGGGGAATTGAGAGTGTCTAAGTGGAAAATGATAAGGGAATCAGGTTGAATAAACTCAGGTTGAAGCATCTCTTCTACTAGGAACTCATACCGCTCGTGTTGCTTTGGGAGCTGGAGTAAGGAGGCCAAGGTGGCCATGGCATATGTTGCTCTTTTTTATCTCTGGGAATATGTTCAAAAGTAATATGATCAAAACATGCCTTGAGGGTGTCAACCATATGTTTGTAAGGTAATAAATTTTCATCTTTAGTTTGATAAGTGTCAATGACTTGATTGATGATCAATTGGGAGTCTCCATAAACTTCTAGTGCTGCCAGTTTCCATTGTAAAGCTAGTTTGAGACCCAAGACCAAAGCTTCATATTCTGCCATGTTGTTGGTGCAAGGGAAAAGTAGTTTGTAAGACTTAGGGATGATAACACCTAATGGTGTGATCAACAAAATACCGATGCCTAACCCATGATGTGTGTAAGAACCATCAAAATAGAATTTCCATGTTATTGGCTCTGTCTGAAGAATGTACACATCTAGGAAATCAGCTAGGATCAGATTTGAACTCTCTATATGAACCTATACCAATTGATTAGCAATGGCCTATCCTTTTATTGCTTTCCTATCAATTTACTCAATGTCAAATTCACTCAGGATCATCACCCATTTGGCCAATCTGCCTATTAATGCTATTTTGCTGAGAAGATATTTGAGGGGGTTAATTTTGGAGATGAGCTTGAATTTGTGTGTTAGAAGATAATGATGTAGCTTTTGGGAAGCAAAGACTACGACTAGACATGCCTTTTCAATAAAAGAGTAATTGAGCTCATAATTGACCAAGGTACGACTGATGTAATAGATGACCTGTTCCTTTCCTTGGTCATTTTATTGTGCTAGGAGGGCTCCCATTGATTAATTTGTTAGAGAAATGTACAATAACAAAGGTTTGTGTGATACTGGAGGTACCAACATAGGCAAATTCATCAATTAGGTTTTGACTAAGTCAAAATATTTCTGACACTAATCATCTCACTGAAAAATTATATCTTTGTGTAGTAAGTGGGTGAAAGGTATACACTTTTCTGCCAACTAAGAAATGAACCAATGAAGTGATTGAAGCCTACCTTGAAGAGAGCATAACTGACTCAGGTTTTTTAGAGGTTGCATGCTGATTATGGGTTGGAATTTTTCAAGGTCAACTTCTATCCCTTTGGCTAAGATAATGTATCCCAGAAGCTTGCCCGATTTGATGCCAAAGGTGCATTTCTTGGGATTGAGCCTAACTTTGAACACTTCTAGACATGTGAATATCTTGGCCAGTATGGGGAGATGTTCTTCTCAACTATGGGATTTGGCAAGGATGTCATCCACATAATCTTCCATAAAGATATGCACCATATCATGAAAGATAGTGGTCATGGCCCATTGATAGGTAGCCCTAGCATTCTTTAGCCCAAAGGGCATCACATTCTAGCAAAATGTGCCCCACACACAAGTAAAGGCTATTTTCTCTTGATCTTTTGGTGCTATTTTTATTTGATTATACCTTGAAAACTCATCCATGAGTGAAAACATGGAATGACTTGCTATCAAATCTACAATGGTGTCGATGTTGGGAAGAGGAAAATCATCTTTGGGACATGCTTTGTTTAAATCCCATAAATCAATGTAGATGTGTATGCTACCATTCTTCTTTGAGATGGGAACAATGTTGGCTATCCATGATGCATATGCCAAGGGCTGGATGAAATTTGTTCTAATTAACTTCTTTAACTCCACTTTGACTCATAGAGCTATACGGGGATGCATCTTTCTAAGCTTTTGTTTTATTGGCTTGACCTTCAGAGAAATGTTGAGATGATGGAGTATTAATGTCAGGTCTAATCTGAGCATGTCTACACAAGACCATGAAAAGTTTATTTGTCTTTCTTCAAAGAAGTGAATGAATGCCTTTTTTTCCTCTATGCTTAAGGAATGTGCCAAATAAATGACCTTTGGTTCTTGCTTTATACCAATGTTGATTTTTTTGGTTCAATCAAGATAGAAGATCTTTCCTCAAAGTGTTTGGGAAAGGTATCAATCATCCCATTTGTGGGTGCCAAAGTTGGGTTTTCACCTTGGGATGCATCACTTCTATTTGTTTCTATTTTTTCTTGAGATCCGCCACAACTTGGTAATGATCATTAAGGTTGTGGAAGGCCTAGCCTGTTCTAGTGTGACTGAGGTAATTAATACTAGACCTAACTATATTCCTTTCTTCTATTCTTTGTTGGTGAGATAGTTTAATCGCGTTAAGGTAAATGAAGACTTCATGGCCAGTGTCAAAATTAGGGATGTGGTGAGGCTCGATTGTATCCTAGTTAATGAGTTTGGGATGGACTAGTGAAAGTGATTCATAATATGGAAAGGGTTTAGTGGGGTTTAAAGACATGATTTCATTGGATGGCTTGTACGCTATATCCATTAGATCTATGATGTGAGCTTCTTCTAGAGTATCAAGAAAAGTAGAGCTTGCAAGAGGCTTGTTGTAGTCATCTTCAACTTCTATTAGAAAGAAGTTAGGAAATAGGGTTTGAAACTAAAAACCTTCAACATGTTCATCATCTTCTAAGTTTCTCTGATGTACACCAACTCTCGGTGAAGTGGGTCTTGGAAAAGAGGTTGTGCATTGTGTAGCTAAACTGTCAGATGTGAGTACGTGAACAACATCACATTCTTTGTTATGGAGAGACTCCTTGGATAATGATTTAAATTCCCATTTAGTGGATTTTTCATAATCTTCGTTATGAGTGGGATGTGAACCTGAGAGGGATATATTTACATTTATGATGTCATTTGTTGTCTGGCTATTACCATCCCTTTGTTTAGGTACCCACACCGAGGTGGAAGAGGAGGAATCAATATGGTTAGGATGAGACTCAGAAGAGATTTGTGTCTTGTCTTGTTCATCATACCCTACCTCGATCTTGGACCTGTTGGACCTGAATAGTGCTATTAGAGGTTCAATGATGCCTGTCCCTTTCCCTAAGGGACCATCTCCTATATATCCCTTTTTTTTCATGAGATCAAAACCTTTTCCATGTAGGTGAGGGGAGATGTCAATGTTTGTTTGACTTATTTCTTCTACAGAACTTGGAGGTGCTCCACTTGCTTTGATAAAATGTGCGTGATAAGGCTTAGTGGTGGATGATGGTTTCCCATGAGATTTCAAAGAAAGTGGGGGATCAAATAAGGAGACCGAGTACTCACCCACTCCTTTGCATTGAAATTTACACTTTCTATCAAATTCTTTCATCAATCTATTCATTTCTTCATAGTGTGACTATTTAGGGTCTTTAGATGATGTTGGTGAAGGAAGGGAAGGACCTAAACAACCAAATTTCTCTTTTCCCTTAGTTGATGCTGGTGAGTGGTTGTCATTTCAACTGGTAGAGATGTAGACTAGCTGATGTTATCTATCAGTGTGCTAGCTTCTTCCTTGTTATGAGGGACAAGGGAATTAAAATACTGGGCAAAATGTTGATCTCTAGGTATGGTCACCTCTTGACCCATGTAAGGAAATTTAAGACACTGATGCTAAGTAGAGGGAATGACCTACATGTCATGAATCCATAGTCTTCCCAACATGATATTATAAGTTAGTTGTAGGTCTAAGATCTAACAAAAAATTTCTTTCACAACTAGTCCTACTCTGATTGGCAGAATAACCATGCCTTTGGAGGATCTCTCTTCATCGTCATAGGCTTTGATGGTGGTTTTATTTCTTGGGTCAAAAACATCCTCTAAATACCTTAGGGATTTTACTAAATTGAGTGTACAAATATTGAGGCCTGCTCTACTATAAACCAATGCTCTCTTAACCTTGTTTCTATGGATAAAGACTTCAATATGCAAAGCAGAGTTTTGTGGCTGGATGATGAACATGTCATCTTGGGCTGAAAAATATACATAGTGAGGGGCAACTAGATTGATGACCATGTTCTAAAATCTACTCACATCTAGGTCATTTGGTACTAAGGCTTTGGTGAGTATTTCTTTATGTTCCAGGGAGATTTGTAATAGTTCAAAAATGGAGATATGGGCTGGAGTCTTAAGTAATTGGTTGATGGTATTGTACTTAGGCAATGAGGAATTTACAATTGCATGATCGAGATTTGTCATAGGTCCTAGTAGAAAAACTTTAGAGGCCTAGCCTCAGGTGACAACATTCGATGCTTGTTTCTTATTTTTTTCCTTAACTATGAGAACATTCATGACATCATCAAAACTAGAGATCATGTTAATGGTGTTGTCATAATGATGTGTGTAATTAACCTTAGTTTTATTAGCTTTGGAGGATTCCCCCTTTTCATGGCTCATGAAAGGGTTCTTAAAGGCAGTGTGGTCTTCATTATTGGCAAGATTGTTGACTTCGATGGTTCCATAATTGATTAATTTTTGTATTGCTCCCTTAAGGGAAAAATGATTGTTTGCTAGGTGCCCCCTATTTCTATGGTAGGCACAAATGTTCTTGTCATTCCAACACTTTGGCTTGATTTGAGGTTCATAAGATTTGGCCTCAGGAAGTGCAACGAGTTCAACAACCAAGAGAGTTTGCAAGGCACTTTTGTAATACACCCCGATAGGAGTATACTCCCTAGGTATATCGAAAGATTGATATTTGCGAGGAGAAGGAGCTTGGTTGTAAGTGACTTGTTGATTGGACATTGAGGGAGTTGTGACATTATGTTGATAGAATGGACAAACATTGTCTTGTCGAGGTGTGTTTGAGTTGGTGTTGTTGACAATAGGATATGACTGAATTAGATTGGCTTGAGGTTTGACATGGTTAGCTTTGGCCATCCTGTCATTAGCAATGTTCTTGTTGTTTTTTCTCCACCATGAATTTTGTTCATCAGTTGGCCGATCAAAGGAATTATGAGTCATTTTGGAGTTGTTTGAAAAGCCCTTGTTAGATTATGGTGACTGATCAGGAAAGTACTATACATACTTCATAATTAGTGGAAAAAATGTTTTGGGCCGTGGCCGAAGTTGTAGCCGACATATTATGGCCGATGTATGGCCGACATGTTGTAACCCTAAAATGGATAAAATACTTGTATAAAAGGGCTTAGGGTTAGGTATTTTTCATTATGTTGTGATGCGAAATTGCTTCTTGCGGTGGTATTGAGCTGTAAGGGATTACAGACTGTAATCAGGTTGTAATCACTGGATTGTAATAAGATCAGATTTGTTGTTTGGTGGACGTAGCCCAAGGATTGGGTGAACCACGTTAAATCTTGGTGCCTTGTGTTCATTTATGTGTGATATATTATTTTTCTATTATTGGTTATATTTTCATGTAGTTTTTATTTCTGTCTGTGGTTTATCCTAACAACGCTTACCATATTTTGATAGTTTAATGATGTCATTATTTAGTAAGGTCTCTTCTACCTTAGTAACATTCTCTAAGGTAGTTTTGAAACCTTTAGGCCCTTGGAGTTGGAGCCAATAGTTCATCGATTTGGAGAGACTATTAATGAAGATGTCAATCTTCTCTTTGTCTAGTATGTCTCTATGATACTTGGCAAACATGTGTCTCCACCATTATAGGAAGGTCTTGAATGACTCATTGGGAAGTTATTTTGTGTTGCACAAATCAATCATTGTAACCTCCCTTTCAATATTGTAGGAATATTGAGAGATGAACACAGAAGTCAATTGGTCAAAGGTTTTGATATTGGAGGGTAGCTTGGAGAACCACTCCATGTCTTGCTCTCCAAGGCTCCTAGGAAACAAATGCATTAGGTACATCATGTCATGGAAAAATTCCATACTCAGGGTATAGAATTGTTTGAGGCGATCTTGTGGATCTGATGTACCAAAATATTTATCATATTTTGGTGTTTGTACATTTTGTGGGAAAGGTGTGAAGGTAATGTTCTTATCAAAAGGGAGAGGACAAACCTTTTCAAGATTGAATTCTGTGGGTTGTGTTTTTCCTCTCTTCATTCTTTCCATTTCCATTTGTAGGTCTTGTAGTTTTTGTGTGACAACGTCTAGGGGTGAGTCTTCTTCATCTCGTTTTAAGTTGGTCACATAAAATCATACATCAATTTCACACCTTGTTGTGCTAATGCTAGTATATAACATTCCTTATGTTTCTCAAGTATCTTGTCCATGATGTAGAAAAGTTCAGGATTTTGTTGAAAATCTTCAATTTTAGTTTCAATACTCATATCATCCCATATGTTAGAGAAACCCATTGTGGCTAAGGATTCCAAATTTTGATTGAACAAGGGTGAATTGTGAATAACTGCATTCTGTGAGCAATCTATTGCTATAGTAGGTTCAAGGAGATTGAGAGGTATTGTGCACTTGATGGTTTTGCTGACTATTCTAGCACTCACTCGTATAGGTGATCATTTCAATTTTGTAGCTATATTGGTTTTATGTAGTGGCATGAAATGTGAATTGGATTCCTTTAGTTCTTAGGCATTTTTGAAATGTGAGGGTTTCTGTTGACCGTGATTTGTTTGGTGTAACAAGCTAGGTTGGGCAAGGTGTTTGCTAATGTTGATAGGATGAGTTTCACTTTGAAGAAGTTACGTAAATGACGGATGTGTGTTTCCAAATGTCTCTCGCATGATGTGAGAAATGAAGCAATGATAATTGTTGGGTTGATAATGATGTTTGTAGCTCTGCTTGTTTCGAAAAGATGTTTTTGGTCAAATATGGAATTTCTCAGACTTGTAAAATACCAGTGAGGAAAAGGGTATCCAAATTTGTTATTTGTTTGCAATTATCATGCATGTAGATGGCCTCTATTTTATGTCTTTTCTCGAATGCATCATAGTATTGATTAAATGTGCTATTTAATAGATTAAATGTGCTATTTAATAGATCATATGCATTTTTTAAATGCTCAGATGCACTATTCTAATTGTCATATGTGTTGTTTAATGATTCAAATGCACTGTTTGGGTTGGAAAATACGTTGTGTAAAGGATCAAATGCACTATTTTACAGGGATATGTGTTATAAAAGGGATCAAAAGTATCATAGGAATATTCAAAAGCACTATTTTATGTAGTATATGCACTACTTCAGGGTTGTTCAACAATGTTCTTATTTTGGAATTGGTTTCTCAATGTCAATTTGAAGTTGCGTCTTTTAGAAAGATAGTGATTCACACTGGTGTTTCTTATTAAATTTTTAAGACATATCCAAGCATAATAGCAGTATAAATCAAAGTAAAACATAAAAACACACACACCTATAAAGTGAAAGGAAAGAGCCTCCTAACAAGGTCATCTAAAGCTGGTGACTAGTGGGTTTTAGTGTTTAACCAACTATGTTCAGATTTACCTCTTTTGTGATAGAGAACTTCCCACCAACACTAAGGAGGCCTGGCAGAATCCCTTGTGGGACTACTAGAGGAAGGCTATATTTTGAACACAGGTGGCTTGCATTAAATTGAGAATACAAGATTGGGAGGCAATCCCTCTCACTAGCCCTGCTAAGGAAACTTGGGAGATAGCCTTTCTATGGCTAGATAATCCTACCTAGTGGAAAGTAGCAAATGAAAATCACAAACAGGTTTGGGAATCTAATCACTTGAGAAGAGCGAGAGCATATCCCTACTATTTTGGCTTCCCAAACACAATAAAAACAAAGTTTTAATCCCCAGCCCTTATGCTACTAAAGATAGAGGAGCTCCTAGTTAAGCTATGTGTGGATTCTTTCCTCGTTCAATTGTGACTGATTTTTACAGAAGGTCAGGCATTCTGATCAACTCGAAGGAGTTGAGAGCATAGGCCTACTTCTATTTTAGATTAGCGAGATTGAACACTTTTGTTAAGTTATGTTTGGAACTTTGAAATGCCACACTTTATATTAATAAGAGCTGAGGTCCACTTACTTGATTCAGAGCTAGCAAAGGCTAGGTGCATTTAGGAGGGTCTTCATTCCTGTCGCACGCTGTCTAAAATCTAAAAGCTTTTTGTTGACTCAGAAGGGACTTGTAAGAAAATGATATTCAGATTTGGAAGTTAGATTTAGGAGACTATAATTTTTACTAGATGCACTACAAAAATACTCGTATGCATTACAAAAATCCTTGTATGTGCTATTTAATCTAGAAAATGCACTATAGTAAAATCAAATGCTTTGTAAAACACTTTACATGTGCTTCAGAAATGATCAGATGCATTACAAAACTATTCAAAAGTGCTGTAGAAAGATGTAAATGCATTACAAAACTATTCAAATGCACTTTAGAAAGATTAAATGTGGTAAAAAAAGTTCAAAAGTGTCAGAATATCTCTTAGAGGCATTAAAATAGAGCTCAGAAGCATCAAAAGATTTAGATCCAGCTCTTATGTGTTCGAGGAAGGCCTTGGAATGTTGTTCTTGCTGATATGAGGCTTCTCGAATGCTGTAGAACTTGTAATCAATCAAATCTGCACAAGAAAATAGCAAGAAAAATATATCTATACTAAAAATGAAAGATTCGATTGAAAGATTTGAAAATAGAGAGGCTTTGAGTTCAAGCCCCATGGTGGGCTCTAATTTGCACATGATATAAATGCATATTCATCAAACTTTAATGTAGAATGCTGATAGATTGACAATGAACTAGACTAAACCCAAGGAATTGTTATCAAAATGTAAATTCTACGAATGTGTCATGTTTCCCTAACTACAACTGCTAAGAAAGCTCTTAGACCAACATCTCAGTGACAGTTCTAGAACAAGAGTATGCTTAGAATGCAGATCAACAAGAATGCACATGCAAGATCTATGACTATAATGCAAATTATATAAGGATAAAAACTCTTAGAATGCTATGAAAATGGGCATACAATAAACTAACATGTAATAAATGATGCTAAATGACATAAAAACAATGCTAAAATGTTATGAATCTAATAGAATGATAATGCTAAAATGATGACTCAGAGTATGCCTATAGTGTAGATGCCTAAAACTTGGGTCTTTTGGCTCTTAGATTTCTCTCCTATTTATAGGATTTCGAAAGGGGTTGGGGTTAGAATCAGGATTTTCACCTTTAACTAGTGGATGAAAGTGAAATTGAAAATATCTCATAAGAGACCAGGAGGAAGAATCCAACAGACTTGGTTTTGAGGATAAATGGGGATATTTCTAATTCTTTTAAATGAAAAAAAGGAGATTTTCTCTTTTGTGAGGATAATTGATTTAATAAATGTTTATTTATTTTCAACACTTTGTCTTTTTCTTCCTCCCTTATTGAATTTTATTTTATAAATTTGAATTGTTTTTCTTCTCTTTTAAAGTTGATTTAGGTCTTGTTGATTTGATAGATAATTAATGACCTGATGTGATTTTGATTTGAAAGTCTGTTGTGTTCTTTTGATTTTCTCCTTAATTTGCATTGATTGATTAGAATTGTGCAATTCAAGTCTTTGCCAATTTTTGGGTGTCTACAATTACCATCACTTGGTAGCTACTACAGACTCGACATTAACTAACTTAGTTTGGCAGCTCGACATCAACTAGCATTCCACTTGGCATCCATTGAAAACTTTCCATGTTCGACAACAACATGAAAGTCTTAAAGATTTAACTTGAATTTTCAACAACATCTTGCATCTTTATTCATGCTAATGTAGTTGTTTCAGTACTAACTTCTTTTGGAACTGATGTATGATATAACACTTTTAAATATCAGTCCCACACACCTTTTTTTTTCCTAGTTTAATGAGGTGTGATCACCTGGCCCATTGGGTGAAGTGATCCCTTCTACATTTAATGTGTTGCAAGCATCTTTCTTTTTCCATGTCTTGTTCATTTCATCTCTGATGAGTTGAAAATTTTTCTTGCCTTTGCCTTTATCAAATTCATGACTTGGTGCCTTTGACCTAGTTGGACAATGTTTACTGATATGACCAGTCTTTAAACAACTGAAACATGTGGTTTGACTCAACCATCTTTTGTAGTTGCTACTGAAGTGTGTCCTAATACAATTCTCAGGGATATATCCATATTCTTGACAATAATGACAACTTTTTCTTGTGTTATAATCCCAATTATAAAAGTTTCCATTGTTTCTTATCTTTGCTGACCTATTTGATGACCACATGGATTTGGATCTATACTCAAAAGCTCTATGTCCATACTTCTGACAGTTGTAGCATTATCCTTCAAATCTTGGTACATGCATGGTTCTGGTTCTACATTCATGTACCTAATGACCTTGTTTGTTGCATTTATGACAATGAGTCATGTTCTTAGGCTTAGCATTCTAATTTGTATTCTTGCTACTGTACACATTAGTAGTATGTCCTTTCTTACCACAAAAGTAACAAGTAGGTTTGGAGTTCTTACCTTTGATGTTCCTTTCTTCAGCAACTTTTGATGATTCTCCTTCTTTAGTGTTTGTGTAGCCTAATCTTGCTAAATCATTGTTGGATCTAGGGGATTTCAATAATTGTTCAAAGTACTTGATGGCTTCATTTGGTTTGTTGAAACTTTCAACAATTTCTCTTTCTCTTTTCAGATCATTCTACAATTGTTCATTTTGAAACTTAAATGTGGTTATCTCAATGTCTTTGACATTCAACTCATGATGAGCATTCATCTTTTGGCTTAAGGTATCCAATTGCATATTTGAGATCCTAGTTAGCTCTGTTGACTTCTCTTACAGTTTGTTATTCAAGATTCTTTTTCTTCTTCAATCATGGCTTTGTCTTCCATGGCTTTCTTCTTTTGTTCAGACACTTCACATAGTAGTATAGCTTGTGATTCTTGCTCTATCTTGAGATTTCTAATTTCCTCAACTTGGATTTTGTTCTTTTCCATTAGATCTGCAACTACTACATCAATTTTGTTGGAGTTGCCATCTGCAAATAGCTTGGTGGTGTCTATCTCTTTGCAGTTTATGTCATTTTTTGCTATATCAATCTCTTTCCTTCTCTTCAAGGAACTCTTCAAAGCATCTCTAGCTTCATTCAGTTGATGTAGTATAAGATGTATTTCAATTTCCTGGTTCTCAATAGTCTTTCCCAATTTGTAGACTTCCATTTTCAAGGTCTTTCCTCTAAGCTACAAAGATTCTCTTTCAGAGAACCAAGGCTCTGATACCAATTATTGGAATTACAAGTGGGAAAGGAGTAAACTTCTAGGAGGGGGGGGGGGGGGGGGGGGGGGGGTGAATCAAGAGTTTAAAAGTGGGTCCATAAATTTTTTACCATTCATACCTCACATGCATTAATATAATGAAATACCACATAAAGCATATGCATCAATCATGTAAACATGTAATCAAACACACACACCCTTAACACCAGATTTGATTACACAAAAATCTTCCAAATGAGAAGGTAAAACTGGGGTAGGGATGACACCCAAAAATCTTTACTATTACAGCAATAAAGTTTATCCTATTAAGGTTACAATGGTTTGACCATGAATCATGATTTGCATTGTGAAAGGCCTGCCCTGTTAAAGGCTTACAAGGACTATTAAGTCCCACCTTGTTAGAGGATTTCAACACCCTATTAGAAGTGTGCCTTTTTAGAGGACTTTAAGTCATTCACTTGGAATGTCACCCTGTTAAAGGATTTGATAAAGCCTATTAGGACTATTTTGCCTAGGAGATTTAACTGAAATCACTTGCTAGAATGTCTCAGTGTAGATCTTATGATTGACATTTTCTTGCCTGATAACAAATCAACTTTGCACAATGTCCTTCTTGATCCTGTATGATCAGATGTATCAATTTTGTATCCTCTATCCTTTGTTCTTCACTTAACTGATTCTGCAATTCACTCTTGCTGCCAAGTCATCTTGAATGCTCTGCAAATTGTCTGGTTCACTCTTTCAATTCAATCTTTCACCCCTTTGCAATGCTTTCAACATTGTTAAAAATTTAGGGCTTCATCCTCCTTAAGAAGACTTAGGTGGCTTAGGGTTAGGTATGAATCTATGACTTAGATTCATCCATTTTTCCATTTAAACCTTCCCGTTTTCTGATTAGTTGCATGTAATTGCATAGGGAATCTGCATATAGATTCATCCTTATCTTCAACAGATCATAATCTATCCTTAGGTTAGCTGAAAAATGTTTTACATAGTTGTTTGTGCCATTACAAACAAATATGTCCAATCTGTGTTACTTGGCATATGAAGTTACTAATGCTCGACATACACTGTAATTCTGCTTTCGATTCAACACCTGAACTTCTCGACATCTACTATTCACTCGACACTTGAATCACTCAGCATGGTCTATTTGCTCGATACTCATTGCAACTTGACATGGTCTAATATTTACATGTTGTACTCGGTATGCATTACTAGTTCAACATGAACTAAGTAAATGACTTAATTGTGTTGATGCTCACTTGTCAAAACCAATCTGAGATCAACAACATCCCATTCAATTTTTTGTTTTTTCACATTCTGATGGATATCTTGGTTGTTTCAGGTTTGAAGATCGATTTTTTGGCTTTAGATATTTTTTATGGGTTGTACTATCTCTTGTATCAACCTTATGTCTCTTTTGATCTTTGTTGACATCCTTTTGTAGTATTTTTGCAAACATACTAAGATAAAGTGCCGTTCTATTGCATTTCAAAATCTTTCATATCTTTGTGTTTTGTTGTACTTGCACTACATTATAAAGTGCCTTGGAGGGGTTTCATGTTGGCCATATTCGCCATCTTCCTTTGTTAAGTGAGTGTTCCTTCCATGAATTAGCCTCATAAATCATATCTAGGAGACTACACCAATGATGAAATTGTGTCTATCGAACTAGACTATAAATATGAACTCATCCTAGCATCTACAAAATTGAAGACACTATAATATTTTAATCATTGATCCAATTCCAAATAAATTTACAAATCCTTGTCATTATGTCTAAAAATCCAAAGTTAATTTAGCACCAACTAATGAATTATGTAATTATAATTATTCATTTGTTTCTTCTCGTTTTTTTATGAATCTCTATTTAATTAAGGATTGATACCCATTCCCAATATAATAAAACATAACACTAATTAGTTGTTACCCTAATCCAATTTAATCATTATGACTTTCTTTTTCTTAAGTTACCACTTACGTGAATTTCACTTAATTAACTTATTCATTAACCAATGTTCATTTTTAAAAAATTGTATTAACATATATTTATTTTCATATACAATTATTGATTATATAGAATAAATTTTCATTTAAAAAAATTATATATAGAATAAATATTTAAGGATACAATCCTAGGCCACTTGTGATTGAATCAAATAGTATTTGCATTGACATATTCAAATTCAAACACAAGTTTCAATTTGCATCTCTCTCAATTAGCATAAAAACATAATAATTAAAAAAATAACAATAATTATTTTTAGTTATCTCTATCTATGGTTGCGAATTGACCTCAGAGTTTGACTATCACCAATGGATTCAAGAACTCTTTCCTTTGTAAATTGGATGTTTCCAATGATGCTCTCTAGCTCCACACTTTCTCATATATAGGTGGACTTAGTGGTAAACATGTTTTAGTAACTAAAATTGTACAACAAACAAAATTATGCCACACATGATGAAATTGTTCCAACTAGACTAGACTGTAACTGTGAACTCATGCTAGTGTCTACAAAGTTGAAGGCACTACAAGCTTTTGATCATTGATCCAAATTCCAAGTAAATTTATTACTCCTTGTCATAATGTCTAAAAATTCAAAGTCAAAGTAACATCAACTAGTGAAATATGTAATTATAATTATTTAGGTGTGTCTTTTTGTTTTTATGAACCTCTATTTTATAAAGGACCGAGACCCGTTCTCAACATAATAAAAACATAACAATAATTAATTGTTATCATAATCCAATTCAATCATTTTGGCATGCCTTTCTCAAGTTACCACTTATGTGAACTTCAATTAATTAACTCATACATGACCAATGTTCAATTTTTCCAAATTACATGTAGAATATATTTATTTTCATAGGCAATTATCAATTAGATAGAATAAATATTTATTTTTTAAAACTAAATATAAAATGCCATGCAAAATTATAATAGTAGAGAGTAAACATTTATTTTCCTAAATGAAATATAATGAACACAATCTTAACTTTCAAGAACAAATAAATAAAATTATAAACAAAATTTACCATTTTCTATATACTCGAATGTGTGATTTCTAGCTCATATAGAATCAACACTCTTATTTTATTACATTATTTATTAAAAACATTTTCTATTTGTTTGTGAAAAATTAAATTCTAATGAAAATGACTCTAAATTCAATATTAAAAAAACATTTTTTTAATAAAAAAGAATACAATTGAATTGATTGAACTTATTATTATATTACTTATAGAATACCAAACATTTACATAATCCAATTATTTTAAAGAATCTCTCCTTACCCACCATGTCCTTTTTTGCTTCACAAGTTGATTTGTTTTCCCACATTTGGGATGTGCTTTTCCATGGATAAATTTTGTTAGAACATAAATTTGAGCAACTTATTAAATCACTTTTTTTTTCATTGCTGCTACTCAAGAATGTTCCCTCTTCGAAATGATAAGCATGGAAACAAATTTATTGTGTTGCATTCTACGGAGGCCTGAAACGTGTCAATATAGAATCTTGTACTGTATAACTTCTAATTGCAAAAGTCCATCTGAAAGTGCATAAATATTTTAAAGAGAGAAGAATGTTTAATGCACATTCTACAATCATGTAAAGGTGGGATTTTTACTTCAATCCCCGTGTAACACTGACTTATACTCGGACTTTCTAATAATGTCGTTCCCACAGTTGTATCATGTTCATGCTCCTCATTATGTCTTGTTCAACATTGTTTGTATGTTATTCTCTCAATAATCTGGTTCATTAATTGTTCATGCTTGTGACTCCTCACTCTATCTAATCACTGAAAGATATTAGTGTTGGGGATTAATAGGGATAAGCCACTCAAAAGTTAGTACTTTTAATAATTAGTTGGGTTTTGTTGAGGTTCTTATCTTTGAAAAAAAGTTAAATAATATAGCATTTAGGACTTTGTTTTATATGAGATTTTAAGTTGTGTATTTATTTGTTTTATCTTTTTAGTTGGTTATTGTAGTCTATTATTTTTGGAGATAAAATTTGTATTGTGCTATTTTCTTTATCCTCATTTTCTTGATTCCACTTTTATAAGAAAAATGTTCAAATTCATCTTTTTAAAATAACTTTGAATGTTTTGTAACACATTTGGTCAATTATGCATCTATTAGCTCATCACATCATCTTGTAATACTTAAGAACAATATTTTTATTACCTTCAAGAGAACACCCGTTAATAATTTTGCTTCTAATTTGTGGACATGGAGATTGAAGACATCCAATGAGAATTGCCTATATGAAGCATGCATAAGATTATGGATCACAACATTAATGGATGTTTTTTATATATTAAAAATAAGTAAAATTAGGGGGCTGACCCAACAATACAAACAAGATGTAGAACCTCTTACAATAGATTATTAACAAGAAAATTTATCAACACAAAATCAACCTATCCCCTTTTTCAATATAAAAAACCCATCCCAAGTAACTACAAACAATAAATTCAGCTAAGTATTCCTCATAAAGCTAAAGTTTAACAACATACTACTACTGCTACTGCTACCACCACTACCACCACTACTACTTGTTAGTTTATGGTGATTGATCAGGAAAGTACTGTACATACTTCATAAATTCTTTGGGGTTTGGGGCCGACGTTGTGGCCGACATATGGCTGACATGTTGTAACCCTAAAGAAACATAAAATTACTTGTATAAAAGGGCTTAGGGTTAGGTATTTTTTATTAAGTTGTAATGCAAAATTGGTTCTTGTGGTGGTATTGAGCTGTAAGGGATTACAAAGTGTAATCAGTAGATTGTAATAATATCAGACTTGCTGTTTGGTGGACATAGCCCAAGGATTGGGTGAACCGCGTTAAATCTTGGTGCCTTGTGTTCTTTTCTGTGTGATCTATTATTTTTAGTTACTGTTTATATTTGCATGTAATTGTTATTTTTTGTCTATGGTTTAATCCTAATAAGTGGTATCAGAGCGAGGTTGTTTTTTAGTTATCCTCTGCAGGAAAGTCTTATGGTTAGGTGGGAGTCTCATGGTTGAGTGGGAGCGATGACAGATGAGAGTAAGCTGAGGGTTGACAGGTTTAATGGGCAAAACTTCCAGTTATGGAAGATGCAAATGGAAGACTATGTTTATTAGAAGGATTTATGGAAGCCGTTGGAAGGCAAAACCAAGAATCAGGGATCTATGTCAAATGATGAATGAGATCTTTTAGATAGAAAGGCACTTGGAAGCATTTGATCATGCCTGACACCATCAATGGCATTTAATATTACAAAAGCGAAGACAACAGAAGAATTGATGCAAACCCTAGCGAAACTATATGAAAAGCCCTCTGCTTCAAACAAAGTATTTCTCATGAAGCATTATTTTAATATGAAAATGGTAGAAGGTGGATCTATTGTAGATCATTTAAATGAGTTTAATACTATTACTAGTTAGTTATCTTCTATGGGTATCAATTTTGATGAAAAAATTAGGGCTCTCTTGATTTTGTGTTCTTTGCCTGAAAGCTGGAATGGCTTGGTAATGGCTATGAGTAATTTTGTTCTTGGATCTAGTACCTCAAAATACGATGATGTGATCGGTGTTGTTTTGAGTGAGGAAACTTGCAGGAAAACCTCAGGTGGATCTACATCAGGAAGTGCTTCAAATGCACAAAGTAGGGGTAGAATGATTGAGAAAGGAAGTAACTCTGGAAATCATCGAAAATCAAGAGGAAAGTCAAGGGGAGGAGGTCTCAATCTAGAGGATTGAATGATTGTTGGTACTGTGGGAAACTAGGGCACAAAAAGAAAGATTGTTGGAATCGAAAGAAAAATGAAGGAGATAAACCAGATGGAGACAAGGATGCAAATGTGGTAAGTGGCAAATTTGAAGAGGATGCTTTGCTTCTATTTTTAGAAAGTGTTGATGATTCATGGGTTTTAGATTTTGGTGCTTCATTTCATGCTACACCTCATAGAGGTTATTTCATTGATTATGTCCAAGGGGATTTTGGACTTGTTTATTTGGGGGATACTGAACCCTGTCATATTGTTGGAAAGGGAAAAGTTAAGATTAAGTTGCAGAATGAGAATTATTGACTACTACATGAGGTAAGACATGTTCCAAGGCTGAGTATGAATTTAATTTCAGCAGGACAACTCGGTGATGAGGGTTGTGTTGTTACTTTTAATGATAAAAATTGGAAGGTTTCAAAAGGTTCCCTTGTAGTAGCAAAAGGTGTGAAAGTAGGCACCTTATATCTTTGTACAGGTCATATTGTTCCTTCTACTTTAATTGTTTTAGAGAAAAAAGAATGTTCAGGAATAGATGGTGCAGTTCAGCAGGGAGAACAAATAACTGCTATAAATTTTGATATAGCACTGTGGCACAACAGACTTGGGCACATGAGTGAGAAAGGTATGAAAGTACTTCATTCAAAGAAAGTTTTACCGGGTCTAAAATGTGTTAATATGAATTTTTGTGAAAGTTGTGTGTATGGAAAATAAAAGAGAGTGAGTTTTGTGAAGACTGAGAATGAAAATAAAATGAGAAATTAGAGCTTGTGCATACCGATATATGGGGACCGACTCAGGTATCTTCCCTTGGTGGATCTCATTATTATGTTACATTTATTGATTACACAACTAGAAAAGTATGGGTTTATTTCCTTAGATAGAAATCTCATGCATTTCAAACTTTTAAGAAATGGAAATGCTTGGTTGAAAATGAGGTTGGTAAGAAATTAAAATGTCTCAGATATGATAATGGTGGTGAGTATTTTAGTCATGAATTTGAAGATTATTGCTCCACTAATGGTATTCATAGACAAAAAACTATTCCAGGGACTCTATAGGAAAATGGAGTGGCTGAACGCATGAACATGACTATAATGGAACGTGCAAGGAGCACGAGGTTGCATGCTGGGTTGCCCTTACACAAGTGGGCAGAGGCTGTCAATATTGCTATATATTTGATTAATAGAGGTCCCTCTACTCCTTTGGGTTGTGGTATTCTAGAGGAAGCATGGACTGGTAAGAAGGTGAGTTATTCTTTTCTCAAAACCTTCAGTTGTGAAGCATTTGCTCACATAGATTCTGAAAATAGAACCAAGTTGAAAGCTAAGTCAAAGAAATGTGTATTTTTTGGATATGGAATTAATGAATTTGGTTATAGGCTTTGAAATTTTGAAAATTAGAAAATTGTAAGAAGCAAGGATGTCATATTCAATGAGAAAGTGTTGTACAAAGATCTATTGCAACAACATGAGAATAAAGAAGATGATTATTTAGTGCTGGATGATACTCCACAAGATGATGTTCCAACCATTCCTCATGATGTGCAACAACCACAACCACAAATACCACACACACCAGTGCATGTTAGATGGTCAACAAAGAAAATTAGACCTCCAGAAAGATTTTATCCTTCTTTGTATTCTATTTTATTAACAGATGCTAGTGAACCTGAATGTTATGATGAAGTTGTGCAGGTAGATACTAGGATTCAGTGGGAGTCTACAATGAAAGATGAAATGGACTCTTTGATGAAGAATAAGACATGAAATTTATGCAAGTTTCTTGTAGGTAAAAAGGCTTTACATAATAAGTGGGTTTATAGGTTGAAAGAAGAGGAAGGAGGTAAGAAAAGATTTAAGGCTAGGTTAGTTGTAAAAGGATTTGCACAGAAAAAAGGATCGATTTTGATGAGATATTTTCTCCTGTTGTTAAAATGACTTCTATCCTTTCTATTTTAAGTATTGTGGCTACTGAAGAATTGCATTTAGAGCAACTTGATGTTAAACTAACTTTTCTTCATGGTGATTTGGATGAAGAGATATATATGGCTCAACCACAAGGATTTGAGGTCAAAGGTAAGGAGAACTTAGTGTGCAAATTGAAGAAATGTTTATATGGCTTGAAGCAAGCACCTCGGCAATGGTATGCGAAATTTGATAGTTTTATGCATGAGCATGGATACAATAGGCGTCATTCAGATCACTATGTTTACTTTAAGAGGTTGGATGATGATAGCCACATTATTTTATGTTTATATGTTGATGATATGCTTGTAGCTGGGTCTAACATGGATCACATTAAGGGGCCAAAATGCCAGTTAGCACATGCATTTTCTATGAAGGATTTCGGGGTAGCAAAATAAATCCTTGGTATGAATATTTGTAGAGATAGGAAAAATGGGAAATTGACGCTATCTCAGGCTGATTATGTTGAGAAGATGTTGAAACGTTTCTCTATGGAGAATGCTAAAGCTGTCAACACACCTTTACCTGGTCATTTGAAGTTGACTAAGGAGATGTGTCCCAACACACAAGAAGAGGAGGATAAGATGTCCAAGGTACCCTATGCTTTAGTTGTAGGAAGCTTGATGTATGCTATGGTATGCACTAGACCAGATATTGCACATGCAGTGGGAGTCATTAGTCGATATATGAGTCATCTAGGAGTTGAGCATTAGAATGTAGTCAAATGGATTCTCAAATATTTGAGAGGAACATTCAATAAGTGTTTACACTTTGGGGGCTCTACTACTGATTTACAGGGCTATGTTGACTCAAATTTGGCAAAACAAATACAGTTGTGGTACCATTTCATTCGATCAGTTTTGGAGGATGGATAGTTAAAGCTGGACAAGATACATACATATGACAATCTAATAGATATCTTTACAGAAATAGTAACAAGGGAGAAGCTAAACTCCTCTTCAGCTTCGGTTGGTCTTCTAGATTGAACATGAATAAAAGAACAACAGAGTCTAGGGTGGTTTGATTTAGTGGAAGCCTCATGGAGTAGTGTCATAGCTACAAGATTAGTCTCCAAGTGGGAGATTGTTGTTTATTGTGGAGCCTAATCAGTCCCCAAGTGGGAGATTGTTAGTTTATGGTGACTGATCAGGAAAGTACTATATAGAATTCATAAATTCTGTGGGGTTCTAGACCGATGTTGTGACTGACATATGGCTAACATGTTGTAACCCTAAAGTGGCATAAAATTACTTGTATAAAAGGGCTTAGGGTTAGGTATTTTTCATTAAGTTGTGATGTGAAACTGGTTCTTGCGGTGGTATTGAGCTGTAAGGGATTACAGATTGTAATCAAGTTGTAATCAATGGATTTTAATAATATCAAACTTGTTTGGTGGACGTAGCCCAGGCATTGGGTGAACCACGTTAAATCTTGGTGCCTTGTGTTCTTTTCTGTGTGATCTATTATTGGTTATATTTGCATGTAATTGTTATTTTCTATCTATGGTTTAATCCTAACACTAACACTGCTATCACTACTACCACTACCACTACCACTACCACTACTACCACTACCACCACTGCTACCATTGCTACCACTACTACTACTACTACCACCACTACCACCACCACTACCACTACCACTACCACTACCACTACCACTACCACCACTATGACTACCACTACTACTACCACTACTACCACTACCACTATTACTACCATCACCACCATTACTACCACTACTAATACTACTCTACTAATACTACTACCACCATCATAACCACTACCATAGAGAGTCTGTGATTTCATCATACTACTATTGATTAACAACATACTATTACTATGAAAGTTTATATGGTCCAAAATAGAGTAAACATTTTTTAGTGCCACATAAGGAAGAGAGACCAGAAACACAGTAACAATAATTAAAAAGAATAGAGAAAAGGGATGCATTTCCCTCTAGATTTAGACTTCAAAGTTTTTGAGAGTAACACTCTCAACTAGTCATCAACCAGGAACCTGTACAACCTTTTAGAGCTTCCCTCATCAGCCTCTCTTAAGCCCTTTTCTTTCTCTTGCAAAAGAAGTTACAAAGTGGTGGCAACATAGTGCATAACTTTGACAAAAACATTGGTGAGGGTGAAGAATTTTTCATCCAAGTTGGAGACCATACCCTTCAAAATTTTCACCTCTTTCTTGAGGCTTTTTAGTTCCTCCATAAGGGGGCCACAATCATTGAATTTAGCTATGATTTTCTCACTAGGCTCTTCCTGCACAGAAGGAGGGTTAGAAAAATCATCCATAATTTTCTTTCCCTTTAGAAGAGAATCATGGGGGGAGGTAGTGGAAGTATCCTTGACTGAAGGACCAAGAGGGGAAGTAAAGTCATAGGGGAGGTGTCCTAGAGGTTTTTGGAGTCTTTATTTGTAGTGAAGTCCATAGTATCAATTTTAAAACTTTCAAACACATGTGTCGTGTCTCTTCTACTAACAATGATATAATTATTCGGGTTAGCCTTTTCACTCTTTGAGTCCATTAACTCTTCCTCGTTTTCAACATATTTGTTCCTCACCACCTTCTATTTTTTCTTTGACCTACTCACCTTAATTTTCTCACTCTTTGTGAACTCAAACCCTGAATCCTCCTCATCCATAATAAAGGTTCTATCCACCATTTTCTTTCTCCTTGGGTTGGAAGCAATCCAATGAGAGTGTATATGACCACCACCAAGCTTCACATTTGAGTCATCGAGGTCAATAGGGGTGTCAAGTTTAATATTTTCTTAGAAGAAATTTGAGTTTGGGCTTTTTCTTTTTCTTCCTACTGGCAGAAGGGATAGTAAGTGTTAGAGTGGGGTTGTCATTGCACCAAACGATCAATCTATTAGTGCCCAATACAACCACTCAACTTATAGTGCATATGAGGTGATTAAGCTCTTGTCATGAATCCTAAGGGAGCACTAAATATTTTTCCAACAATTTCTCTCTCAACGTTTCTCGAGGGTTTAAGGATTCAAACTTGTGACAAGCTTTGATACCACTTGTTATAGTGGGGTTATTGTTGACCAAAAGAAAAATTTGTTTATGTCTGATATAGCCACTCAACTTATAGTGCAAGGAGGTGGTTAAGCCCTTATCATGAATCCTGAGGGGAGCGTTGAACATTTTGCCAAAAATAACTTGAGGTATCGTAGGTATAGGGTTAAGAAAATAATCCACAGACTTGACAACATGAACCACATTAGTAGAAGGGGCATCCTAGAGGAAAATATTGTGGGGAGGGTAGAAGGCATGATGAAATTATAAAGATGAAGGATTGAACCTTTATGGAGGATGGCAAATTTATTTAGGCCATACTCCTTTCACAAACCTCCATAATAGAAGCTTCAAGGTCTTGGAGGAGAAAAAATAGAGTAGAAACAAGATATGATACCAAAAATAATTTAATAGAGGGAAATGATAGTAGTAACTAACACCAAAGTGACCCTCCAAGGTAAGGTTTTTCATGATAAGAAATCAACAATGTTCTAGGGTTTTATGAGCTATTCCTGGTCAAAGCCACCACAAATTTTGATAGGAGCTTCCTTAGCCTTAAAAAACTTGTTGAGGCTAGTCTCGTCTAGCACCTTTGTAAATTTTTTCCATTTTCATCCCTCAGTGGAAAAACCTTTAACCTGAGCAATGACATCCTCGTTGATTTTAAAAGTTACCTCGTTAGTTGCATTTTTTTTAGAGTGTTAACCAATATTATATCAAGTCTCTTCATAGCCCTTTACAACCTCTATAAAGGGAAGACGTCCTCATTCTTCAATATCCATCCAAGTGCAAGGATCCTTTCTCCATTCATCTTTAATCCTGCAAGGTTCAATTCTGACCATGCCACCCCCATATCTTGGTCAGATCTAGAGTTCTCCAAAACCTCTAGTGTGGCATTAGGGAGAAAACTCGAATGACTATAAATTTTATAGAAAGAACCACTATTTCTACACTTCAAGAAACGATAAACCCAAATTGAATCATTGGCTAAAATATTATAAAAATAAATCTTCCCACTATAATAATTATTTGGCATGAAATTTAGGCGAGTCACATTTTGTAGGTATAGAGGCATGTGTGAAATTATAATCCCCTAAAAAAATTAATTCAGTCTTTTGGAAATCATGCATAGGATAGAGGGAAGATAATTATCACCATAATTAAGGTTGTAAAGTTGAGAAGATTTGACAACATCACACCAAATTATTTTTGTATCCATCAATAAAGAAGAAAAAATATTATTTAATATTTTTTAAACAATCATGACAAGGATTCGATATAGTGAAATTTTAATAACCCAAAACCCTGCCAAAATGATGACTGCCCAAGGGATACATTAACTATCAACAATGAATGCTATTATCATCATGGTTAAGGGGTCAAGGCTCTTCCTCTCCTAATGAAAGCTTGAATACATGTAGGAAGAGATGTCATTTGTCTCCAACACTTGACACCATCAACCTCAAAACCCATACCACCTAGTTCATCAAAAACCATTTTCCCTTATTTACTAGTGTGTTGAATAATAGAATCCTCAAGACAAGAAAAGAGGGGTTAGACATCATCAAGGATGATCAAAACCAACTACACTTCAATCATCTTTCTTTTAATAGCCTCAACAATTAACTTAGAGTCCCCTTCAACAATGATCGTGCTCCATCCAATGGAGACAACCAACTATAGACCCCAAAGAAGAACAAGGGCTTCTGCCACATAAATATAATTATTGCCAAAGTTTCTAGTAAAGAAAAGAGTCAAATTGCCTCCATGATCACGAAACACACCAAATCTGATAGCGACACCATTTCTAGAAACCCCATAAGAATTAAGTTTGATCCAATTAGGAGGGGGAGGGAGCCATTTATTGTTAGCTCTGATTAATATCTTAGAATTATTAAAAGTGTAAAATGAGTCTGGGAGGTTCCATTTAATATCAACCCAATAGTCCCATGGGGAGGGGGGAGTGGAGGACCACTTCCAACTAGTGACTGAAGTGTTCTCATATAGAAAATTAACAACAATGGTAGCCACCACCTTTATAGGGTTATTAGTTCTTCTAAAAATGCAATTATTTCTCTCTTTCTATGAATTCCAACAAATACAAGAGGTTATCATCTTCCACAAAAGCATGATAAGTAGGTGTGTAGATGGGTAATTCTAATTGAACAAATTGATGCAGGTCCTCTCCAAAAACCCAAGCTAATTCAAACCAACATAAATGATTGTTAAAAAAAACTCTTGCAGACAAATTTTGATCATAAGCTACATTATCAATTACTACCTTGTCAACTCTTCCATTATAACATCCCAAGATCCAACTAGATAAATCAACCTTTAATTGGGAGAAGTAGGATATAGAAGAAAACCACACTTCTAATGTTGCATATTTATAGTCAACATTCAAGTCTCTCTCTACCTTTTTTTTTTTTTTTTCAATACATTCTTAACAAATGCCTAATCCTATAAAATTTCCAACAAGTAGAGGTACACTTCTCTAGTCAAGAGGCTACCTCTATCTAACATCTCTAAATTTTAGCAACATTTAAAGAAATGTTAAAGTCTACTCGAATACATATGTAAGTTGATTGAAAATGCCCTCTAGTATTTTAGGGGAGACAGAGACTTTTTTTATATATTGTTGATGTCTTCTAGAGAGTAGGTAGAAGCTAGAAGTGTAAGGGTAGATCTATTAAATTTTATGCTAAAGGATTAATAGTAGAAAATCAAAGTCTTACAAGAATATTGTTAGAGGAGAAACAATCCCTTAAGACCACAACCTTTTGTCAAAATATTATAATTTATCTTCTACAAACTCACAATATGATGAAAAAATCCTCAACATAAGATGCATCATGATCTAGATTTCATAAATAAGGATTTTTGGGAATTAGTTATGCATTGGTGAAGCTTACCTAACTTTGGTAAAGAATTGTTGAGCCTACAAATCAATGCCATTTAAGTAGGGCTTACCTTTCATGATAACATCACTTCTTGATTCCAAGAGAAAAATATTCTAACTACTTTTAACATCTAGCAATATCACCTTATTTTTCCACCTAGAGCTTTGATGGAAGATAACTTCCTAGCCTTTTGGATTTTCCTTGCAACAAGTTGAGCATTAACATTCTCCCCACTCACAATTTCTAATTGGGAATGCATAGTGTCAAGCCTTAAAAGAAAAGGTCAAGAGCCGGTGATAAAATTACTTGTATTATTCTAGTATGCATGTTTTGAAATCTACTATTTATATAATAAATGAGATTCAAAACTCTCAATCATATCAAACTATAGATTTTGATCCTTATCATGTAATTATTCCATCACCTACTAGCCATGACATTAATTTAAGTTTGAAATAGCTAACTTTGTTTGAAATACTTATCTAGACTCACATTTAGTTTCATGAATGATTTTGAAGCACTTGGAAACTTGATATAGATTACCAATGTTGGGAATATAAGAGGAGTAACTGAGAGGGGAGGGGTGAATCAGTTACTACAAAAATAAATCCCAGATCCCTTAGATGTCAGTACAAAATAATTTTTCCAAAACTTGATTTTGCTGATGATTAGCAAGAAAAGAAATGTTGTAACTTGGTAAACACTATAATTGCTTGGTAATTACTTAGCATGCAATTCTTAACATGTTATTTGTGACTGCCATTACTTTAACTTAGTTGCAAACATAGAAGAGAAATAACATGAACACATTAGACACCAATGTGGAAACCCAATTTGGGAAAAATGACCAATTGCAACTAGTTACTACTTTCACTATTTTGAAGTGAGCCCTGCTAGGAGCCAGCCCTATTAAAGGTTACAAAACACACTATTGGGTGTGACCTTGTTAGAGGATTTAATCACCCTATTAGGAGTGACCTTGTTAGAGGTCTTTAGACAATTCAATAGAACTTCCACCTTGTTAGAGGATTTACAAATAGCTATTAAGCCAACTCTGTTAAGAGATTTAGATCACTGCTACAATGGTTAGAGAGTAACAATGACATCACTTGATTTAGATGCAACTAAATTGCTGATTACAAATCTCAATTTTGGCTTGTATACTTGATCCTTCCTGATCGAACATATCTTTTTAGCTCCACAAAGATATTCTACTTATCCTTCTGATTTGCTTCTTCTTTTCATCATCAAATCTTCGATACATTCACATATCCATCTTCTTTCTTCTAATTCTCAACTTGACCTTTTATTTATATCTTTCATATTGTCAAGTTGGCTCAAATATAACTTGTAATAACTAATATTTATCTTCTTAGTTGGCTATAACCATCAATCAAATCAATTGAACTTAATATGCAAAAATAATAAAATTCTTCATTAGCTAACCTTGCTCGGTAGACACTAACTCAGAAATGATTTTCCTATGTTAACCAAGTGAACTCGGTTAACACTGCATACTTGTATAGATCCTTTGGTAACCGAGTGAGCTTGGTTAGCACTAGTTCCATCCAACATTTTCTACATTAACTGAGTGAGCTCAATTAACACTCATCTTCTATAGGCTTTCTTTAGATGCTCGAGTGAACTCAGTAGACACTATCTTCTAAACTAGACAAACTCTGGAATGCTTGGTAGACACAAAAAATTGTCTTCACTGCCTGAGTGAGCTCGACATACACTGACTGATAATGATATGACATTTTGTGTAGCATCAAAGATAATACACAATTAATCAATTATATTCAGAAATCTCCCTCTTTGGCATTGATGGCAACACAATATGTCACATTACAATGAAATTTTTGGAGCAAGAATAAAGTAAGGAACATATCCTTAGTTTCATTCTGATTCTCATCCATGAGAACTCCCTCTGTCAGTGTGAACTCTTTCTGTCTTTAGTTTCTCCCTCTTTTAGAAAACTTTTGTCTACATAGAACTTCTACCAAGGTCATTCTTCCTTTTTGATAATTCTTCTGTTCCAATCTCCCTCTATGCCATCTCTTTACTATGACAACATACTTCTCCATCTTTTCAACAGAATTTCTATGAGATATGATAGTATACTTATCCCTCTTTGAAAACACATGCCAAAGAAAATACTCAGTGAAAATCAATGTACCTTAAGTACTGATTCACTTGCAATATGCCCTTGTCAATACTACACCAACTGATTGATCTTCAACATGCTCTAGTTGATGCATCACTATACTTCATTTAGTGAGCTTCAAATAGGGGAATGGCCCCTATCTTGCCTCTTAGATACAAAAATGAATCCTTAGGTAATGGCTTGGTGAATATGTTTGCAATTTGTTCTTTTGTGTTCACATATTCTAATTTGACTTCTTTATCTTGCACCAATTCTCTTAAGAAGTGATATTTTATAGCAATGTACTTTTTTTTTTTGGTATGCATCATTGGATTCTTTGATAAATTGATTTCCCTAGTGTTATCATAGATATGACTACTGGATCCTTGATCTCTACCTTCATACTTGTCATCAGTTATTTGAACCAAATAATGTTAGAAAAATTAACTACTACTGCCACATATTTTGCCTCTTCTATGGATTGAGAGATACAATTTTGTTTCTTGCTTGTCCAAGACACTAGTCTTTTACCAAGAAAGAATGCTCCTCCACTAGTGTTTTTTTTGTCATCAACACTTCCTTCCCAATTAGCATCAGTGAATACCTTTAAGTCCAAATTTCCCTCTACTTTGTACCATAAGCCATAGTCTTAAGTACCTTTTAGATATGTCATGATTCTTTTGACTACCATTAAATGATTTTCTTTGAGATCTGTTGAAAATCTTGCCACCATACTGATTGCTAATGCAATATCAGGCCTTGTATGCACTACATACTGCAATTTTCCAAGTGGTCTGATCTACCTCTTCGAAATCATCATTTTTAGAAAGCTTATGTCTAGTAGACATAGGGGTTCCAACTGGTCTTGAATCTTCCATTCCAAATTTCTTTAGTATTTCCTTGATATATTTAGATTGAGTAATGTAGATACCACCTTTCTTCTATTGAATTTGTAATCCAACAAAGAATTTTATTTCTCCAAACATAGACATCTCAAATTCTTTACTCATTCTTCTAAAAATGCTTTGCACAAGTTATCATTTCTTGTGAATAAGGTATCATCAAGAAATATTTCTACCAACACAATCCTTTTATTTGGTCCTTCTTTATATATAGACTATTGTTATCTTTTGTTCTTTGAAAGACAATCTGTATCAAGTAATTAAAAAGTCTTTCATACCAAGCTCTGGGAGCTTACTTGAGTCCATATAATTTCTTTTGTAATTTGCAAACCATGTCCCTTTTGCTAGGATCTACAAAACCTTTTGGTTGTTCAATTTAGACTTCCCCATCAAGAGTTCCATTCAAGAATGCAGATTGTACATCCATTTGATATACTTTAAATCCTCTGTGAGCTATATATGCTAGTAGAGTTCTAACACCTTCTAATCTTGTAATAGGAGTAAAAGTTTCACCATAATCAATACATTCTTCTTGAGAATATCCTTTACACACCAACCTTTCCTTGTTTCTAGATACTTCTCCATCTTCATTCAGCTTGTTTTTGAACACCCATTTTGTACCAATTACATTTTTATCCTTGGGTCTAGGAACAAGAGTCCAGGTTTTGTTCTTCTCTATTTATTCTATTTCTTCATTCATTTCTTCAAACCAAATTTCATTTTACAATGCATCTTTAACATTTCTAGGTTCAAATTTAGCAAGTAAACATGTACCTTTCAATTTGCTTCTTGTCATTGTTCCATCAGATTTGTCTCCAATGATATGATCAGGTGCATGATGCATTCTAACATGTCTTGCTAACACAGATTCTTTGGATTTGGAATGATTTTCATTGATTTCATCATGAAAATCAGTATCAAGCTTGGGTCCCACTGTCTGTGACTCATATCCTTCAGACTCGATTTGCTCTAGTTCAGTACCTTCTGACTCGAGTCCTTTAGACTGTGACTTGGGTTGTGTTGGAAATATTCAAGACTATGCTAGGTTACTGAGAGGAGGGGGGGAATCAATAACCTCTAAAACTTGTTAAAGGATTTGGACTAGTTTACTTGTTAGGATGAAGTAGTAGATCTTTGAGTTACAACTGAATTGCTGATAGAGATTTCTTGAAGTACTGATCACCTTTATGTGATAGATATGACTCTTTTTCTCCTTTACTGATATGGCCTTACAATACACTTTATCTGCTACTTGATCACATTTGAATTCTTACATGTTCATTATTTTCCATTCTACATTGGATATGATAAAATACATTACATATATATACCAATCCAATTTACAAAATTACAAAGTCGGCCAATAAAAAAGTTAACACTAATATTTCAAAGTCAGCCATTATGTAGATACTCAAGTTCTGAAGACTGACTTGGTGAAGTTTTGATACTTGACATCCACTATCATTACTCGACATCATCATGCACTAAGTAGAAGTAGAAGCTCAGTCCATACTAATCACCTTAGAGTAGTCTTGAACTCGGTCTGCACTGATGACTTGGTAAATACTGTGTAACTCGGTATAAATTGAATTACATGTTTACCATGATTGCACTCGGTAAACACTAATCATCGTACAGCTCGGTTAACACTAACTTCACTTTACATGAATTGCTAGTTTGATAGAAACTGCAAAGCTTGGTAACGATTGAAGTGCTTAGGTTGAACTATTGGACTTCATGCTGCCTGATTCTACTCAGTTTGAATTGTAGTGCTTGGTGGCTACTGAATTACATGGCAAACACTGTAGATTGTTCAATAAGCTTAGTAGCCATACAAAATTTGAATAAGTGTTATCACTAATAAAAAACTTGATTGAATGTCAACAATCTCCCTCTTTGGCATCAGTGATAAAAACACTTATCAACCAAAACTTATATACATCACAATGTGATACTAGGTTGGTATGGTATACTATTTTTGAGATTTTTCAAAATTTATCTTTGTAAGTATATATAGTATACTATATCTACAAATTCTCTACTATGTACACTTTCTCTCTTTTCACGATTCTCCCCCATACAATATACATAGTATCTCACTATACATAGCATAATAAGTGTCTCTCCCCATATATAACATACTAAGTGTCTCTCCCCCTTTTTGCCAATAATGCCAAATATTTATTCAAAAATTATTTACATGGAGACACCAAAATGAGAAAGAAACTTAGAATGTACCTTAAGTATAAGTGCTAGAGTTTTATCCCAATTCTCTTGAAAAATCTTGCATGTATGGAGAGAAATTTGCACTTCTACGGAGAGTTCTATCATGTGATCTGCAATGGATAAGTTGTTGTCATGGATCAATGTTTTTAAATAAATAATATGCTTCTACATTGTATCCATGATGGGAAGGATCATATTCTAAATATCTATCAGTGTAGATTAGATCCTTGCTTCTTCTCTCAACAAATCTACTTGCATGTTTGAAAAGAATTTGATTTCCATATGATGAGCAGAGCTTGAACTAGATTCAAGTTGCAATTGCTGTGCACTAGCTTTCAGATCTTTGGCAATCTTTATTAGGTTGCTCTTTATTTCCTCTGTGAACTCGCTAACATCACACAACTTTCCAAAAAGTGATGTTACATTGGTGCAAGAGGTTTCAAGATTGGTCAGAATTGAGGAAAGATCTACTTGTTGGATAGCTATTTGCTGAGCAATGTGCTCAAGCACTTTATTATCAAATTTCTTTTTTTCTTTCTCAATTAACTTGTCTTGACGACTAGAGTCCTCATTAAACTTTTGGACTGCCTCTTCTAATTGCAACAAAATGTGTTGAGAAGTATCAACTTCAACACCTATCACCTTAGCCAAAATATTCTTGGCATCATCAATAATTTTATATTCCCTATCTCTTTCCTCTATCAATTTCTTCTGCCTTGCCTTCTTTTGGAGGAGTTGACTAGCTATATGCATTTGATCTACAGTGATATTATCAAAGTCCCATTTGGGAATTTCAATCTCCTATCTAGGTCTATATCCTCTTCTATCTCCTTACCTCTACTCAAAAATCTTGTACTTGGTTGAGCCTTAGGTTCAACTGTCCTTTTACTTAATGCCTTTGCATCCAGTATGGAAAAAATAGTAGAGATAGTAGGACTAGCAGTGAAAATTGATACAGTGCCAATCGATGGAATACTAACTAGTATGCTTACTAAATCCAAAACTAAAGTACTTATAGAAGTATTCAAAATTGTAGTAGCCAAAATTGTAGAATCCAAAATTTTAGTACTCAAAATTGAAATACTTATTACTGAAGAGCTCAAAATTGTAGAAGCCATTGTACTCATGCCTAATGACTTGGTAGTTGAAGAAGAGGGAGGCTGCAACTCGGTAGATGAAGTGGTAGACACTTCTATTGGTGATGTGTTGAGCTATGAGGTAGCAAAGAGTGATTGGATGTTTGAAGTACCTATAGTTGTCACAATCAAACTTGCTGAAGCTGTATCTGAGTTTGATATGGCTACTGGTTTGCTTGGAGAGCGAGGAAGTGAGGCAATGACTGCATCTACTATCTTCATGGGATCAATCTCCTCATCATCTTCTTTATCTTCCTTAGTAGCTTCTTCCTCTTTATCTTCTTCAACTTCCTCATTGTCAAAATGTGTAGGTTTAGTATAAGTTTCTTCTTCCTCATCATCACTATCATCATTTTTAACCTCTACTGGGAAGTCACTTTGTTTATGCAAGTGATAAACATTCTTCCACATGCTTGTGGCATTCTTAACCACATGCTCTATATCCTTGATCAAAATTAAACAAGTATTAAATCTAAGAGTCATCTTATCTTCATTTTTCTTTAAGGACTCTTTTACCTCGACATCTGTCATGCTAGGTAGCAACTACCTCAGGGTTTTGTACATAGATATCTTTTGCTGTTTGTATAGAAAATTCCCATCTTGGTTTTATTTTCTCTAATAATTCATTATAGATTTGGGAGGCTATTTGATCTGGTGAATACTTCCATTTTCCCATTTTGGTTAACACCAGTTCTTCAACCTATTTCTTTTTTGCCTCTGATCTTGTTTCATACTTCAAATATTTGAAGTTTGTTATGCCTACACCTTCTTCCAATTGTTTCAATTTTTCTTGGAACATGGGAGGAGGTTTGTTAAAGACAATTTCACTGCCTTTCTTCCTGGACCTCCTTGTAAAAATTGCAGTGGATGGCTTGGTGATGATCACCTTGCCTTTCTTCTTTACTGGTTCTTCTTCCTTTTATAACTCCTCTTCATCCTCTACTTCTTCAACATCTTCTCCTTTTCCCTTGGTTAACATAAGAGGTGTGCTTGTTTTCAATTTGGCTATCCTCCTCTTACCTTTGTTAACCGCCTGTGGAAGCTTGGTGTCAAGCTCTATTCTTGCCTTTGCCTCATCATATGTTCCAAAGTGTGATTCCTTTAGATCAACAAGTTCATTAATCAAGGCTTCAATTATGTCCTTTTCTTCATCTATATTCACCTCATAGGGAAGAGGTTTTACCCATACAATTATGGGTTTTATTGCCTGAATGTAGACTTTGTTACAGTCTACCATGAAAAAAACATCATCTTTGTAGTCTTCAACCAATTTCCTGGGTATCCTGAATTTGTTATTCATTTTTTCCTTGAAGACATCAAAATAGTTATCCACTATGCTAACAAAATTTTCTCCCATTTCATAAATATATTCATCAATCTGATATAGCACTAGTACATCCTTTCTCCATACTACCGTGCTTTTTGAAGGGAAAAACTTCTGAATATAGAAAAATAAACATGTCAACAAAGAACCAAATTTGCAAGGGTTGTTCTTGGAAGTTCTAATACTTTCTATGTTTTTGTTGAATTCCTTCAACAATAGATCTGTAAGGTCATATGATAGATTGTTCTTCACAACCTTGTATGCTAAGTCAACAGCTTCACATGACACATTGTTTAGATGGCTAGAACTCTAATTCTTGTGAGCTATCACATGTATGCCAAATTTTAGTTCTATTTCAGTTACATTACTAATTTTCATACCTCTACCATCCCACTCGGCTAGGGTTTTCTTTTCCAACTCCACATGACCTAGGGTTTTGGTGGTTTTGGCTTTGGTGAGCATGGAGAGGCTAGTGATATGATGAATCATTTTCTTGGTAATCAAAACTAGTTTCTCAAGCCATAACTGACCGTTGTGAACTCGGCTAAGGATGAATTTGATGTATTTTATTTGAAAGCTTCGGGGCAGGTGAGGAATGTGGGTTAAACCCTTGGCTTCCAAATGTTTATGCTCAGGTTTGAGAATCCCGTTCACACATAGTTCACCTAGGGCATCATCCATTTCTAGGGTTCCAATTTCTTGAATTGTGCACTTGAAATGAGTTTAGATATTGTTAATGAGTAGTACCTTTGGAGTAATCTATGATTGCGCTTTGTTTGGGTTGAGGGTTTCAGCAATTGCCGGCACAAGTTTGAAATCAAGTGCTTTCCATTCCACTCCTCAGACCAACATCTTTGACCCTTTCCTTGCTTTACTGCTACTGCTTGATGCCATGGTAACTCCATAAGCTATGAAAACTTTGAAAATTTTTACTACAAATTCCACTTGAAGTTGCTTGATCACTCTACAATTCACTTCTTCGCAATAACACTTAGAATTCTTGGTGAAAAATGAATTCAATTTCATGATTTTTGTTAAAACTTTTCCATTAATGCTTGGTACAAAGGTAGCTATGATGACATCATGCACGATAGCTTGCCATCCACTATTCAATTGATTACTAGGTGAAGGTTTTGTAACTCCTGACTTTGCTTGGTAGAGTCCATGACCCAACCTTGCTCGGTAGAGAAGTCAACTTGGTGATAAATAATACTGATCTCACTTGATGATCCTTTTTATATCTTGAATACGGATTTGGATCTTTGCTTCCTTTCAATTGGAACTTTTTGGATGTGATCTTGACAACACAGTTCTAGTTCTTCCTTAAGAACTTAGTTGGAAATGGTGGAGTCACCCATTTCTTGAGTGACATGACCATCATTGCTTGAACTAGCTTCCTTGGTAGATTTAGGAATTCATTGCTACCTCATATGCTTTTTCTTTCTTTTCATCTTCAATTCTACCTATATTCATGTAATTCTTGGCTAGATGACCAAGTTCGGTACAAGTGAAACATTTTATGGTGGTATCTCTCTTCCTTGTGTGATGTATAACACAATTCATGCCAATGTGTCCATATTCTCCATAGCAATGACATTTACACCAATGTTTTAGTCCCAACCAAATATTGCTTTCACAATTTTCTTTGATGGATTAAATGACTTAGTTCTGTAATCTGATGCCTTGTGATCTTGTTTCTTGCATTTGTGACACTTGCCTTCAAATTTTGGTTTCCTTTTGCATTCATTAGCCTTGTGACCATGCTGACTACAATTGTAGCATTTATCATTGAATTTTGCTTTACCATTACTTCAACATTTGTTTCATTTATGGCCTATCTTACCACAATGATTGTAAGTAGGTCTTTGATTCATTTGAGAACCTTGTTTGGAGGATTCACCTTCTTCTTTGTATCCAATTCCTACTTTACCCTTTTTCCTATAGAGATTTTGCTCATTCAGTTGATTTATTTGATTCACATCTGCTTGAGATTTCATCATTCTTTCATTGATTTGCTTTTTAGTGTTTAGGTCATTTTTCAATCTTTCACTGATTTTATTTTTAGATCTCAGCTCATTTCTTATTCTTTCATTGATTTGTCTTTCCAAATTTAGATCATTTCTTAATCTTTCATTAATCTATCTTTTTCTTATGATTTCCTCATTTGCATTGGAGATTTGATCCATAAGATTTGCATGTTGAAGGGACTGGTTCTGGATCTCATTGTTTCTTTCATCCATTTCTTCTTCCATCTTGTTCCTCTGTTCCAAGATTTCACATATCCTTATTGAGTGAATATCTTGTTCTCTTTTGAGCTTTCTTACTTATTCTTGCATGGAACCATTCTTCTCTAAGAGTTTTTTGATTGCATCATTTGCTTCATCTGAATTACTTGAGGGAAAATATCTTCAATTCTTTATTCAATGTACTGATGATCATTCATTTGACTTGCAATTTCCTTCCTTCTTTTTAAGGATTCAAAAAGTTGCTCCTTAGCTTTCTTGAGTTATGCAATGGCCATTTCTAGATCCAACTTTTCATTGTCAATTTCCTTATCAAGTTTGAATATCTCCATACTCTTGATCTTTGCTCAAGTTGTCAAAATTTATCTTGAGAACCACAAAGCTCTAATACCAATTGTTAAAAATATTCAAGACTATGCTAGGTTACTGAGAGGGGAGGGATGAATTAGTAACCTCTAAAACTTGGTAAAGGATTTGGACTGGTTCAACTATTAGGATGAAGTAGTTGATCTCTAACTTACAACTGAATTGCTGATAGAGATTTCTTAAAGTACTGATCACCTTTATGTGATAGATATGACTCTACTACTCCTTTAATGATATACCTTACAATACACTTTATCTGCTACTTGATCACATTCGCATTCTTACATGTTCATTATTTTCCATTCTACATTGGATATGATAAAATACATTAGGTATAAATACCAATCCAATTTACAAAATTACAAAGTCAGCCAATATACAAGTTAACACCAATATTACAAAGTCGGCCCATATGTAGATACTCGGGTTGTGAAGTCTAACTTGGTAAAGTTTCGATACTCAGTGTCCACTGTCATTAGTCAGCATTGTCATGCACTTGGTAGAAGTAGAAGCTTGGTCCATACTAATTACCTTAGAGTAGTCTCAAACTTGGTCTGCACTGGTGACTTGGTCAATACTGTGTAACTCAATATAAACTAGATTACATGTTTACCATGACTGCACTCGGTAAACACTAATCATCATATAGCTCAGTTAACACTAACTTTTCTTTACATGAACTACTAGCTCGGTAGAAACTACAAAGCTTGGTAACCACTGAAGTGCTCTGGTTGAACTGAATAAGTGTTGTCACTAATAACAAACTTGACTGAGTGTCAACAGGTTGCACTATTTACAACTCGATAACTGTTGGAGATTTTGGGGACTCGGGAGGTGAAGCTTCCTTTCTTTCAGATAGATTTGGTAGGGTATCAAATTCATAGTAAACAAATCTTTTGTAATCTTCTCGCTCTTTGTTGCTTTCTTCTCCACTCTTTTCTGCAAACACATCAATTCTCACGTGTGCACTTTCTATGATTTTATGAATCAAATTTTCCTTTTCTAGATTCTTTCAAGATATAACATTTGCTACCAAATACTTTCAAGTAACTTACATTGGGTTTGTAGCCATACCATAGTTCATAAGGAGTTTGATTTGAGTCTTTCTTTAGCTGTACTCTATTCAAGTTATGAACTACAGTGCTGATAGCTTCCTTCCAGTATTTTATTGCAACATTCTTTTCTATCATCAATGTTCTTGCACGATCCATGATGGATCTATTTCTTCTTTCAGCTATGCCATTCTGTTGGGGTGTACCAGGGGTTGATACTTGTCTTTTAATTCTTTTTTCAATGCATAATTCATTGAATTCATTGGAGATGAATTCACCACCTTTGTTTGACCTCAAACATTTCAATTTCTTTCCAGTTTCTTTCTCTACTCTTGCCAAGTGCCACTTGAATTATTGAAAAACTTCTAATTTTTCTTTTAGATACATTACTTTCATCATTCTAGAATAATCATTAACAAAAAGATTGAAATTTTTTTCTCCACTATAACTATCTATTCCAATAGGTCCACATAAGTCTGTGTGCACAAGCTCTAAGACTTCTTCTAAATGATAGTTCTTGCTTTTGAAACTAGTCTTTCCCATCTTACCAATTTGGCAATTTTTGCATAGACCCATATTAGGTTTCTTCAAACTAGGAATACCTCTTACTCTTTTATGTTTTCTTATCTTAATCAAATTATTAAAGTTTACATGATATAATATTTTATGCCATAACCAACTTTCTTCTACTTGAGCAATAAAACATGAGCTTTCACTAGGATCAAGATAAAATGGATTACCTTTTGTTTGCTTGCTAGATCCAATCAGATTTCCTTTTCCATCTAGTAGTTTGGCCTTTCCATCCATGAATTCTACCTTAAATCCAATGTTATTCAACTGTGCCAAACTCAATAGATTATGCTTTAATCCTTTAACCCAATAAGCATTATCATATACAAGTTCTTTAGTCAAAGAAATATATCCTTTTCCTTTTATGTTACAAGGTTCATTGTTTCCGAATCTCACACTACCACCATCATAATATTCCATGTGCTCAAATTTTGTTTTATCTCCAGTCATATGATGTGAATAGCCACTGTCAATAATCCATGTATCATTTTTGCTAACATGAGAGATAAGTGCCATTTTATCTCCTTCATCATTAGACTCATCTTTTACAACAATATATACCATTTCATCTTCATTGTTATCAGAATCTTTAGCCATAAAACAAGATTTCTTACCTTTTTCCTTGTAGTTCTTGAAATCCTTCTTGCTTTTGTGCTTATTGCTTTTCTTTTCATCTTTATTTTCTTTGTTTGGACACCTTGCAGAATGTGACCAACTTCTTCACAAGAAAAATAGATCAGAGGAACCTTACCTTTCTACTTTCCTCTGCCTTGGAATACTTTCTTGCAAGTAGGGCTTCAACAACTTCAAGATCACTATTTGAAATTTTTTCTATTTCTTCTTCTTCACTCCCTGATTGACTAGCCTTTGATTTTTTACTCCTTTTCTTAAGTGAGAGTTTAGCTTCAAATGTAGATTCAATATCTTTGGAACTAGGAACATAGTTATCATAGTTATCTAATTCAAAAGCAGTCAATTTTCCAACTAGAGCATCCAAAGATATTTTTTTATTTGGATCACATCTCATTTCTTGAATAGCTGATACTCTAATTGCATAAATAGGAAGAAGAGTTCTAAATACCTTGCTTACAACTATTTTGTCATCAATGTCTCCTCTAGATACTTTGATTGCACTCACACTTGCTTTGATTCTTTCCATATATTTTGCAATGTTTTCATCTTCTCTCATTTTCATTTGATCAAAATGACCTCTGAGACTTTCTACTTTAGCTCTTCTTACATTATCATCTCTGCCATAGATGCCTTTCAGTTTGTCTACATTTCATGCACTATTTTATAGTCTTTTACTTCATCAAATTCAGCATAACTAAGAGTAGATGCAATATCAATCATCATGATATTATGATTCTTCTTTTTAGCAATATCTTCTACTGATAATGTTCTAGTGGGAGTTTTGTATTCAACATCAATATATTTACAACCTGAATCACTGATAGTAGCCAAATATAACTTCACAAGTCCTTGCCATGCTGCAAAATTACCTCTGTTCAACTTGGGAATAGCTCTTCTATAAGACATCCCGATCTTTAGCTTAGGTCCTTGAAACCTTCTCTGCAAGCACCAAAAGCTCCGATACCAATTGTTGGAAATATAAGAGGAGTAACTAAGAGGGGAGGGGTGAATCAATTACTACAAAAATAAATCCTATATCCCTTAGATGTTAGTACAAAATAATTCTGTCAAAACTTGATGTGCTGATGCTTGGCAAACAAAAAAATGTTGTAACTTGATAAACACTATAATTGCTTGGTAATTACTTAGCATGCAAAATTTAAGATGTTATCTGTGATTACCATTAATTTAACTTATTTGCAAACACAAAAAATAAATATCATGAACACATTAGACACCAAGAATTAACATGGAAACCCAATTTGTGAAAATCCACTAATTGCAACTGGCTACAAAACACATTTTTAGGTGTGACCTTGTTAGAGGATTTAATCACCCTATTAGGAGTGGCCTTGTTAAAGGTATTTAGACAATTCAATAGAATTGCCACCTTGTTAGAGGATTTACAAATAGCTGTTAAGCCAACTTTGTTAAGAGATTTAGATCACTGCTACAATGGTTAGAGAGTAACAATGACATCACCTAATTTGGATGCAATTGAATTTCTAATTACAGATTTCAATTCTGGCTTGTATACTTGATCCTTCTTGATCGAATATATCTTTTCAACTCCACAAGGATATTCTATTTATCTTTCTGATTTGCTTCCTCTTTTTATCATTAAATCTTTAATACATTCGCGTATCCATCTTCTTTCTTCTAATCCTTAACTTGACCTTTTATTTATATCTTTCATAATGTCAAGTCGGCTCAAATACAACTTGCAATAACTAATATTCATCTTCTCAGTCGACTAGAACCATTAATCAAATCAATTGAACTCAATATGCCAAAACAAAAAATTCCTTCTTTAGCCAACCTTTCTCGGTAGACACTAACTCATAATCAATTTTCTTGTGTTAACCAAGTGAGCTCAGTTAACACTGCATACTTGCACAAATCCTTTGGTAACCGAGTGAGCTTGGTTAGCATTGGTTCCATCGAACATTTTCTTCATTAGTTGAGTGAGCTCTATTAAAAATCATCTTCCATAGACTTTCCTTAGACGCCTGAGTGAACTCAGTAGATATTGCCTTCTGAATTAGACAAACTCTGGAATGCTCGGAAGACACAAAAAACTATATTCACTGCCCGAGTGAGCTCGACATACATTGACTGATAACAATATGACATTTTGTGTAACATCAAAGACAATACACAATTAATCAATTGTATTCAACAACCAATTGATAACTAGTATAGGGTACATATATTGGTGAGTTCAGGTGTTAATTATGAGAGACTAATAGGGATTTGACAGTTCTAAGTGTAAATCATAAAAAAAATGATAAGGGTTTAAGTATCGTTACAACATTAATTAATTAATTAATTAAAATAAGTTCAATAAAGTCACAATTGGTTTGAATTGTAATCTTAAAACCACTTAAAATAACCTCTTCCAAATAAGATCCCACATCATTACATTGTTAAGAAGGAAAAACAAAAACATCTATCAAAATAATAGAAAAGGAAAAAAAAAACTCCAACAAACCCCAAAATTCTTCTAGGTGAGCCTATTTGGTGTGGAGTTTGGTTAGTCTCCAAATGGGAGATTGTTCGTTATATGTGGTAAAAGCATAGGAGAATATTCTATATTTTCCATGTATTCTTGTAGGGGTTTGAGAACAACAACCCCTAAGAAGTGAGTTAGGGGCACAACCCCTAAGGAATTCTTTATAGTTAGGGTTTAGCTTTGCTAACGAGCTTTGTAATCCACCCAAAAAAATTGAAAAATAAGTGATCAATGTAAAATATTATATTATTGTAATTTTCTCTTTGTTGGGTAATAAAACAAGTGGATGACTATTTCTCTAGTGGATGTAATACATATTGGGCGAATCGTGTTAAATCTTTGTGTGCAAATTGTATTTTTGTCTCCTCTTATTTATGCATTATCTTATTTATATTGTTTATTGCTCATATTTGCTAAAATCCTAACAAAGAAAACCACTTCTTCTTTTCATAGATTTACAAGAATCATGACCCAAGATAGTAAGCAAACATTAGCGATTGATCTCTTTCTACCAAAATTATCTTTGCTAGATAAGGAAACATGAAACTAGGACTCTAAAAATATTTTCTTCTATCAATGATTTGAAACTTATCAATGTCCAATGGGATACCTACCAAAACTAGTTTTCCTTTTGTAATTCAATAAACTAACTTAAATCAAAGCATTGAAACTAAAACTTGGACTAAGTTCATGTATACATAACTGACACAACATAATGAGAAGAATCATAAAAAGCTACCAAATGGATTAACATGAGGAGCGTGATCGAAGACTATTGATAATATTGATACATTGTCAACCAACTTCCAAATCGCTAAATCAAAACAAATAAAATCTAAGAGTTCCAATTGCAAATTAAAATAAATATATCAAACAACATGATAAGGAAACCAAAGGGATGTACTAGAATGCATCCACTAAATCATTGATAGGAAATGTTCATTCACATTGGAGCATCTTGTGAAAACCCTAAAAATAACATTTAAATACATACCATGCCTCTAACCATTTTAAATCATAATTTTTTAAAGATCCTTGAAAAATTCAAAATGCATTAAAGAACATAGTTGTAAAGAGTAATATCACAACTCAATCAAGAAGATACAACTAGATATTCTAAAAAATGACAAATTTCCAAGAAGAGTAGGAAACATTACCCATTCCACTCACTTATAACTACTTGCAAGTAATAAGGTTGTTTGTTAGCTTTGGGATTCTTGATAAGTTTATGGGTAGTTGTTAGAACATAGAAGTGTTGAAAAAGCTCATATAAAAGTCTTTTTGAGGTGGTATTTCAATTTTGTATTTTTTGAATATTTAAAACCTTTTTTATTCTAATTGTTTCTCACACATAGTTGAATTCAACACTTACTACACAAATAACTCACCTCTTGTAATAAATTTGTCAGAAATGAGTTCATAAAATCGAACATATTTGAAATAAATTCATGAAATTGACCATATTTATTATCTATTATAAATAGTGAAAATTCACCAAACTTATATTGCTTCATGAGTTTGAGGTCCATATCTTATTGGCTGCTAAAGTTTCTTGATTCTCTCTCAAATGCTCTTTTAAAATCATTGCATCTCTGTAAAATCACAGAACCCAAATTATAAGAACTTAAATGTGAAGCTAATTCAATTGCTAAAATGGCAACTAAGATTATATGACCCTTTTTCAAACTTTTTTGAAGGTTACCTATTATAATGGATATAAGGATTCATTCTCGTTAAAAAGTAAAAGCCACCAATCCTTCCATCTATTCTCATCAGATAAATAACTTAGCAGATGAAACACATTACTTCACGCTCCATAAGTTGATCTGTTTTCCCAAATTTTGGATCATGTGCTTTCCGAGTGGATAAGTTTTGTTTGAACATAAAATAATTATTAGAACTATTTTAAGTGGGCAAGTTAATAGATCACTTTTTTACATTGCTGCTACTCAAGACTGTTCCCATCTATTTTGGTGCCATCTGGAATGTTGTGCTGCATAACTTTCAATTGCTGAAGTCCATTTAAATGCGTATAATTATTTTAAAGGTGGAATAATGTTTCATGCACATTCAACAATCATTTAGAGTTGGGATCTTCTCAATCTGAAAATTCTCCTTCAATTCCTGTGAAAATCCACTTTCTTATTCTTGGACTTTCTAATAATGCTGTTCCCACAGCTGTATCGTGTTCATACTCCTCATTATGTCTTGTCTTATGAATAGCCTCTTATACAGTGTTTGGTATGTACTCTCAATAATTTAGTTCATTGACTTTGCACTATATAATTATTTGTGTTGGGGATAACGAGGGTTTAATTTAGTTTTTAAAAAATAGTTGGGTTCTTTTGCAACTTTTTTGTAATGGAATATGTCAAAAATAATAATATTATATAAAGTTTAAATTTTTTTATATGGGATTTTAAGAGTTATTTGAGAGGATAAGTATTTTTATTTAATTAATCTTTTTAGTTGGTTATTATATTCTGATATTGTTTTTTAGGTGTCATTTTCATTTCGATATTTTCTTTATCCTCAACTCCTTTGTTACGAAGGAATTCCTCTTCACAATAAAGAGAATCAAACCCTCTATTCATAATAAAGGAAATGAAACCCTTTGTTCACAAGAAAGATAACCAAACTATCAAGGAGGAGGCATATGCTTATGGGTCACAACATTATAGGAAGAAGGCATATGATTATGGATCACAACACTATCAACTACAATCTTCCTTTACTTTTCTACTAAAACCTTTATAGATCCAACTAATAAAAACAATCTAAGATTGCAAGGGAAACAAACAATCTTATGCCATTAATTTGCCAACCAACAAGTTTCCTTACCAACTTTTCATTTTTATTTGAATACACTCTTAACAAGTGCTCAAGCCTAAAATATTTCAAATACTTAAAGTCCTACTTCTCGTAATCAAGATGCTACTTCCAAATTACATCTCTAAATTTTAGTCGCATTTCACAAGGATGACCCAAATAAAAGTTTAAAACTACTAAAATACATACATAAGTTGATTGAAAGTGTATTCTAGGGTGTTGAGAGAGATAGAAATTATTTTTTTCTAAAAAATTGATAATGCCTTCTAAGGCGGGGAAGCTAAAAGTACATGAGTAGATTTATTGCTTTCTTAAACTAGAACAAACTTGAAAATTCTTGTTAAAGAATTAGGTTTTACAAGAAGAGAAAGACAACCCCTTTGCAAAAACAATCCAACTTATCTTTTGCAAATTCATGGTCTAGGCTCTAAAGCTAAGAGCTCTTATGATTTAGTTTAGATTAAGGCAAAAACAGGTTTTGAAGGGACTCGAAACCTTTTAACAAAAGCTAAAGATCATCATCAAGCACCACCAAGTTTTACAAGGACCTGAAACCTAAAGTTTATCATAAAGCATAAAAAATCAGGTTTTACAAGGACTTGGAACCTCAAAAGTAAAAGAATAAAACTCAAGTTTTATAAGGACCTAGAACCTAAAGTTTAAACAAAAAGCTGGAAATAAAAAACACAGAACCAACAAAACAGTCCAGTCCAACAACCAACACACCAATGTCTTCATCCAACACGTACAACAACTCCTTAATGATCTCCACTACCTCCTTGCTTGCCTCCGTAGTGCTCTAGATAATATCATCCGTGACAGAAATAGGAGTCTCAAGAGCCTCAATACACTTTTTCTTCAAGCTCTACCTAGTTCTCTTGCTTGGCCCAGCTGGACCCTTCACCCCAACAATATCAGGAGACATAATCTTTGCATTGCTTTTCTTTCCCAAATTGGCCACTACTGTACACAAATTGGACATAACAAGCTCCATCCTCTACCCACTATCTTTGGTTAATTGAAAGAGTTCTAGCTCATACTCCTTAAGTTTATCGGGAATATTACCAATTTGTCTTTCCAAATGGGTTCTCATAACATGTTCCTATTCTAGTTCTTTCTGCATATCTCCAACTTTCTTCTTAAGCACCATGATCTCATTGTAAAGCCATAAATCACCTTGAAGAGAAGTGTTAGCTTAAAGCTTAGCAGTATGAAGGAAAGATAAATTCGCTTGATGAGAGTCATCCCTACAGATGTCATCAACCCTATTCATAGAGTCAATAATAGTATCATTGTTCTCCTTCATATTGACATGGATTTTGGTGTTTGCATCCTACTTCTTATTCTTCTCCTCTTTATTATCCTTTCTCAGGCTATGCTCTTTCATGATAAGGGCTTTAACCTTATAGTTCTTTTTAGTATCCATATTCATTTTATTCTCACTAGAAATCCATTTAGTAGGAGATGGGTGAGCACTTTGTTTGCCTTCTTCTTCCCTTGAAGCTTTTGACCCTATTTTAGACTCAGTTTTCCTATCTTTATTTTCATCCACATTGCCAATAGATATGCCTTTGCTTCTAGAGTAACCATCCAAATTAAAGCCGAGGTCCCCCATTTTCTATTTTATCATCATCTTTAATAGAATTGTTAGACTCTGTTATTTCCTCTGTAACGCCCCACTCGGGAACCCAAGAGAAATAAACCTAACATGTTACAATGTTTACTGAACTATTTTTTTAAAAAAAAGTTTAAACAACATCAAGATAACATTAATGCGGAAGCAATAAGAACATACACATCAAATACACATTTGCAATTACAGATATAGTTTCAATTCCTCAAGGGCTCCTTTACGTTGAATCACATTTAATAATTTTAAATTAATTAGTTTAAGTTTCAAGTACAATGTCTCATGAACATAAAGAAATAACAAATACATAATCGCATAAGCAAATACATAAGTATACTAATACAATGAATGTACGTCCACTAAATAACATCCACTGCACATGTCGCAGGGTATGTGAAAGTAGATAAAATACATCAGAATACATGATAACATATATACATCATCTGAAAAGAAGTCTCCAAGATAAGAAATAAGAATGATAAAGGTACATCTTCTGCAACGAATATCCAACAGCTGGCAATGTAAGGGGAACCCAAATGGTAAGAAGACACTACCTCCCAACTACGTGGTTACCTAGTCAGGCTTCCACTCCCACCGTGCAGGGAAGATAATGAACGATCCACATACGGCTAGCAAACATAAAACATTCCTAGGCATGGAATACCTACTAGCCAAAACTACCTCAAAGGTAACACATGCTACTCAAGAAGATAAAATAATCCAAAAGTAAGAACACTCAATCCAATACCAACTCCACATAACCAAACATCATACATGAAACAAGTATAAACCAAATATCAAGATTATAAGATAAAGTCAACGAAAGATATCCTCCTCAAGTCAATAACCACATGTCAAAAGTACATCATCCATGAATCACCAATCATTATCAATGAAAGTAATAACCACAATAAATACATCCAACAATAAGTACACCACTAGAGGTACACACAAAATCTACAGAGAAGACTCAGGTTACATACTAAGGAGTGTCATCACATGGCTGCTTGAGTTACCCTGGACTGATCTCTTAATAGACCCCGGACCCTCAAGCGTTGAGTTACCCTAGACTGGTTAACCCCGGACCCTCAACATCACACATATGGAAACCAGAAAGCCCTCTCAAGAAGACGAGGCACTCATCTCATTCCCATCCTTAGTCTATACAAGCACTCAAGGCATGGGTGGATCAAATATCTCTAACTTATCCTTTTTAGTGTGTTTTCCCCCCAAAAGTTTTAATTACTAGATTATCACTTATTACATAACTTGCATTAGGTTACCCTGGCACTGACCACTTTGGGTCCCGGGCCCCTATGCAAGCCACTCCCAAAGTCATGTACCTAGACAACCTCTCCTAAGCACGTAAATCCATAGTTGTGTCCCATACCACAACATCCATAAAGATCAAACTCGGTTCCTTAACAGGCAACCTAATAATAAGATGGTTCTCCCATCCAAGTACACATAAATGCTCCACAAAGTAAACCTCATAAATATAATTTTCAATCTGAATCACAAAACACATCATGACATCCAACCACATAAATGGTATAAAAGAAATCTCACAAACCTCTGGTGTACATCCTAGACTGGTCAACATCTAAACAACTCGAGAATCCACAAGCATAAGCCATACAAGCAAAATAACACAGTTCCATAGTCTGGGTTTTGGTTTGAGAATACACAATTTGATTACAAGTAAAGTTTCACTTTACGTTTTAATGTACGTTTTAAGTATAGAAGATTCTCGATTTATTTTACAAGTCAACTCATTAATTAATTTGGATAAACTATAAAATTACCCCCATCTATATAATATCAATTAATTATTAAAATAATAATGATTGTTCTTCAAATAAAATTAATTTCAATTTCATTAAAGTCAATATCATTAATATTAAAATAATTCTGAATTCCACTATCCTCCTATATTAATTAATTTTAATTAAATCAAATTTTAATTAAACTAATATATATATATATATATATATATATATATATATATATATATATATATATATATATATATATATATATATATATATATATATATATATATATTTTAAAAATCTATATTATATTTATTAACAATTTATCTAATTATAAATTTATTAATAAATGGTAATATAAATACAATATAATTAAATGTTTAATAATTAAAAAGTTAATATAATTTAAATTTAATAATTTAAAATTTTAATATAATATATTAAAACTAAATTATAATTAAAATAATTAAAAAAAAAAAAATATTAAAAAACGTTTATAGCCTGCCGGCTAATCAAACTGGCCGCAACCCTTTTTAAACTGCGGCAGCTCTGCCGTAGCAGGCTCCTGCTGCAGTAGTCACTGTTGTGGCAGCAACTAAGCCATCATCATAAAGGTAAGGGGGGTTGGGGTTGGTTAAACTGCCCCTCCCCAAATAATTATAATTTTTATTTATTTATTTTTTAAAAATATTTTGTTAAACATTTCTATAAAAAGTTTGTTTTATTCTATAAAATTTATAATTATAAAGAATTTACTAAATAACTTTCCTTTTTAATATATATATATATATATATATAATATATAATATAATAATTAAAAAAAAAAAATTGTTTTCCACATTACTTTAATAGAGAAAACATTATTAACCGTCCGAATTGTTAATGTAGAAATTTTCAATTTCAAATTCAAACCTTTTTCAGATTAATTTTCGTTCCTAAAATCTATTGGAAAAAGGACAAAATTTATCTTTTAAATCTCAAACCTGATTTCCATATCCAATAGATTCTCGTATTTAATTAATTTCTTATTCAAATACAATCCTCTAAAATAAACTCAACGAAGTATCCATCCAAGCCATGTACAGATATTTCTCAAACAAGAACAATATTGCATACCAGAAAAACAACACATGCAAAAGACACAGAGCAGACATAAACTTGAAGGGTGAAAACCACTATACAGTCAAGCCACGAGATCCTACCTGGATCTGATGCTAACCTCTGACAATTAGATGCAAATTCCTACTGCAAGCAAAATCTTTCAAGCCACGTAAAATTCTTTTCTTTCCAAACCCTTCGAGTTGCTCTCCATAAACCTGTGTGTGCAATAATGACCCGAAACCCTCTAATATAGAATCTAATTACCTTTTAGGGTTTCTATCTCCACAACTCTAAAATTATAATTATTTTATTTAATTAATTCTTTCATGCACAATTAATTTCCTTTTTAATTAAGACAAAAGAATTATTAAATTACTTTATTTAAATTCCACTTGACTTTGCTTAAAATTAATTTATTAACTTTTAAAATCTCATGCGCACTATAATAAAATATCTTAAATCAAGTTCACATATTTTATCTTTTAAATTAATTTCTATATTTTAAACTCATTCATGCAAACTTAAATCTTTTTCACAAATTAATATCTTTTCACTTTTTAATTTACTTTTGAACGTTTAATTTGATAAATATTTATTAACTTAAATAACAATAATATTTAGCATTTATTTAAAAATGAACTCTAAATATATTATTATTAAATTAAATAAATATTATCACGTTCTAAATTTATTCTTATAAGTTTTATCTTCAAATTCAATTCTTTTTATTTAATTAATTTCTCAATTAATTAAATATAATTAAATATTCAAAATTTTATAATAATTATCCATTAAATTAATTCATTAATTTAATCTTTAAATTAGACTTAATTAACAAAAAATTAATCAAAGACTCACAAAACAACATACGCACAAAATACTCACGGGTTTTAAAAAGGGTAGACAGAGACCTGTTACGAGTCCTCCTTGCAGGACAAGTATTTTAGGCTATGGCTAGGATTGGACTTGATCATTATCTTCCCATTCTCACCATTTGAGTATATTTAATTGGGCACGCTCATCCTGGCAATTCAGGGAAGTCAATGCCCGGTACCTGCATCCTGCATGAAAGACGAGCATGTACATGTATATAATATATCTAAACTAAACAAACAATGGTGGGCAGTGGTTCATTGTGTAGATCCCGACTAGCAAGTGACTATGACTCCCTCCCTTAACCACATCAAATACGTCAGACAGAAAGATAAAATAAACACGCGCACCATACACATGCACGTATGGGGTAAGTATCGTAAAAATCACAAGTCTAACATCAAATGCATACATATAATAATGCATCTCTATCAATACAACATAATCATCATTAAAGACATCATGTTAACATTTTTATGAAAGAAACCACATTTACTAACTAGGATCATCAAAATATCATTAACAACACATGAATGAAATCAACTAAGCAATACTAACTGATACATTTGTAATCAAAGTCATGAAATAATATCATAATATTACAAATCTAGTATCTCTAAAACTAATCAAAGCATAAAATCAGCCTAAAAGAATTTGACAATGATAATAGAAATGCGAACTAGGGGCAAGCACTACATCCTCCACATTTTTCTTCTTAATCTCCCTTTTGTTACCCTTGTTGGTGCCCTTACTATCATTAGTTCCTTCCTCACTTTTAAACTTAATTTTTTATGAATGAGGGTTGTTTCCAGTTGATTTTTGCTTCTTATCCATAGTCAGGGAGGGTTTAATAGCCTTATTTTTGTAGTAATTTTCAATAAGTAAAATTAACCCCTCATGGAGCACATGATGTGACTCCTTCTTCCTATGGGCTTGGAGACTTTGAATCAATAAGTATTTCAAATAAGAAGGGAAAGATACTCTATTTTTGTATCCAAAGTGATTCAACAACACAAAATGAAACTTGTGTACCCTCTTAGATCTACCATTAAGGATGGAATAATAAAAAATGCATGATAAAATGTCCCTCCGAATGCATGATCCAAATGACCTTGATTTGGCTTAGGTCGTAGAAGTCACCACTCTTCTCAAGATTTTTCTCCTCTTCATCACTTTTTGGGAATTTTTTGAAGGAAGCATTCAAAATGTTGGTCTCCTTACTAAATTTGAGTCCCTCCATAGGAAGAACAGTAATCTTTGCAATAAAATTCTCAGACAGTTTCACAATAATCCCATGCATCGTAACCCTATCATCACTCCAATTTTTGAAAAAATACTTTGTAATGTGGGACTTATACCCATGAATTTTTTCAATGTATGCCGTAAATTTCCCTTTTTGCAGAATGTCCCAAACATTTGAATTCGCCTTCCATTCCTTGCAATTATTTAGTTCTTGTTTTCTAGGTTCCCCTCCCATCTTGTATTTAGCTCTGCTCCTGCAACTAATCTTAGAAATGGTAACCAACAAGAAGAATAAGGTGTATTTGATTTCCAAGAAATTTTTAACCCTACATACGTGCCAAGTACATTCCATAAATGCATTATGATACCTCCTTGGGATACACAAATAATTTTCCATGAACCCATCACTTATCATAAATTCCTCAATCTCGAGTGATCTTTCCTTTGATAGCATTTGTCTTTTCATAATTAACAATTTTTGTCAGCTCACAATCCTTGCTTAGATCATTTTGCCAACTCATCTTAGTTTCCCTATAGACAGCTTGATTGGCAATCCAGTCAACAACTTTGTTACCTTCACGAAAATATGAGAAATAAAAATATTGTCAAACTTTTTCATAAGGTCTTTTATTTCCATTATACTTCCCTCAATACTCCAAGTTATTGGACTCTTATTATTCAACATATTGACAATATTAAGGGAATCTCCTTCCAACCATAGATTTTGAAAATCGAATTCCACAGTCATCCTCACCGTGTACAATGTAGCTATAGCCTTAGCTATATGACTAACTTAGATAACCTAGGAAAGTTTTTTGAACCACACATCAATGCCATTTGAGTAATGCTTATCTTTCATGATAATATCACTACCTAATTCAAAGAGAAAAATATTCCTAGTTGTTGCTATTGACATCTAGTAAAAACTCCTTCACTCTCCACCTTGAGCTTTAATGGAGAAAATCTCCTATTGTTTGGATTTATAGTTGCAACAAGTTGAACTTTAGCATTCTCCTGACTCAAAATGTTAAGTACAAAAATGCACAATGCCATACCTTTGGAGAAAATGTCAACAACTAGAGGTAGACATACTTGCACTCTTCCTCAATGTATCTTTTCAAATGTACGATTTACCTTTAAATAAAGGAGATCCACAAAACTCAAAAAGTCCCCTCTCCTCATAAGAGGTGAGTTGAGATACCTTCTTATTAGCTCCTTAGTACACATGAGCTAAAATTAATATTTTGGCATTAAGAATTTCCATATGTACACATGACCTAGTTTCCTTCAATTGACATAGTAATATTATAAGTCTATAGAACTCGTACTAAACAAAAGTGCATTTTGACATAACACAAGAATAATTAAAGTATTTCTAGAGATATCCCATGCAAGGCAACTAGTAGGCAAGGGAAAACAAAAAGAAAATTATGCATACCTAATTAAAACCAAAAAATGATTTAATCTCATAAATCAAATAGGGTTAAGTGTGGTCTTGGTTATCATGGTTTTGTTGACTCATTCATCCCAGAGTATTCTAAACCCATAAAATTTGTATCAATAGGACAAATGGATATATCTCTTGTTAAGTCTAAATCTAATATGGTGATTCTTACAAAGTAAAAAATTTGAGTCACCAAAAGAAACATTTGCTAAGTCTAATAATGTCCATTTTTTCCCATTCTAGATGTCATGGTCATATTTTTAGTAAGTTCTTTGATTTATACCATTTGTACATCATTTGATTTACATACTTATTCTACAAATAATTGTTATCTTTAAGATCTATATTTAGAATCAATGAGGTGTATGAATTTTGGAATTGGATAGATCATTCCAAGTGGAGATCCAAGTTTGATTTTTTACCCATATATTATAAGAAATTTTAATATATTATTGATGTTGAAAATGTGCTTACTCATTATGGTGATGATTAAATTCCTCATAATTCTTCTAATGGTGATGAAGATCTCATTGAGACAACAAATTGACTACTACAAATGTTGATATTTTGAGATGCCAATTGGTATATTTGATAAGTCACCAACTATTGAGAATATTGAAGAAGTGACTTACTTCCCATAAAAATTGATTTTACTAACTGTGGATATGCAATTTATGATGATTCTTTTGATGTCAGTCATTGATAATGTTTTCCAATTAATTGAGGCTATGGAAACAAAGATCTCATTTCTTGTTTAGTAGTTCCATTAGGAAGATCACGTTGTTTCTATTTACCTCTCTAAGATTTTCCAAAGTGGGAAATCTTGTGTATATATCAAATTTGGGTGGAAAAACCTTGTGTTTAGTGTGGTACTTACATTTTAATATATTGTTTGCAACTAATATGCAAGTTTTCAAATATTATTGTTTAGTGGTTTAACCCAATGAGTATTATTTTCCATTGTGCTATAGATTTACCCATCAAGATAGTGACTATTCATATCTACCATTCTTGGGAATTTCTCAAATATGTCAAAGTAATAGGCTTATTATGAAAAGTTAAGATATGTCAAAGTAATAAATCCATTATTATGAAAAGTTAAGATTTAAAGGCATGTGCTCAATTTTAAATTTAACTCCCATCAAGGAAATGTGACCATGGGGTTTTCAATCTTGATGTTGTGTCCATAATGTGGATGACTATCATATGGTTTAGTCTATAGGTTTATTGGTTTCTGGACTTCTCTTCCAAATATTCATTTTTGGGTGATATATTTTTCAAGGGATTTTATTATTTCATTTTTTTCTCTCCCGGTGACCAAGATTTGGTGATGAGAAAGTTGTGGGCTTGGAGGAATCACTCTCTTTTTTCCAAAACATGGACACTATCCTTCAACCCTCTTATTGACCACTCAGTGTGAATCTAGTGTGGGTTCATCTTCCTAATCTTTCTCTTCATTTTTGTGAGAAATTTTGTTTTGAATCCATTGGCAACTCTATTGGTTTTTCTAAAAGGTGGATGCTACCACAACCTCCATTAATCTATCCACATTTGCACACATTTTGATTGTCATTGACATCTCCAAACCTCTTTTTGGGGATGTCGCTCTCATGTTCAAGGATAGCCCATAGCCTTTTGATGTCGTTGATGCTTCCCTACTAGTCATGTAGCAATGTATTTTTCTCTCATGTCATGAAAGTGCTGCTACTTAGTGGAAGGACACTAATGACGAACATTTAACTATCCTAGCTTGTGTCTCTTTCATGATTCTTTTCATATTGATGTTGACAGTTATGCTACTGATTTGTCCTCCTCAGGCCTTGTAGTTCCTTTTCCACCTCTTTTTACTTTACCCCCCTGGATGCATGGACCCTTCTTTGACTACTAATTTTGTTTAGCTCCAACCTTTGACTAAATATATAGAGCTTTGTTAGTATTATGTCTCTTTTTTTGAGAATCTCACAATGAGGATTTATCAACTTTCTCTCCCATAGTGGTAGGGATCATAGTAATAGTATTTCTTAGATGATCAATCCTCAACACAGGAAATATTATTTTATGATTTCTCATTCTCCTCCCCATGTTGTGGGTGAGTTGTCTACCCACTCTTAATGTGGGTTAATAGCTACTATAATAGTGTGTTGCTAATGGCATATTCTCAACCTTGTTATAAATGACCTTTTTAAATGATCTTTGTAAGGGCCATAAAACTTTTATTCATATTATTTAATTGATGTAGGAGTATCCTAGGTGTAAGGGAAATTTTGCATCACCCAAAAATATTTCCATTTTTGTCTTCTCAATAAGGACTATTTCTATGTAGAGTTGATATTTGTGGAAGCTTACTATTTTTAGTAAGTTGGTCATATAATCTTAGAATGTTCTAATTTCATAGCTAGAGATTCATCTTAGATACATTATTTTTCCAAGTGAGTTTCATTGCCATATCATATGTATTAGCAAGGTTATTGCAAATCTTTGGTATGAATTTTTGGTAAACAAACTCTAGTCTCAGTTTTGAAGGCCTAGATTGCTTAGAAATGAGGTCAAACCTCAAGTGATGGACACTTGTGAGATCAACCTGGTGGAACCCTTAATTTTTTTCCAAGATTGGAGTTCATCATTGAAGGGTTTTTTTTATTTCAGAAGAACAAATTTGGGAAGTTAGCAAAACAATGAAAGTTCACTATGTAAACAATATATGAAGGGTGGCATGGAATAATGATTTTTTTTTCCAGATTGCAAAGGATAGTTAGGAAGTGGTTAGTAGAAGTGATTTTCACTATTTCAGGAGGGATCTTACATAGATGGTGTGATTTTGTGATTTCAGAAGAGAGGAAGTGCATAGCTTGTGAAATGATGAAATTTTAGAACTTCATATATACTACCACTGGGTGATCGTGATATGGCAATTTTTTGGGATTTTGGAATTACCATATCACAAGTTATCCTATTCAATTGTACTTAAAAAAAATCCCAAAAATTTTACATATCACGATCATAGGTATTAATTGGGTGACCGTATATACTTTACAAAAAACCCAAAAAATGTACATATCAATTGGGCAACCTTTTTGGATGCTTATCTAGCCACAACTCCTAAAATTATGAGAAGTATTTATGTCTTTTAAGACTGTTTTCTATTTTGAGGCACATCCCAGACACTAACTGTGATCATGATTCAATTGTACTTACTTTTTGGAATTAATACAAATACTTTAGCAAAAAATAAAAATTTCTTCTCGTTACCAATTAGACATTAGAATAACATCAAATTTAAATGTTTTCTGTTTCCAAAATTGTGCAAATTGATCTTCATCAGTATTCGATAGGTTGTCCTCTTGGATTCAAATTACCATTGATAGATAAAAAAATTGTGGTAGCCTCTTGACCATAACAAATCACAAGATTAATGCTTTTTGTTCAATTGGTCAATTTGTTGAAGTTAAAAACATTTGAACTAGGGCTTTGTGTTATTTTTTGTCTAGTAATTGATGGTATACACACATCATCTCTGAAGGTTTTGATAATCTCAAAGTTGACACTATTTTGACTCTATTTTTCCCACTTGGAATAAGGAACTAGTATTGGTTAATCCATTTAGACTTGTGGCTAATTGAAGTTGGTGAAGTTTATTATTATACTCAAGTGCACTGTTTCTTCAAATCTTAAAATATTCTAACAAAGCATTTCAGTATTCAATTTCAAAATTTGATTTCTCCTTGAAAAGTTGCTATTTTAAAGAGTATTATTTAAGAAATATGATATAAAATAAATTTATGCAAAAGGTATACCTTCGTAGGTTGGAAGAGCTAAAGAGTTGAGGATTTGATCATCAAGTATCAATCATATTTGTTGGCCAAATTATGTTGAATTTACCAACATTAAGTGGGCAAGACTCATAGGAATTCAACCAATAGTTGGGGGAACCAACACATTGGCAACTCTAATAGGCAGAGTTTCTCACAATCTCTATTATGAAGTTAGCCAAAGCTCTTAGTTTTACAGACTATATATATATATATATATATATATATATATATATATATATATATATATATATATACGAGAAAGAAGCCCAAAAGATCTAGTAAATATTATTTCCTTAGATAGAGGTGGCAACTCTATATAATTTTTAATGAATGATCAAGATTTTCATATTGAAAGAAAGGGAAGTTACATGCATTTATCTGTGGAGTATATATGGGGTGAGAGATCTGTTAATACAGGGGAAGAGTATTTGGAGTGGGCTCTTAAGAAGACAACTAGAAAAATGAACTAGTCCTCCAATATGTTATTTATAGGGTACAAAGGTTTTTTGATAGAGAAAAGAGGCTTTACATTGAGGATGATGAGCGCACATGCAATAAGCCTTTGGAGAGACAAAGGAATCCATTTTTTAACATAAGAACCATTGATGATGACAATCAACTAGATGCCTACAAAGTGAAAGATGAAGTGAGAGAAGATTATGATGAGGAGAGAAAAGAAGATAATCATAAATTGGATGCAACCCTTCAAATACTATGTAGCATTTCACCCATGAAAGCATCCAAGGCCTTGAGATGAGTCCCTAATGAGATGTTAGAAAGGATTGGTATAAAATGAGATGAAGTAATCATTTTGAATAAGGACAAAGACAACAAGAATTAGGAATCCAATAGGTCATCTAAATATAACCCTACTCACAAAAATAAAGAGTTCAATTTCAATAACTCACATAAGAATCCTTTGTATGAAAGAAAAAAAAAGATAAGAAAAATGGATATTCGAGGCAAGATCAAAATAGGAGAAATGAACATCACAACAATATAAATTATAATGGGGTGAATATAAATGAGAATCATTCAAGGAGTAACTTTTAGAATAATCAAGAAAATATAGGAAATAATCAAAGAGGGAAAAACCCATGTCAATTAAATATAGGAAGAGGAGTTAGAGCCCCTATGGTGATTGAAAGATACATACAAATTTAATTAACACAAATTTCAGGATACTCCAATCCTATAACAAATGAATTAAGAACTACAAATCCCTAAATTCTTTGGAGAAGAAACCCAATCTGTAGAAGCACATGTTATTAACTTAAAAAGACTATTAAAGAGTGGGAAGAAAACTGATGAGCCTCTAAAAGGCCATTATTTTGAGATCCTTTTTATCTTGTTTTTAGATAATTATCTTGCATAAACTTTTATGACTCTATGGTTTTAAGAAAATGAGCTTATGTTTCTATAAATATGTTATCTGTATGTTAAGACATGAAGTTGAAAAATAGATAGTTTAGATATGCTATATTTTCTTGAATCTATGGACTTCTATGGTATAATGAAGAAATGTTACATGCTGATAAATGTTTCCTCATCCATGCTATGTTTGGGTGGATTTCTTCCTGTAGCCATAGGATTTGCAAAGATGATAGTTTGAACATTATACCTTTTTTAACATTGATGATGAAATGAATAATATGTATGTGGAAGTTGTATGCATTCAATGTTTTGTAGGTACTTGCAATGCATATTCAAAGTCAACACTTCAACGCTAAGTCAAAGCTGACCAGATTACTGGATCACAACAATGAGCAGATTATTGTGTAATTTTTGTTATGGCAATGCACAAATATAGCTCCCTCAACCTGCTATATTCTTGGAGGAGTTAATTGCGGTTATTGATATTTCTATTGTAAACTTTATGAATCTATAATTGATCCTCATTGATGGAGTGATCGTAGAGTTAGGAAGTTGTTGTAGTTTCCCTTTAAATAATGGCACTGTGGCTTTGAAAGAAGTTTTTGGGAGAGAAAGATAGAATAGATTGATTTTCATAACAACAACATGTGATCTTATTCTTAATTAGATGTAATCTCTTACCATGAATGAATAGAATACAAAGTTAAAGTCTACATTTTCTATTTTGATTGTCTTTTCTATCCACTCATCTAAGGGGGCCCACTTGGTGAGTGAACTGCTTTGTTAGAATAGATTTCATTTCCTTGTTTGTTTCTTTACAAGGTAGAATTTTGTTGTTCCTACAACCATTGATAATAGAATTAGTGAACTCTTCTTGCAACATAGGTGCATAGATAGATTTACTATTTGTAGCATTACTTTAAGCTCTAAGATAAGATGTTATTTCAATTCCTAGCTTAAGTTTCCCTTTGTTTTAGTTATAATGACTTAAAGAGGAATTAGAGCATATACTTTGCAACCACCCTCTCAAGCTTACACTCCAAAATGAAGTTAGTATGGTATTTTGGGAAAACACATGATTCTATCTAATCATGAAGTCACTGTGAAAGGATGTCCAATCATTTGTTACTAATGTTTTAAGCTGACCAGCCAAAAACTATGAGGATGTGTTCATAAAATTATTTTTCAGTCCCTTATTGGTGATGCTGCAGAGTGCTATAGAGGACTCCCTGATGACACTATCTTTCGTTGGCATGAGTTTGTGGATTTGTTCACTAAGAAATTCAGAGACCATAGCGACACATGTTTTGCTTCTAATGAATTAACTAGCATCAAGAAGCATGCGAATGGGACACCACGAGATATCTGACCAATTGATTCCTTCCTAATAAAATTGTATTTAAGTGCATTGGATAGTAAAATTCACTATGAGATAAGGTCTCATAGGCCCAAAATATTGCAAGAAGCTTTCAAAATAGACACAACCATTGAAAATGATATGATAGTTGCTATTAAGATTGGAAGGAAAGAAGAACCTAAATTATTGAACCCCCAAAGAATCAAAACAAAAAAAAGATGAAGACAAGATTGTAAGTTACTAAATATGATCAAAGATTTACATACTAATAAAAATAAAAATGAAGTGTTCAGATCTAATAGTAATGCTAGACCTTACAAGTTCAAACTTCAAGATATGCCATATAATACTAATTGGAAGGATGAAAAATCCATGAGAAACAATGGAACCCTTGATCCATTAAAGAGAAACAATAAATATGTGGAAAGAGGTCCATGGTGTGAGATTTGCAAACTGCCACATGTTGCAAATCAATGTATGATTGTACATAGCATATTGGAGGAGGAAGGTCAACAAGAAGAGAATCCTACTATTAATAATTTATCATCAAAACCACTTTGGGGAGATGACGATTCCCTAGAAGATGAGAACATTCCTGACATTGACATAATGAGAATAAGGCATTAGTGTTCACAATAGGTTTTTTTTGATGAAGAGGAAAAACCAAGGCAAATGCAATCAAATGATGAGGAGAGGGGAGCTTATACAATTGCAATAGTGGATCAAGCTCAAAGCAGTTTTAGGTTAAGGAACATGACTATGAATCTTGATATTGGAAAATCTTTAGGAGTAAGTGTCAACAAACCACAACCAGATTTGTGCAAGAAAGATAATGGGAAGGCAATGCCTAATGACTAAAAAAAAAAAGAAGGTAACAAATCCTCTTGAAAAACTAGTAGGAAAGTAGGTGGAAAGTACTAACTCATTCATTTCTAATGCTTTATCTCAAATAAAAATTCCAGTTCCTTTCTTTGAAATTGTCAAGATTCCTAAATATTAGAGGTTTTAAATTTTTTTTTCTAAAGTGAACAAAGAGGATCATTGAAGAGAGCATTTTGTTTAATGAAGAACCAATTATTTATCTTGGAACTAATATTAATGAGAACTCACCACATGCAGATCCTTTCTCTCTACTTAGTTAATTAACAATAGATTATTAAGAAATTGCATGATAGATTTAAGTTTTGCAATGAACATTATGCCTATGGATTTCATGAAAGAATTAGGTTTAGTAGTGGATATAGCTTATGGAAAATGCTATGCAATGTACAACCACTTAGTTCCTATAGTGGGAATCATGAAGGGCTGAGTTGAAATTTCCCACATAATACTGTATTGGAAATGCTAGCTTATTATGGTATGTTTCTTTTGAGGCAATAGTCCAATTTGGTAGGAGGACACATTCAGTTAGATTTTTCTTATGAAAACATCCTTTTAAATGGATGATACATTAGAATTAACAAGGAACAACGATTTACATACTTGGTGGAAAGCTTCAATCCTAATTATGGAGTAAATTTATGCCAAACAAATATAGACAACTTCAAGGTAAGCCTAAACAAACCAATTCAGTGCATTGATGAATCTAATGGAGTTTAGTCTACAAGAAGAAAGTAATAGAGATGTGACAAATGAATTTTGATGAAGCTTGTAGTAGGGAAGGTAATGGCATAGGAGTTAATCTTACATCCCCATCTAGTAAGATCTTCATATATTCTTTCCCGCTAAACTTTGAATGCACTAATAATATTGTTGAATGTGAAGCATCAAGATACAATGATTAAATATGGAAAAAATACATAATATTAAAATTCTTTCAGTCATGGGAGATTCAAAATTAATAATGTCTCAAATTAGAAGTAAGTTTACCACTAAAAATTGAAGACTGAAACAATATAGGAACTATGTTTGGGACATAATTGAATTTTTTGATGCATTTTAAACAAAATGGATTAATAGAGCAAACAATTTTTTAGTTCACATGATGGCTAATATAGCTATAACAAAAATTGGCATTCCATTGTAAGAAATTGTTTGGGTTGAGATGAAAAATATGTCATCTATACTAGCTAGTATGCATAATTAGAAAGTTATCAATAATGATAGGGATTTGCTTGATTTTATAACATGTGAAGAATAATACTAGGATCAAGGCTTTGATTGGAATGGTTTTGTATAAAATCAGGATGGTAAGAAGACTTGGTTTGGAGAGGAAATTATGCAGCTCAAAACCAATAAGATACCAAAGGGATTGGTTGCATTGGAAATAACTTTTGATGAGCATGAGAATCTCAAGACTTATAGACTTGTTTCCATACACGAAGAAATTGAAAAGGTTAATCTTGGAAATGAAAATGCTCCAAAGGAAATTTTCATTGGTAAAAGGCTAACTCCTAAGATTAGATCAAACCTCATTTCTTTATTGAGAAAATACAAACACGTATCTACATGGTCTTATGAAAAATTAAAAGCTTAGAGAGATGATTTTTTCCAACATGAAATACCTTTGAAGCTAGATTCCAAAGAAAAAAGAAAAGACCTATTAATCCAATTTTGGCCCCTATACTAAAATAGGAGTTGATAAAAATGAGAGATGTCGGTATCATTAAACCTATCAGACATTCTACACAGGTTTTCAATCTTGTCCATGTAAGGAAGAAAAATGGGGACATCAGGTTATGTGTTGATTTCAGAAATCTAAACATATCATCATTAAAGGATAATTATGCTTTGCCCAATATGGAGAGACTATTACAAAAGTTAAGAAGAAATGAGCTTCTTTCTATGATAGATGGTTTCTTAGGATAATGAAGGAATTAGAGAATACAATGCTCAATTTACTACTCCATGGGGGAGATATGTATATTCAAGGATGCCCTTTGGTTTAACCAATGCAGAGGCCACTTTTCAAAGGGCTACGAATGTTGTTTATGAATATGGATCATTGCAACCATTTAGGAAAAAAAAATTCAAAAGATCCCCTAAGTATGGAACTAAACCCAAAGAAGTGTCAACTTGGAATCACAGAAGGGAAACTCCTTGGACATATTGTATCTAAGGACATAGTTAGTTTTGGCCCTAAGAGAGTAGCAACAATTGATAATACAAAGGTTCTCATAATAGTTAAGGCTATTTAGTCTTTTTTTGGGCAAATGAATTTTGTGAGAAGATTTTTTTCAAAGTTTGTAGAAATAGTTAAACCTATTTTCAAAATGTTAAAAAGGGGGGAAAAGGTTGTGTTGGATGATGAAGCATTACAAGATTTCTATGATATAAAAATGGCAACTAAGGAGGCACCATTGCTAAAGGCTCCTAACTTTAAGAAACCTTTTCAAATATTTTATTTTGCCTCCTATCACACTCTTGTTACTATAATGTTGCAGAAGAATGAAGTGGGATATAAACAACCAATTGCATTTTTTAGAAAAAGTTTGCAAAGTTCCAAGTTGAATTATGAAACAAATGAGAAGCAGACATATACACCGGTAAAATTTTTAAAATATTTTAGACTAAATCTGATGGATGCAAAAGTAATTGCATATGTACCAAACACTATTGTTAAATATATATTTAAATAGATAAAATCCATAGAAAGGAGATGTAGATGGATCAATAAAATTGAAGAATTTGACATAAATATCTAGATCACAAAATTGGTGAGAGACCAAGGATTAGCAAGTCTCATGGTTGATACTAATTTAGAAGCAATACAAGTGAATCAAATAAATCATGAAGACATGGTTGCTAGTATTGATAATAGTCCTTGGTATAAGGAAGTTGTGTACTACCTGAGCCATATGAAATACTATGAAAATATGAATGAAAATAAAAAAAAAGAACTGTAAAGCTTCAAGCATCAAAGTACATTCTAATTCAAGGTGATCTTTATTAAAGAAATAAGAATGGTATATTTCTTTTTTGTTTGGACACATATCAAGTATAGATTACATTTAAAGAATTCCATGGAGGATTTGTGGAGGTCACTTTTTAGCTAAGACCACAACCCACAAAATTTTACGTGCAGGATATCATTGGCCATACATATTCAAAGATTGACATGCCTATGCAAGAAAATGCGAAGCATGCCAAAAGTTCTCTAGAAAATTAAAATATAATGGAGCTCTTCCTCTGAGGATCTTGTAGACCCAAGAACCTTTTCAAATGTGGGGGATTGAATTTATAGAAGAAATTATTAATAAGTCAAGTGGAGGACACAACTAGATTCTGATAGCTACTAATTACTTTACTAAATGAGTGGAAGATATACCTACCTAAAAATCTACTAGAAAAGATGTGATCAAAATTTTAATGAAAAAAATTATAACCAGGTTTGGAGTTCCTTATAAGCTTATTATGGACAATGCTATGTGCTTTAGATGAGATGAATTTTCTAAATTTTGCAATATGTATGGTATAGTCATTTCATACTCTACTCCATATCACCCTCAAGGAAATGGTCAGGTAGAATCAAGTAATATGAATTTATTGAAAATCATCAAGATAATGTTGGACAACAACAAAAAGGCTTGAGATACTAAGTTGAGTATGATAGTATTGGCTAACCAAATCATTGTGAAGAAATCCACAAGTTTTTCTCCTTCAAATTTAATTTATGGTAAAGAAGCCAAACTCCCTTTAAATAATTTATTGCTAGTATACAGGTTTATGACAAAAGAACAACTTGAAGAAGTTGATTTCATGGAGGAGAGGATAAATGCATTGGATGAACTAGATGAGGTCTAAAGATCAACATTAGAGCATAACATTAAAAAGAAGAATAGATCAAGTTCCTACATGATAAGAGCTCAGAGGAGAGATTATTTAACATTGGAGATTGGGTGCTAAAATGGAATGTTAAAGATTAGGAAAAAGGAAATAATAGAAAATTTGATGCTTAGTGGTTAGGTCCCTTTGTTATACACGGCAAGAGACAATTCTTATTTTCTACAAGAATTAGATGGAAGTATTCAGGAGTTCCTTGTACATGCAGAGTTCCTCAAACTTTTAATCTCTTAGTTTAATCTGGATCTTATTTATTTTGTATAATTAAATAGTTTTAATTTTTTTAATGTTTCTTTTTTTTTCTTTCTATTTGTTATTTCCTAGAGATAACAAGATTCTCACAATATTTCTAAGTAATATGCACCCCCAAAAATAACTACTGGTGGAAACCTCAAATTTTTACCAAAATTAGGCATCAAAAGTTCATCAAACAAGGATTTTTTTTTTCATTTTAGAAGAATGTATCAAGGAAGTTAGAAAACAAAAAAAGTTTATTACTTCATAGAAAATGTATGAAGTGTGGTGCAAAACGATGAAATTTTTCTAGATCACAAAGGATAGTCAGGAAGTGGTCCAAAGAAGCAAATTTTTTTCTGTTTTGGAAGGGATATTACATAGATGGTTTGAAATTAAGATTTTAGAAGAGAGGAAGAGCATAGCTTGTGAAACAACAAAATTTCAGAACTTCACATGTACTACTTTCGGGTGATCATGATATGACATTTTTTGGGATTTTGGAGAGCATGATCAAGGTTCCTTGCAAAATGGAGATACTTTTCCAAATCATGAGTAGATTTTGGGATGTACCTCGAAATAGAGAAAGTCTTAAATGATATAAATACTCATCACAATTTTAAAATTGGTGGCCATATAAGCATGCAAAAAGGCAATACGATCATTGTTGGGATATCTTGGAAAGTACAAGATGAATTTTACAAGTTTTAATTGGAAAAGACACTAATGGTGTACAAATGCAAGGCAATCATGTATGTAATATTTTTGACAATATTTTTAAATTTATGGCTCATTAAATGCCATGATTTTTTAAGGGATCCATGCAAGTTGGTATTGTAACAAAATATTAAATTGCAACCTCCAACCATTTTCTCCAATTCTAGAGTATAATTCTAGTTGCAGGTGCACAAATGGGTGTAATAGTACAGGAGCATCCAACAAGATAGGAACCAAACCCAGTAACACAACCAAACCTTTTTCTAGAAGAAGAAGACCAATTTGATATCATCAACAACATGTACATAGTTGCATGGGATCTGAGGAAAAATTATGCAAGATATATTAGTGACTATCATGAGCTTGAAATGGAAGAGGACAAGGCTGAAATCAAGTAGATTGTGGTAGAGCATAGAGATTAACCAGGTGAACAAGCATACTTGAATGAGATGTTGGATATGTTTTGAGGACTTCTCCCATGATGCTAGATGAATTTTTTTTTTCTTTATTATAATTAATTAGTGTTTGGTTGTAATTAGTTGTAGGTAGTTATAGTTCAAAAGGATCTAAAGCTACTGTTGCACTTTTTCATTAGTATTTGGTAGATTGTCCTCCCAGATTCATATTACCATTGATAGATTGAGATTTAATGCAGTCTCTTGATCATCAAAAATCACAAGCTTTGTGCTTTTTGTTCAATTGGTCTTCCTGAGTTAAAGTTAAAGACAATTGAACTAGGGTTTCATGTTAAAGTCCTTTGTCTAGTAATTGATGGTATGCACACACTATCTCTGAAGGGCTTGATAATCTCAAAGTTGGTACTAATTTGACTCTATTTTTACCACTTGGAATAAGGAACCAGTCTTGGTTAATTTATTAAGATTTGTGGCTAATTGAAGTTGGTGAAGCTCATTATTTTACTCAAGTAAACTATTTCTTTAAATCTTAAAATATTCCTGACAAGGCACTTCAATTTTAATTTTTAAACTAATAATTCTCCTTGAAAATTTACTTGTTATTTTCAAGAGTATCATTTAAAAAATCTTCTATAAAAGAAATTGATGCAAAAGGTCTACTCACCTAGGTTGGTAGAGCCTAAAGAGTAGAGGATTAGATCATTTAGTATCAATCTTATTCATTGGCAAAATTGTCCTGAGCCGATTCCATGTAATAAAGTGTAATAAAATAATATAATTTTAGGTTGGTTTGCCTCAAGAGTTAGGGATAAGTGTTTAGAACCTTCTTGGGTAGTGTAAAATGCCTATATAAAGAGGGTTTGTAGGTTGTTTAGGGAAGTCCTAGGTGGTGGTCACAACTCTATCTTACAATAAATTGTAAAGAAGGTGCCCATGTAGCTTTGCATATTGTATTTCTAAATTCTTTAATTCCATAGTTTTGGAGATAATGAGAAGACCATTTCTAGTTTTTATGTTTTTTTTTTTTGTTTCTCTATTTTTTATTGTATGTTTATGGTATTAAGGGGAGCACCCTTAATCAAGTGGTATCCTTCATTAAGTGGTATCAAAGCCTAGTTTTCATGAGTGTGTAGATAGATCACCAACTGTGAGGTAGTTTGTAATTGGGATCGTGGTTTGAGTTGAGTGAGTAGATAGATCATTTATGTGAGGTGGTTTTCACTAGGGTTTCAATGATAATCACAAAAATGACTCCACAAAGGGAATGTGGTGGAAGATGCAAAGTTATAGCACATGAGGTTAGATTACTCCAAATACAAATGCAAGAATTGGAAGAACAAATTCATAGAGGGATGAATCTTTCTATAAGAGATGAAAGTGAGGATGAAAGAGAAGAGGAAGGAAATGTTGATTAGGAAGAAGAAGGCGAGGTTTTAAATCAAGAGGAGGAAAGGCTTTTTAGGGCCATTTGCAAGCTTGGAAAAAGTCCTAAGATTGAGGTTCCCACATTTTAAGGAAATGTTAGCTTGGAGGAATTGGTTGACTAGATCAATGAATTAGAAGAATATTTTAAGTATGAAGATATTGAAGATATTGATAGGGTCAGGTTTGTGACATGAGATCGAATTGGGGGAGAAATAGAAGAGGAAAGGATAAAATCACAAGATGGGGTTAGATGATAGCTAAATTGAAATGATAATTCATTTCTATTGATTATAAGCTTGATTTGTTAAAACAAATGTAAATATTGGAGCAATAAGCAAGATCTTTTTAGGAGTATATAGAAGATGTCTACCGAGTCCTCATCAAAATAGGCCATGTAAAAGTTGACAAGGAGAAAGTGTCTCATTACCTTAATGGGTTGAGGCCATGCATTTAGGAGCAACTGAGTCTAGTATGAATGAATGATATTAAAGAGACATTTTTTTTGTCCTCAAGGTAGAGGAAAATATAAACAAGAAGTTTGAAAGTAAGAAAAGCTGAAGAGGTTGTGGTGAAAGATATGGTGGAGGGTCTTATGAAAGCCAAAATGAAGATCAAAATAAGAAAGATTAGGCCAACAGTAGTAGTCAAAATTTGAGGGGAAATAATTTCAATTATTTCCATGATTAGAATAATAGAGATTAGAGAGGAAGAGGAAGATGACATAGATATGGAAGAGGAGGTTTGTGTGGAACATGTTTTCACTATGGAGAAGAATAACATATGAAATTTCAATGTCCCTGGTGCAACACCAAGGAAGGACAGATAGAAGAATTGAAGGCCATGCTAGAGTTGCACATATGGATGAAGATTTCAAAAAATCACATTTTGTAGATCCTAACAGACGAGAAGTCCTAGTTAACAAAAGCATCTTGCTAAGTGGTGATAATGAACTAGATCAAAGGAGGACCTTATTTTGCACTAGGTGCAAGTGTGAAGATAAGTATTGTGATCTAATTATTAGTGGTGGAAGTACTGACAATTTGGTGTCAAAAGAAAAGATCACCAAGTTAAAGTTAAAAAGGTAGAACCATCCACACCAACACCATATTGTGTGGGTGCAAGATAACAATGTCATGATCAGTAAACAATGCCTAGTAAAGTTAAGATTGGAAGCTACCATTATGAGGTACTATGTGAAATCATACCCATACATTCCTATCATATGTTGTTAGGTAGGTCATAGCAGTTTGAGAAGTGTACAATACATGATGGATGTGTGAATACCTATTCCATGAAAAAGGATGAAGTGAGACATATCTGAAGCCATTAAATGATATAGAAGAAAATGTATGTAGTAATGCTAGAATAAGTTTTGTTAATGGAAGAAAGTTCCTAGAAGGTATGAGGCATGAACATATGTTCTTTTATATAATCCAAAAAGATGTTAAAGAAGCAGTAGAAGATCAGTCATCAAATGGACTTGATTCTAGGAGCCAATTTTCCAATTAAGGTAGCACATAGGATGACACCACTAGAAAGTGAATAATTGAACATACAAGTACATGAGTTATTGTAAAAGGGGTTGAATCGAGAGAGTTGGAGTCCATGTGGTGTAACAACACTATTAGCACCAAAGAAGAATGGAGAATGGAGGATGTGTATAGATTCTAGGGCTATCAATAAGATCACAATCAAGTATAGGTTTTCATTTTTGTAGATGGATGATATTATGGATTGTTTGAGTGGATCTATGTATATCACAAATATAGATCCGAAGAGTGGATATCATTAGATTTTGATTAGAGAAGATGAATAGAAGACCTCCTTCGAGATAAAGGAAGGATTATATGAGTGGTTAGTCGTGTGTTTTGGACTAACTAATGCACTGAGCACTTTCATGAGGCACTAAAGGAATTTTTGGGTAAGTTTGTCATTTTTTACCTAGATGATATTCTTATTTTTAGTAATAATTTGGAGGAGCATATCATGCATATTCGTAGGGTCTTTGAGAAGTCAAGGGAATAAAAAGTGTTGATTAATTTGAAGAAGTGTAGTTTTGTAAAGAAATAATTAGTGTATCTAGGATTTATAGTTTCAACATAGGGTCTAAAAATGGACCTTGAGAAGGTGAAGGATATTATCAAATGGCCTACTCGAAAGAGTGCTACTAAGGTAGGATATTATCATGGATTGAACAACTTTTATAGAAAATTTATTTGAAGTTTTAGAAGTATCTGTAGACCCTTGATTAAAATAATGAGAGGGGATAGGAGAGAGTTTAAGTGGACTACATGGACATATAAGAGTTTTAACTTGTTGAAATATAAAGTTATTGAATAGTCTATTTTAGAATTCCATATTTTATCAAGGTGTTTCAACTAGACTATGATGCTAGTGGTACTGGAACATGAGTTGTTTTGAGTCAAGAAGGTAGATCTTTTGTTTATTTCATTGAGAATTTGAATGATTCCAAAAGTAAATATTAAGTTTATGATCAATAATTTTATGCTATCATTTAGGCATTAAAGAAGTGGAGAAACTATCTTATTCCCAAGGAGTTTATTTTTTATACTAATAAGGGTTTCTAATAGGGTTTCTATTGCTTTTAGCAGTAGACAACTTTTGTTGATGGAGATGCAGATTGAGGTGGTTGGAAGCAAGGAACTCAAGAGTTTGTATCCAAAGGGTCCTAATTATGGTGAAGCTTGGAAATATTGTACATAACCTATTACACTCAATGGGATAGAGTCATTGGATTTCATCATCCATGATGGAATGTTATTCAAAAGATGTCAGTTGTGTATTCCAAGAAGTTTTAAGAGGAAAAATCTCATCAAGGAGAAACATAGTGGAGGATCGGATGGAAGTTTTGGTTAAGATAAAACCATTTCTTTGGTTAGTGATAATTATCATTGGCCATAATTGCAATAAGATGTCAAGAAATTTGTACAAAGTTGTAGAGTATGTCAGATGAGAAAAAGAGTGAAGTAGACTACTTGGTTGTATCAGCCATTACCTTTTTTAGAGAAGACATTAGAGGATGTCAACATGGATTTTATTTTTGTTTTACCAAGGAATTAGCGAGGGCATGCTTCAAGTTTTGTAGTGGTTGACAAGTTTTCAAAAATGACACTTTTTATTCCTTGCATGAAGACTAGTGATGTTGTTCATGTGGTAGAGTTTTTTCTCACAGAAGTGGTGAGATTACATAGTCTATCGAAGAGCATAGTTTTAGACTAAGATACCAAGTTTGTCCCATATTTATTGTGCATGCTATGGAAGAAGTTGACTATAGATCTAAAGTTCATCTCATCACATCATCCACAAACTGATGATGGTGAATAGGAGTTTGGGGAATTCACTAAGATGTTTGGTTGGAGATTAGCCAAAAGGATAGATTTAATTTTACCACAGGCAAAATTTACATATAATAATTTTGCCAATAAAAGTACAAGTAAATCACTATTCTAGATTATATATGGGAGTAGTCCCATAAATGCTTTTGAATTAAAATATTGCATGAGGGAGAGATAAGCAGTTCCAAGCCTAAGGATTTAATATAATATTTGAAGAACATCCATAAAGAAGTGAAGAAGTACATCATGAAGATGAATACACATTACAAGTAATGCAGGAGCATCCAGTGGTGTAAGATCAATCTTGTATCATCCAAAAATATGTTTAGTGTTAGTTTCTATTTAATGTGTTTGTATTTTAGATACCCATTTACACCAAATAGAGATTCCAACTCTCACCAATTCTATTATTAGTTTTCTAGGTTAGTGTTTTTGAGCACCTCAAGATACATGCCACTGTAGAAAATAGGTTTTTTTTTTTTATTGATCCATAATTATGATGATTCAGAGGGTGTAAGTTAAAAGGATTATTGTACTTATAATTTCAAGGAATGCAAAAAAATAATTAGGTCAAAAGGCTTTAGAGTTTAAAAGTTATTGTAGTTTTAAGTTGCTTGGAGACCTCCTAAAAATGCTTCAAAGTCAGATTTGAGGCACTAAACATTGTTGTAAAGGCCCAAAAAATGGGAGACAAGAGAGGTTTTTCACAAGCATATAGATCTATTAGAGAGATTTTTGGAAATGTAAATGGTTCATCAATTGAAGCCCTAGATCAAAAGTTACACCTAGAAGTTGGACTACCATTTCTGGATTCTTCTAATTTTGCACCGACTTTAGATGTCTCTTCTAGAACATTTTGATTTGGTAGTGGATGCCATTAATGGAATATTCTAAAATTTATTCCTAACCCTAAACCTAATTTGGGTTACTAGGTCATTTCTTGCATTGTAAAGGTAGTTTTTGTGGAGTTTGGGAGAAGGTACTATGAGAAGGGTTTTTCTCCAGAATTTGATTATGCTGTAATCCCATAGGGCATATAGTTGAGTTTATTTTTTTAATAATGAATGTACTAGAATATCATTTTTTATAATAAAAGTTTCCTTTCCTATTGTGTTTATTTTGTCTTGGGTTGTTCCCTCATGAGGTGGTATCGGAGAGAGAGTTCTTGAGTGTGTAGATAGAGCGCTGACTATGAGGTAGTTTGCACCAAGACTATGTGGTTGTGGGTTTTGAGATAGTGTGAAGATTCCTCCACAAAGAGAGCATGGTTGAAGGACCAGAGGTGTTCCCATTGAGGTTATATCCCTCTAGAGACAAGTTCAAGCATTGCAAGAGGAGATCCATAGAGGGATGAATCTTGCTGTAAGGGATGAAAATGAGGAGAGAAATGAAGAAGAAGAAAATGTTGCGTAGGAAGGAGAAGAAGGAGGAGAAGTCTTGAAACAAGTGGAGGAGAATATTTTTAGGGCCATTGCCATGCTAGGAAAAAGACCTAAACTTGAGGTTGACATGTTTTTAGGAAATCTAAACCCAGAGGAGTTGATTGAATAGATCAGTAAGTTGGAGGAATATTTTGAGTATGAGGATATTGAGGACCCTAATAGGGTTAAGTTTGCAAAGACTAGACTGAAGGGACATGCCAAAATTTGGTGGCAAGAGATTCAATTAGAGAGAAATAAAAGAGGGAAGGATAAAATCACAAGATGAGATCGCACGGTGGACAAACTAAAGAAGCAGTTCATTCTTGGCAAATAAAAGCTTGATTTGTTTAGGACGATGCAAGGGTTAAAGAAAGTGGGAAAGTATATTTAGGAATATATGGAAGATTTTTATTGAGTCCTTATTAGGACATAATATGCATAAGAAAATAAGGAGAAGGTCACCTGTTACCTTAATGGGTTAAGGACTAGCATTTAGGAGGAGCTAAGTCTAGTTAGAATAACCATCATTGAAGAGGCATATTGGTTTTCTTTGTGAGTTGAGGAGAAGCTAAATAAAAATTTGGATGCAGTGCAAAGAGGGTGCAATCAAGGAGGAAGGGGTGATGGTAGGTCTTTTGAAGGCCAAGATGAGGTCTAGAAGAAAAATGAAGATGTGGGTACGAGCTAAAACCATAGGAATGAGGGTTTCAAACATTCTTGTGATCAAAACTTTGGAGACCAAAGAGGAAGAGGTAGAGGATGCAGACAAGGTTTGGGAAGAGGAGGCTTTTGTGGTACATTTTTTCATTGCAAAAAAGAAAGATATCGAGCCTATAAGTGCCCTCAACACCAAGGAAGGACATATAGGAGAGATGATGGTCAAGAAAGGGTTGATCATGTGGATGATGATGCCAAGTCATCACATTTAGAGCATACAAAAAGAGGAGAGATTTTGGTTAATAAAAGGGTCTTGCTGAGTGGTGAGACTGAACCTGGACAAAGGAGGTGTCTATTTCCTACCAGGCACAAGTGTGAGGGTAAATGTTGTGATGTGATTATTGATGGTGGGAGCACTGAAAACTTGGTATTAGAGGAGATTTTCTAAAGATAAATCTGAAGAGGGAGAAACACCCCCATCCATATCAGATTGCCTAGATATAGGATGATCATAAGGTCCTAGTTTGTGAACAATATTTGGTGAAGTTCAACATTGGGAGTTACCATGACGAGGTTCTCTATGATATCATATGGATGGATGTATTCCATTTGTTGTTAGCAAGGTTGTGGCAGTATGATAGTCATGCTATACATGATGGTCATGCAAAAACCTATTCTCTAACAAAGGATGGAGTTTTTCATAAATTGAAGCCCATGATAACAGAAGATGAAAGGATATGTCTTGTTGATTGATTTGAAGAAGTGTAGCTTTTTCAAAAAGGAGTTAGTGTATTTGGGGTTTGTTATATCCATTGAAGGTATCAAAATGGACCTAGAGAAGGTGAATGTCATCCTAGAATGACCTAATCCAAGGTTTGCCACTAAGGTGAGGTCATTCCATGGTTTGGCTAGTTTTTACGGGAAGCTCATTAGGAATTTTAGTAGTATTTATGCACCCCTTAAAAAAGAGACAGGATAGAAAGGAGTTCAAGTGGACTGTAGGAGCTACAAGGAGTTTTCAGTTTCTAAAGAAGAAGGTGCTAGAGAAACCACTATTGGCACTTCCCAATTTTAACAAAGTGTTCTCAGTGGATTGTGATGATAGTGGTAGTTCCATTGGAGCTGTATTGAGCTATGAAGGTAAGCCTATTGTATATTTTTGTGAGATATTAAATAATGCCAAGAAGTAATATTCTATTTATGATAAGGAGTTCTATACAATATTTCAAGCTTTAAAGAAATGGAGGCATTATTTGTTTTCCAAAGATTTTTTTTTACATTGATCATTAGGTATTGCACTACCTAAATAGCCAAGGTAAATTAAATTAGAGACATTTGAAATGGGTAGAGTTCTTGCAGAGCTATACATTTGTATTGAAACATAAAAGTGGAAGGTCTAATCGGGTTGCTTGGATTATATGATCGAAGATGTTATGTTGTTCAAAGGTAGTCAATTATGTATTCCAAGGAGTTCCATGAGGGAGAACTTGATCAAGCAGAAACATAGTGGAGGGATGATGAGAAACTTTGGTGAAGACAAGACCATTGCCATTGTAAGAACAGTTTTTTTTTGGCCCCATTTGTCACAAGACACGAAGAAGTTTGTGCAGAGTTTTCAAGTGTGTTAGACAACTAAGGGAGTCAGTCAGAATAAAAGACTCTTCCAGTCATTTCCTATTCCATCAAGGCCTTGGGAAGACATGAGCATGGAATTTTTTCTTGGATTACCAAGGACACAACAGAGTAATGACTCTATATTTGTGGTGTTTGACAGGTTTTTGAAGATGGTTCATTTTGTTCCTTGTCATAAGACCCATGATGCAGTGCATATTACATATTTATTTTTTAGAGAAGTGGTGAGGCTACATGGTCTCCCAAAAAAGTATTGCTTCTAACAGAGACACAAAATTTGTGGGTAATTTCTAGAGGACTTTGTAGAAGAAGTTGAAAATGTAGTTGAAGTTTAGCTTTGCACATCATTTGCCTACTAATGGATAAACAAAGGTGGTGAATAGAAGTCTGGGAAATTTGCTAAGGTGTTTAGTAGGAGATAAGCCCAAGGGATGTGATTTGATTCTACCCAAGCATAATTTTTTTAATAATAATTCTGTGAATAGGAGTACTGGTAGATCACCATTCCAAGTGATGTATGGGAGTAGTCTATGGATTGCACCAGATTTGAGGAAGATAGAGCAAGGAGAGAGGACTAGTGTTCAGGTAGAAGACTTCGCTGAACATGTCAAGAACCTACATGAGGAGGTACGTGCACATATTACCAAGATGAATGTGCAATATAAGGCTAGAGAAGATCAAAAGAGGATACATAAAGAGTTCCAAGTTGGGGATGTGGTTACGGTGTACTTGAGGAAGGAATGATTTCTAGTGGGCACCTACACCAAGTTGAAGATGAAAATATTTGTCCCCTACATGATTTTGAAGAAACATGATCTAGGGAATGTGTATGAAGTAGAGTTGCTAGATGGGATCCATATTTCCTCTATTTTTAATATTGTGGACTTAATAGAATATTGTGAAGATGGTGTAGAGGAGGAGTTCATACTAGAGCCATGTCCCATTCCTACTTTTGAGAAGGAGGAGATTAAAGAAATTTTGGATAGTCGTGTGGGCTGGAGTACCATAGACATGAAGTATGAGGAGTATGATTAGACCTAGTCATCCAAGATGGAGGTTGCTTGTTTGGATTTTCCTCAATCATCTATAAAGTGATAGGGTCACTTTTCAATTTACCCTAGGTGTTTTATGTAGGAGCATCCAATGATGTAAGGGCAATCTTGTATCACCCCAAAATATGCTTAGTGTTAGTTTATGTTTAATGTGTTTGTATTTTTGGATACCCATTTGGGCCTAATGGAGATTCCAACTCTCATAGTTCCACTATTAATTTTTTGGGTTAGTGTTTTTTGAACACCCAAGGATACATGCCAATGTAGAAAATGGGTTATTTTGTATATGAGCCATCATTATGATGATTTAGAGGGTGTAAGTTGGAGGGATTATTGTACTTGTAATTTCAAGCACTCCAGAAAAAGAACCAGGTCAAAAGGCTTTACGGTTTGAAAGTTACTACAGTTTTAAGTTGCCTGAAAACCTCTTAAGATTGCTTCAATAGATTTGAGGCACTACACGACCTCATACAGGCCCAAAGAGGGGGATAAGGTAAGTTTTCCATAGGAATATAGAGCACTTAGAGAGCTTTCCAAAAATGTAAGCAGTTTGTCAATCGAAGCCCCAGATCAAAAGTTATGCCTCCCAAAAGTTGGACGACCATTTTTGGATTCTTCTAATTTTGCACCAACTTCTGACATGTCTTATAGAACCTTCTGCTTTGGTGGTGGATGCCAAATGAAATATTTTAAAATGTATTCGTAACTCTAAACCTAATCCAGGTTACTTAAGGTCATTTCTTGCATTTTAAAGCCAAATTTTTGTAGAGTTTGAGAGAAGGTGTTATGAGAAGGATTTTTCTCTAGAATGTGATTATGTTGTAAGCCCATAGAGCATATACTTGTGTCTATTTTTTCTCTAATGAATGTACTAGCATATCATTTCTGATAATAAAAGTCTCCTTTCCTATTGTGTTCATTTTGTCTTGGGTTGTGCCCTCATCAACAAGGCTAAAGAAAATGAGTACTGATTTTAGGTTGGAGATGAGGTCATGGTTCATTTGTGAAAGGGGAAATTTCCAATAGGTACACATAACAACTTGAAAATGAATTTTCTTTTTGACCATGCAAGATACTAAAAAAAAATGATTTAGGAAATGCCTACAAAGTTGAGTTACCCATTGAGTTGAATTTTTCACTAGTATTTAACATCTCATATTTGATAGAGTTTCATGAACAAGGTGATGAAGATGAGTTCACAAAAGTGTAGTGGAGTATTCCAGTAACTACTTTAGCTATAAAGGAGATTGAAGAGATACTTGACAGTCGTGTTGGAAAAAGTACAAGGAATATAACATATGAATAATATCTGGTCAAATGGAAAGGGAGACCTATAGAAGATTCATCATGGATGAGAAGGGAGGAGGTTAACCATTTTGATTTTCCATTTAACATATGAACCATAAGAGGTTCACTTCTCAAATTATTCTGGGTGTTTGATGCATGAGCATCCTGGGTGTAAGGGCAATCTTTAATCACCTTAAATTTGTTAATTTTTGTCTTTTCAATAAGGGTTATTTCTTTGTAGAGTTTCTATTTGTGGACGATTACTATTTTTAGTAAGTTATTCATATGAGCTTAAAATGTTCTAATTTCATATGTTAAGGTTCATCTTGGATATATTAGCCTGCCAAGAATGTTTCATTGCCATATCATATGTATTGGTGAAGTTATTGTGGACTTTTGATTCCATGTAATAAAGTGAAATAAAATAAAATAATTTTAGGTTGATCAATCTAAAGAGTTAGGGCTAAGTGTCAAGAAACTTTCTGGGCGATAGAAAATGCCTATAAAAAGAAGGTCTATAGGCTGTTTAGGGCAGTTTTGGATGGTAGTCATGGCTCTATCTTGCAACATATTGTAAGGAAGGTGCCCATGTGGGTTTTCATATTGTATTTCTGAACTCTATAATTCCCTACTTTTGGAGATAATAACTGTAGACACTTAAAATCATCCCAAACACTATATTAATTTATTTAATATTTTCTATGACACTTTAATTAATTATTTTTTTCATATTCTTCTACTTATTTAATTAAATTTATTTAATGAAATAGGTTCACTGCCCTAAAGTATTCAAAATTAATTCGAAGACATCCCTCTAATGTATTGAATTTATTTAATGTATAGTGCTCCATAAATCCCCTTTTAAATAAATTCAATTTATTTAATCCCTCCACTTTATTAAATTCTCTAAACCCACTATTAAATTAAATCCTATTTCATTTAGTCCTAAATCCTACCTAAATTTCAGCTTACTACCCATCACTCTCATCCTTCTAAGCCTACCTACTAGTTAATCCCTCTTATTTATCCTAAGCACCCTTTTAATTCTCTTTTAGCCCCTAAGTTGTTTCTCACACAAAAAAATCCCAAGGAGCCCCCCTTTCATTAAATTCTCCAAAAGGTACTCGTATACCTTTTTTCCCCACTCATTTCCCCAAGGCTGCTCATACATGAGTGAGCACACCTTGAGCCACTCAAACCTTAAAGATTTTTTTTGACTTTTACATGGTTTGTCCTTTATCACATGTGTCTCCATTTTGACATCTATGTGGGTGCCACATAGATACCACTTCCTCAAGATCTCTTTTAAGCCTATAAATAAAGCTCTTGTCTCAAGCATTTCTCATCTCCTCCATTTGCATTGTTATTGTGCTAGGGGAAACGAGCTAGTTGCCTCCCATGTATGCAATGCTTCCACATTAACCATTACCCTTCCTCCTCAATTACCACCCAATAAAACTCGGTACCCACACACAAACATGCCAAAAAAAAAACCATGAACACCAATGGTAATTGATTTTTTTTTCATTTTTTAGTTTTCTTGGTTGCTGATTGGTACACTTGTACAAAAAGTACTATAATGACTATTGGGGGATCTTAGAGTTGGGTATTGGGCTAACATTTTAAAAAGGCACTTTGAGAGAACCTCACACTCTATGAGTTCTACAAAGAGCTCCGTAAATGTAGAAAAGATGAAAGGTTAGCTTTTAAAAGCTCTTCACTCATCTATGGAGGTTCATCAAAAAAATTAAAAAAATTCAACATATAGATTAGGAATTGTAGGTGCATGAAGTTAGCCTGAGTGGCTACTGGGTCGTTTCCCCTAGTTTTCTTTTAGAGATTTTTATTCTTAGTGCCAACTTTTGGTAGCTATTTACATTTTAATCTTAGATCTTTCATATTCATGCTAGCTTTGCATTTTTAGTTTCTTATTATTGCATACCATCTCCATTGCCTTTGAATTCTCTCAAGAATGGTTTCTTCCATAGGCATTTTCTGAGGTGTTCTTCACTCGTTAAACATAGTTTCATGGCATTTTAATCACTTGGGGATTAAATAGTTGTGTTTGAGGAGAGCTCATCCACATCCCTCAATCTTGAGCTCATTAAAAAGGTCCATTTGGGTGCCCTTGCTGAGATTCTTTGAGGTTGCATGGGGATTCTATTTTATTGGTTGCATTAGTGCAGTAAAACTCAAAATTGTTCATAGACTTTTCTGAATCTTGATATACATGTGCTACTAACATTTTCTTTGCTTACATGTGCTCCCAATAGATTAGATTTTCATGTATACAATAAGAATCTTGTTTCTAGTTCTTGCAAATTTATTGTTGTTTCTCTATTTTTTGTTGTGTGTTTGTGGCATTGAGGGGAACACCCTTCAACATTAACATAAAAAATGAGCTCAATATTAAAGTTTGAACTCTATCAAGGTAATAGAGCTAGTTTAAACAAATTGAAGATTGATGATCACAATAATAGGCTTTTCAAAAATTCTTGAGATCACCTAGCCAATAATCTCTATAAAGTCCTAGGCTGAGATAAGTTTAAACAATTCATATTGCTTGAATTCATGATAGTATTTATGATTAAAGGGGCATGTTAACTTTTTACTCATCAAGGTTAAAATATTCTTTTCTCTATTAAGTATAGATAAAATCTTAATGGATACATATTGTATCATAGAGTGCTCTTTGCACTATCCACTTAAAAACTAAGTACATAGAGATACTAAGAATTTCTATTGTATTTACATACTTTTGGCATTATATATTAACTGGGAAAGAAAACCTATCAGTTTTATACTTCTTGTTCACATACATATTGGCTTAATTTACAAAAGAAAACATATTACAAAGGTTCATTAGATAAGAACCTAGGTAGTCCAACCTAGTATCCCATTGAACCATTTTAGCACTTTCCCATCAAATTCAAAGATAGGATAGTGATAGATCCAACATGTCTTCAGTTATGGGTATGAGGTCAACCACTAGGAGAGTAATTGGACTCAGTTATTCTTGTACTAGATCATCCTCTTAGCCATATTTATCAATTCTTTTTCTAATCCTCTCTATTAGTTCATCAAGACTAATATTAAATTCATTTTTTTCCTTCAAAATTCACTTTATTCATATAACCATATACCATGCATTATCTTTGATCACTATTAAAGATCCCTCATTCAAGAGTTTAAGGAACTTTTCTCCATTGATTTTTAGAATAAGAGTGGCTTGCAAAAAAATAGAATGAAAGATGAATCTCTTGAGAGAATCACTAAGGAACCTTATGATTTTATTAAAGACATAATTATTGAGAGCTTTCCAAATGAACCACAAAACATGAAACAAAAGAAAAAAACATAAAATATAGCTTCTTTGATTAAAGCTTAAGAATTACCTAGAAAATAATTTAGATAAGGTAAAGTTTCATTCAAATAAAGGCCAAATAAACTTCACACTTCCTTAACAAAAAGGAAATCAAAGAATATGTGTGCATAATTTCATCACATCCACACAAAGAATAAATATTGAACTCTCTATTAGGCTCCTCAATGGGTAACCTCTATAAGATCAAGATCCATGTGAAACAAAGAAATTTGGGTTCAATGGGCTTATGGTAACAATCAAAAAATATTTCAGATCAAGGGGTCAAGCCTAGGTCTCTAGGTATAGTAAATGTAGTCAATGATGTCTGCATTAAATCTATAAGTAATTTATAAATAAATTCGACTTTGACAAGGCCAAGAAATAAAGTACCATTAGGCCACCTCATTAGAACAATCCTACCTCACCACTAGTTCTGGGTGATTCAGGGGATTTTATTTCAACTCTTGGAACTTTTGGTAGAAGGGTTTTGACTAGTGGGGTGCTTAATGGATGCTCTCCTATGATACCTAGTTCTAGGTTTACTAAGGCTATGAATGAGGGGTTCCCCACTGCAAAGCCTATCTCTACTATAGGCAGATGAATCTTTTCTCATATTTCTAGTTTTTTTGCTTCTATTCCTCCTAAAGTTAAATATCAACATTTGGCTTATGCCAAGACATCCTTTATTGTGCTCTGTGACCTAAATTTGGTAAAACGAGTGGAGTACTTCCAAAAATTTGGGTTTTCTTGTTGATTTTCTAGTTTTTGAACTTGCATTGTAAGGTGACTAATTCTCAAATACCCTTGGCTTTTGGTAATATTGAGATATTTTCTTTTGTCAAGGGGATTTTCATTTCTATTTGTCACCCAACATTTGATTGTTCTCTGTTGTAGTGGAAACAAGTTTCCACTTGGTGGAGTGATGCTAATGATGAAAATTTGAATGTCTTAGCTTCTATCATTCTTCCCCAACCAATGTATCATAGTATGATAATGACTCCCCTTGGGATGAAGCTTCTATTACAAATATGGATGATGTTCTTGATCTCACCTCAATAGTTCTTGTTGATCCCACTCTTGATGCTACTAGTGCAACCCTCTCTATCCATGTGGACCTTTCTTCATAAATTTCTTTTTTTCTATACCAATGTTTAGCTACCAATTTACAACTTTATTAGCACTCTTATCCTAGTGTTGATAGTTTATCATGTAGAGTTTTACCACATGCTCCCCCTTTTGGTGGGTATCCTATTATAGATAATACCACTTGGATAATTTTTTTAAAGTGTAGGAAAAATCATTCTTTCGACCCTCATTCTTTTTCTTGTGTTGTGGGTGAGTTATCTACCACTCTTCAGATGGGCTACTAGATTTTCTCCTACTGTTTTGTTAATGGTCTATCCTTGTGATAGCCAACACCTTTTCAATTAGTGTATTTTTGATATTTGTTGACACCTATGAGTTGTCATTGTGTAAGGGTCGACACCTCTTTTTTTGCTCCTAATTTTACTAAAAAATATGCCATTAAAGATTTCATAAATATATTTAATGAACAATTTAATGCCTATGAGATTTGAGCACTATGTATTAGGTCATCTCAAATAAAATAATATGAAATTAGCTATAGCTCAATTTAAAAAATAAATTATATGATCTACTCATTTGTTAAAGTCATTTTTATTCACTATTTTCTTGTACATTTAATATTTCCAAGTTCATAAGTTTTAGAACAAATTCAACCTTATGTAGAAGAGAAAATTGTATATTTTACATTTGTCTTCATTTTTATGTCACTTATATTTAGATGTTGTGATTCAATGATCTTAGCACTTTAATGATTAAATTAAATATTTTATTCATTCATAGATTCAAACATACATATAGCTTAGTTTGCATCTCCCTTAGTAGACATTAAACACATGACATTTCAAATGTCAACCACTATTCTTTTTAAATAATTTTTACATATTATCAAACAAACCTTAGGGAGTGATTGCTATTTTTATAGTTAACATTCTTCCATTTATGTACGTAGAATGTCTCTAAAATTGCTCTTTAACTCATTGTTTTATCATATGCAAATATACTTGGTAGAAAATAAGTTTTTATAGCTAGAGTATTGCAACAAATAGTTGTGCACACATTATACCAAGTGAAATAAACTATAGATATGTTCTCATCCTAATATCTATAAAATTTAAGATTAAATTACCATACTTATTTGATTCCTATTCAATTCTAAATTTACATTATCCCATTGTTATAGCATAAATCTAACATAATATCAATATCTATGTTTTAGATAACTAGTATAGATATCTTAAATAAATCTATCTAAAGAAATGCCGATAGATATCCACTACAAAATAATTATAATTTAATTTACTACATTTAAACTTATTTATATTTCATTTATATCTATTTATTTAGTTTTTTTACCAACTTAAGCTTTTTATTTAAATTTCTAAAAAAATTGATGGTTTATATATTCAAATATTATAATTTAAACAAATATTTTATATGGTATTTGTTAAATTATTTTTAAAAGTATATTCTGTTTATAATAAGATGTAAACTTTTGACATGCAAATGGTTGTCAAATTTAATCTAGAAGAATAAAAGTTAACATTAACACATTCACACCATCCTAGTCCACCCAATCTGCCATTGTAGAATGCCTATTGGCATTAATAATAATAAAAGTCAATTGTTTGACATATCTATAATTGAAATCCTTTATCCCATTGTTTAATTAATTAACCCAAATATAACTAATATAAATTTAAAATTCAATCATCAAATTTAACTTTTCTAAATTTAATATAATATACATTTATTTTTCCTACATGATTGTAGGTGTGTAACTTTTCAAGATAATAACATATTCTTTCTCATGATTTATAGAAATTTCAATCTTCCGAAAATGTGATCATATATATATATATGCATACCATGTCTTTTGCTTTTGGATTTCATATATATAGGCATACCATGTCTTTTGCTTTTGGATTTCATTCGCTTTCTCTGTTTAGAGATAAACTTTTATAATGGATAAATAAAAATAATGTTTATCTCATTATTTAATTAATTAACTCAAATATAACTAGTATAAATTTAAAATTCAATCATCAAATTTAACTTTTCTAAATTTAATATAATATACATTTATTTTTCCTACATGATTGTAGCCGTGTAACTTTTCAAGATAATAACATATTCTTTCTGCATGATTTATTGAAATTTCAATCCTCCCAAAAATGTGATTATATATATATATATGTATATAATTTTCTTTTTGATATACCACGTCTTTTGCTTGTGGATTTCATTCGCTTTCCCAGTTTGGGGATAAACTTTTATAATGGATAAACAAATAATGTTTGGATTCTAAAGAATTATTGTATCTCTTTTAGTAGACAGGTTACAAAGCAGATCTTTTGAGTGCTCCTGCTCCTGCTGTTCCCTCCTGAAATCGACGTGCATGGAATTTTAATTTATTGTGGAGCACTCTTCAAGTCCTTGGAACGTAGCTGCATGGAATCTTGTACCATATAACTTTTAAATGATAAAGTCCATTTGAATATCTACTAATATTTTCAAGGTAGAAGAATATTTCATGCATATAATAACAACCATATAAAGGTGGGATCTTTTCAATGTAAAAGCACCAACTTCCATTTCAGCATTGAAAACTCAACTTTAGAATGTCATTATACTTGCTATGTCTTGTCTCATGAATACTCTCTTGTAGGAGTGAAGTATGTTATTCATTCACACTCCCCTCTGGGCGACTTCTTATGAACTCGAATTCACTTGAAGGAAAATCCTACCAAACATGACAATCTTGATATTTTGGGTGGTGGTTTGAATTTTGTTTTTCCCGGGTAAGAATATGAAATGATTGTAGTTTGGTTGAGTACAATTAGTAAAGGCGATGATACGTTATTTGATTATCTTACTCGTTAAGATTCAATTTTTCATAGGTACGAAAAATCAGATTTGTCTGCTAAATTACTTTGATGTATCTAATCTCTATACCTATGACTACTAGTTGAAAGACGACTTCTCCTTTTTTAACTTCATGCTTAATCTGCTTATTCAAAAAAATAAAGATACCAATATCTTTGTAATCCAATTATTTTCATTATACATTTTAGCTTTATAGTAATGCTAAAATTATCATATGTTTGCAACAACTTACTATTCTTATCACTAAGAGATATCAGTAGTTCAAACTTAGTCACATACATCAAAGTACAATTTAAGATCACTATTTTAACTATACATTACCTACAACTAGAAAAAAGATGTGAGGCTAAATATAATCACATTTCCAAGCTCATCAGTATTAGAGAGATAAGGGTATGTTCATGACCACACACACACACACATTGTGGGGATATTTAGAGGCAATGAAGATAGATCTAGAGATTATGTCATGACAGGACCCCAAGTCATGGCAGAATATGCACGATCCTTAATCTTCAATGATAATTACTAGTCTTTTGTTTGTTATCTTGGGTTTCTAGTTCTTCTATTGCTGAGAGGAATTGGTCAACTTACACCTTTATCTATTTTGTTAAGAGGTGCATGCTAGGTTCTAGAAGAGAAGACAAGTTTGTGGAAGTACATAGTGCTTTATGTCTCATTAACTATAACACATCTACATACAAAGATACCCAACCAGCTAGATGGGATGAAGAACAATAAGATATAGAGCAAATTAAAGGTGATGTTATAGAGACAAAGTTGGTTGTTGTTGGTATAAATGAGCTTGTTAGGTCCAAAAATTTGGTTGATGAGGGCATTGAGAAGTTAGGTGAGAGGTGCTTGGAGACAATTAGAGTCAGTAGATTCTACTTCTAGAGTTTATACTTCTCGCATTTAGTATTTGGTATTTTTTTAAAGTCTAGAGTTTGATGTTTGAACATTGTTGAATATTGATAACTTGATCATTTGATTGTAATCTTGATAAACATTAGATAGTGATTAATATGATATTATGAAACAAAAAAATCTATAATTTAAAAATTCTCATTGCAATGTCTATATTTGATATTTTTAATGTTGACATTTGTCATTTGAACACTACTACTAGACTCTAGTTATTATGTTATACATCTTTATCTTTTTAAAACTAATTTTCAAATACTAATACGGTATGTATTATGTCAACACCACTTTGTTTCCACCCCCTTGTTACGGTCCCCTCGACATTTCCAAAATTAGGCCCCAAGCACCCCTTTTTGTGAAATGCATTCTTCCACCCTCATTGCACCAAGCAAACATCCCCAAAATCTCTAGAATATTGAGTAATAGAAAACTAGGGAGGATATATCACCTCCAAAATTGCAAATCCAATTGAATTCCCAAATAGGAATATCAATAAAAAAAATGCAAAGTTGGTTGATGATGAATGATTTCTAATAAAGCTAAAAGAAATATGGCTCTCTAACAATTCAAAGCAAGAAGGTAGACTAACCCAAAAGGGAACCCAAATAAAATAAATAAAAACATGACCCAACTGGGTAAAAGTGGCGCACAAGCACACCTCTTCAAATTGACTTCCTTGAAAGGCTAATTAGCACTCAAGGGACCAAAAGAGATAACAATAAGTTGTAAATGATTCCTCCTAAAGACAGGACATGACAAGTTGATATGCAAAATAGACTTGGATATGAGTGTGAAAAACCTAATGGATTTGGAATTAATCTCTTCAAGAGTAAACACCTTTGCTTTTGAATCTTGGAGCAATACAATATATATTACACTTGAAAAAATGGTGTGGTAAGTTCAAGTCAATGTTTTGGATGAAAAATGATGATCAACTTAGTGGAACCTTAGCCAGTGATAGGGAGGGAGTGGCAAGAAAATCATAATCATCATTTTTTGATGATCAACCATCCTTGAAATAGGCTCTTTATTCATCTATCTTTCTCAATTTGTCTATCTTATCATCTATCTATATATAGAAATCTATCTCTCCATCTCTCTCTACCCATTTTTTTACATTTCTATCTGTCTAATTATCTCTCCATCTCTTTATTTGTCTATCTATCTAGATCACTCTATCTTTTCCTATTTTTCCATCTATCTATGTATCTATTTATCTATCTATCCATCCATATATCCATCTATCCATCTAACTATATATCCATTTGTTGATTCTCTCATTCATCTATCTATCTTCTTGTTGATCTATCTATACATATATTTTTCTATCTATATATCTATTGATCTATCAATTAATTATTCTATGTATTTATGTATGTATCTATCGATTGATCAATTTGTCCATCAATCTATCGATCTATCTCTCTAGTAATCTTCCTATCTATCTATTGATCTATCTAGCTACCTATCTACCTACCTATCTAGTTACTACATAATCTATATATCTTTCTTTCTTTCTTTCCATCTCTATCTATTTATATGTCTATTTGTTTGTATGCTTGTCTACTTGTTTATGTTTCTATATATTTGTTTATCCATCTATCTATTTGTCTATTTATAAGGCCCATCCATCCATCCATCTATAAATTTTAAAATCTGAGGGCTCAAGCAAGGGGGCAGATTGAAAGATGTGATAAAAATGATGTTGAATTTCTTATCAATTCAAAAATATTCAAAAAAATGGAATTGTATTAATCTTATTAATTCTTTATATTAATGACAAATTTATTTTCAATGTTAATTTTTTTGTAACATTTTGTTTTAAAATATGAAACATTCCATTTTTTTTGTGGAGGGCGAGGGGGAGGGAGGGGGGGGGGGGGCGTGGAATATATATATGTATATATAGATAGATAAAATTGTGTCACCTCAGATTAAATTTTGCAAAGATCTATAAGTTTGATTACATTACATTCATTTTCAAATCTAACCAAAACATTCTAAATGTTGACCTGACCCTATACCTTATGCTTGTTACCAAAAAAAGGACACATCAAACCCATTAACCCACTTGACATCGAGCTTATCATTCCATGTTGGATTTAACAACTACACAAATATTATTTACAAAGAATATCCTATTATTGCACCATCATTGCCTTCCACCTTTTTAGTTTGCATCCATTCTAGTGTTCAATCCTCTGGTGGCTTTAAATTTTTTGGCATCACTCTTTCAAAATTTTTCCACATGGACAAACCCTACCACATTATTGAGGATTTGATCTACTCTTTCATCAGTCAGAATTTCACTCCTCTAATTAATTTATCAACTTTTACATTGTAAATATCTCCCCCTAGAACACCATAGCATTATAGCTACAATGCCAAGAAACAAAAATAATGAATACCAGAGGATCCCATGATTAAACAACCCCAAATTTAAGATTTGTTTTAACTTCTTCATTTTGTTGCCATATAGAACATAATAACATTAGCAATGCACATTAAAAAAAAACCTACTTAAGGGCTAATCGAGATTTTGCAACTGGGTAAGTGCACCAAGTTGTGGTGCCAAAAAGATGACACCATTTTTTTCTAGTTCCTTTGTAAGTCAACAAAATTTTATAAATGGGTTGCAAACCCACAACCCATTTCATTTTCACTCAGTTTGCAAGGATTTCACAGCCACAATACATAGACGAGTTGAAAGAATTGGAGATTTTCACCACCCGCCTCCTCAAAATACCTCCTTGTTGCTGAAGTTCGAGATCGAGATCACGTTGTATGTTGTCTACCCTTTTTTTTGCATTGTTTTATATGTTTTTGCATTATTTTGTAGGTTTTTTTCAAATTTTCTTTAAATTTGTTTATTTATTTAGATTGCAATTGGTTTCTTATCAAAAAATGTGAATAATGAACTAGCAAATCCCCAACAAGATCAAAACCAAAACCCTCAACAAGATCCAAACGAAAACCCTCCACAAAATGAGAATCAAAACCCTCCACAACAAGAACAAGAAATTCTGCAACCTGCACCGATTGGAAGACCTCCTCTTGGCACACAAAACAACATAATAAATGAAATAGAAAGAGGAAAAAATGAATTAGAAGCACTCATTGGTAGGTTGAAAGCTTGTGGACAAACCAATCCAATGAGAGCTCAATTGGCATCCTCCCTCGAGTCCATTATGACCCACATAGCTTTTGTTAGTGGTCAGTTGGATATTTGGCAGGTTAAGAGGGATGAACAAAAAATATATTATGCAAAAAAATTATCATATCAAGATGTAAAAAAAAAAAAGAAATATCAAAAGGTAGCATTTGTGCATTGTTTAGAAAGCCTGGTGAACAAAATACTATTAGAGAGACAACTAAATGGTTCCCCATCCATTGGTGCATACACGATGGTATTAGAAATAATTTTTGAGATAGATGGTGGATGGTTTTTGATGTCCTTCCCTGCAATAATCACGAGGTCCTAATGTATTTCTTAAAGAAATTGTATTGTGAGTTTGTCCTTGGGGAGATCCCCAATTATTTTGATATATTAAAATCTCAGGGTAGAGGTGGGGAGTCATCATTTGAGAGGTCAGGGGCACATCGTGACCCTAATGTAGTTAGGGCACCTATTGTCAAGCCATAGGGTGAGCATGTGACTATTCCTTCAATTGTGAAGGAACATGTAGAGGCCAACACTCTAGGGCCTATTAATGCTTTGACATAGATCCTCATTCATTACACAAGTCCATTAGTTGAGGAGGAGCCTTCTGTGCATTGCAGTCACATGTGCACATCATGCAGATCCTTATGCACATTTGGTAGTCATGCTGGAGATAGTGTGGATGATGGGCTAGTCACTGATCAACTCCTGAATGAGACATTTGGCATTGACACAAGGTAAATTACAATTATAATAAACTAATTTGATCACATTTCATATATATAATGAATGACTAATTAATTAGCATGTATGGACATTGTTCAAATTTTAGGGTAAGAGTGTTGGCGGCCCTAGTAGCGATCCCTCGACCCCATTTTTCATCCTGTCGACGAGTCCAGAGGTATGTATTGATTTAATCATTTAAATTAATACATATATTTATTAAGCAATCATATGAAGGATTGACAATTTTTTTTATGCATGTGCATCAGTTCTCTACAAGATCGTCGACATTCACTAGGGACTCTGAGCCTAAACGTGATACGAGCTTCGTAGAGGTACATTTGTTTCATGTTAATTTAATTCATTTGATTATATTTGTTTCATGTTTCATGTTACATGTAACGTGTATTGTATAACATACAAATCTTAACATTTGAGACTCCTCATCTTTGGCAGTCCATAGATCATGGAGTGGTTGCAGCTATGGCTAGTTTAGAGCCATTGACTGAGGTATGAAAGATTTTTCTTAGTTTTAGTTGCTGTTTATAATAGTTAGTATCAAAATTTCTAATGTTATTTATAAGTGATTATATTGATTCAATTGTTGTAGGGTATTGTTACACCCAATCATCTACAAGCTTTTGAGGTGGACTTGCAGAGCGATTATTTGATGGCGGTAAGCAAATAATTAATTTTGTGTGTACATATATTTGATTTCAATGTATAATAATTATTGATTCATATCTACTTTTTTTGTATCAGCTTGAGTTAGAGAAGAGCCTAAACAAGAGGATGAGCGAGCGTGTGAGGAAGACCCCATCATCCCCATCATCTCCCTCCACACGATGACCAAAGACCTCTAGAGATTTGTTTCCTTCCCCTCATGGGAAGGAGAAGATATAGTTGATAGACACAAATGTATAGGCATCAATAGACATATATGTTGGATTTTATGTCAGTGGACATATTCAATATACATTTGACATATATATGACATTTTATATTTGATGTATGACATTTATTTGATGCAGGACATTATTAGACTTATGCCATTATTGGTTAATATATGATATGTTTGTTCATGTATGACATTATTGGTTATCATAATTTATTGTGTGTTTGTTAATGTATGACATTATTGGTCATCATTTTATATTATATGTTTTTTCATGTATGAAATTATTGGTTATCATAATATATTATATGTTGCTTTATGTATGACATTATTGGTTATGATAATATATATTATATGTTCGTTCATGTATGACATTATTGGTTATCATAATGTATTATGAGGTTGCATGGGTACTTGTACCCACACCCTTGGTACTTGTACCAACACACCTAAGTACCAGGTACATGTATCCCAAGTATCAGGTACTCAATGGAGAGCATCATAGCTAAGGACCTTGATTGAGATTTCGGATTTTTTTTTTGATTTTTTGCTTATGTATCAGCTCGTTGTTTATCAAGCTTGATTCAATACCAATCAATTCAAAACTTTGATAGAATATTGATTAACAATAAACTTTATCACTGTTCAAGTGTCATCATCATATGATTTATGATCTTGTTCATGTTTAAAGTTTTCCTTCTCTGTTATTTGTTTATCAAGCTTAATTCAATACCTAATTAGTTTGAAACTTTGATACAATATTGATCAGCAATAAAATTTATTAGTGTTAAAGCCAAAAATTTATCATTTGCAATATGTCATTGTCATATAATTTATGATCTTCTTGTTCATGTTTAAAGCCTGCCTTCTACGTTATGCATCTAAACATTTATCATAAATTATTATTACAAACATATAACAAATCTAAAACTGAAAACAATACATTACATTTGCAAACTTTATCACTGTTCTTGATTTGAAAAATCATTGTCATGACTTATAAATTTAGGTTTTCTATAAATACAAAAGTCTAATTAAAAATAAAGTTTGACATACCCAAGTACCCCCATCCCCTATTATAAAAAATAGTTGTACTCGTACCCATACCCTAAGTATGCCAAGTACCCCTGTCCTCGTGTAACCTTGTATATTATATGTGGATCTTGGTGTTTTCTCTACACCTATGTGGTCTATAGGATCTCTTCCTACTTAGAAAATCCCATGACCTTACCCAACCTCCTCACTAGGTAAACTGATCCAAACTTGTAGCATCACTCCCTTACTCTTCTAGAAACACTATCCCTCCAAAGGTTTTATAGGTCTACTAGGGTACCATAGCACTCCCCAATCCAACCAAGGTTTCCATGATGTACTAAAGTGTTATTGGAACACTTTTACTATTCTTGAATGGATAACAACAATGGGTTTGTACCCAATTTCAAGATTTTTTCTGTAATGCCCCACCAAGGGATCCAAAAGAATTAACCTAAAGTTTTACTAAGTTTGCTAAACATGTTTTTTTATAAAAAAAGAAAGATAACATCAAACACATAATAGCAGAAGCAATAACATACAATCAACTGTAAGCATACATAACAGGTTACATTCCTTAAAGATCCCAAGACGTTGAGTCACATTTAACTTAATTAAAACTAAGTCTAACATCTACCACATCGACATGAAAGAATAATTAAAGGTCCAAAGTCCACAATTTACATTTGTTCCAATTGCCTCTTGGCGATTAAATTCAGAATGCTTAATCATCCATTGTACATGTCACAAGGTATGAAAGGCTTACAAGATTAAACATATGTAAAAATAAAGATACATCATCCTCATTGAACCCATGATACCTGTGCAATAAAGTATATGAAACCAATAACATACATGATACATCCATCCATCAATAAAGATATAATAATTATCGTAAAAGATAATCATCCATCATGAAACACAACTAACTAAGTGCGCGGTTCCTCCCAACCATCAATAGCATCATTAGACCATCGTTGGCCCTAGCCATCCCCCATGCGTAACATCCCAAGCCACCGAAGAGATCATCAATACTATCATAATAGGGATGTCACTCCTAAAACATGCTACAACATATGCATAAAGAAATCTAACATGCTACATCATATGCATAAAGAAAATCTAACATGCAAGAATAAAGCATAAGATGATCCTACAAAGTAGATAACATCATCTATCACATGCTAATCATCAATATAAAGAAAAATGTCAGTAAATAACATGCATCATAATGATCCATGAATAGAATGAAGATAAATGCCTACCAAGAATACTCCAACTACGGTGACTACAGATGGATCTCAAATGGTAAGAGTGAAAAAGCACTACCACCCGACCGCGTGGAACCTAAATGGCCCACTCCCACCGCGCTGAGGAGATAGTCTCAAATCCCAAATAGGATATCAAATCAAATAACACAAATACTCTCTAAGTCCAAGAATCCTAAAAATATACTAACTCAAGGGTTCCAACATAGGCTAAAATTTACATCCAGAGGCACAACAAAGACATGTAGGAATCTACTATGTAAGCGGGAAAGTGTCATCGCATGAATCATGCTAGAGTTACCTTAGTAGTCTCTTAATAGACCTCGACCCCCTAGTGATCCCTATGTGGCCACTAGTATCCTCTCGTACTGACAAGGCATACTATATAATGAAAAGTCGCAACCAAGCATTCTCTCTACTCCCATCCTAGTCTGTACTAGCACTTGAGGCATAGGCGAGAACATACAATTATCTTACTAGGTTCATTTTAATCCCCATTTAGTGTAATGTTTTCACTTATTAATACAAGTTACAATGAGTTACCCTGGTAGCCACTTAGGGCCCCAGCCCCCATTGCAAGCCACTTCCTAATACTACATATAGATAACCTACCCTAGGATCATGACATCACAAACCTACCCTAGGATCATGAAATCACAAATCACAAAATCATCTTAGTCCTATACAAGCGATTGGAAAGCATCAAAAGATAATCAAAATAATCACATCAGTTCTCTACAAGCAACTGAATAGCATCAAATGATAGATCAGAATATCCATCGGTTCTCAATGAGCAACCAGAATAAATCACAATACCCATCGGTTCTCAACGAGAAATCCAAAAGTATCTCAAAGTAATACTGATCGAAGACTCCAAAATGGTCAAGTCAAACATGTCATAAAATGACATCATCAAGATCAAAACAAACACTTTAGTCCCATCAAGGTGACTAGAAAGTAATCCAAGTATAACTAATCGATGACTCAAAAATGGTTAAGTCAAGTGTCTCATACACATAAATCTTAGCTTCACACAAAAACATTGAAGAGCATCAACGAACAGTAAATACAAACATCTCATAGAGCATACCATCACATTACCATGGTTGGGTTTTAAAAAGATCGAGATCAAATAACATCAACATGCCATCACATCTCATAACCCCCGAGCATTTGGTAGACATCCTATAACTGGTCAACAATCTAGTCAACCCCAAAACATGGATAGCATAAAGAAAACAAGATACAAACACATGTTTCAATTTGTTTTGTTTCACATGGTTAAGCCAAATATGAGGTTTCAATTTTCATTTCAAGTATATTTCAAGTGTATAAGATTCTTCGTTTAATCTCTAAGTCAACCCACTTATCTCTTCAAATAAAACATAGAATTATCCCTCCATTATTCTAAAACAATTTTCTAAAATAATGAAAAGATAATTATTTACTTATTTAAATAATTAAACTAGTTCCCATTGAATTTTAATAAAACCATTGCATTATTTTACTAAAATCAATGTTACTAATGATTAAATAAAACTCCATTAATCCCAAGTTATCAACTTTCAAATAAATAATTTACAATTTCCTTAGAATCAGTATTATCGATAATCAACACTACATAGCATAACTTAATTATCAATTAAATTTAATTAATTTACAATTAATTAATAATTATGCAATATCCATATTAACTTCTCAGAAATCGTCAGTTATTAATAAAATTATCAATAATTTTATTAATTAAAAAAAACTATATTTATATGCATTATAATAATAAAATCTATCAGTAAGTACCATTAAAATAATAATAAAATTTACATTGTTAAAAGTATTATTCAATAATAATAAATTAACTATTATAACTTTTTAATAGTTTATAATAACATATTCATTTTTCTAAAAAAACTTTGAAAACAAACCTTGTATTTAAATAAGACAAGGTATAAGAATGCTGCCGCCGACCTATATATTAGCCATGTAGCCTTTCTTTTAAACTCCCCCCACCAAATCGTAGGTACACTACGATTAATGCATCACTGAACATTGGAGGCACCGCTACGTAAATGAGGTAGGTGGGGGGAAATATTTAATTAATGAAAAATACACCAAAGACTCATAAAGTAAAATACGAAAACCCATCATAGCAAAACACATACAAAATTGAACTAAGGGGTTTTAATCATGAATTACGTCATCCGATGCATTCAGAGGATACTCAACTTAGATATTTGTCCTAATTTTCAATTAGGTCAAATGGCTTAAAGGTTTAGGATTTGGACTCAAGAATTTATCTCCCCTCTCTTACCATTGAGGTAATGTGATAGGGTATGCTCATCCTGGCAATTTAGGGAAGTCGATACTTGGTACCTGCAACCTACATAAAATCCACATATGTACATACATAATATATACTAAGCTAAATAGGCAATGGCAGGAAGTGGTGCATCGTGTAGATCTCGACTAGCAGGTGGCTACAACTCCCTTCCTTAACCACATCAAAAATGCCATACATAAAGAAAACAAACACGCACACCATACACATGCAAGTATGGGGTAAGTATCCATAAAAACACACTTGATAATAATCCATCTAACTAATCATCATCTTTAACTACAAACACTGTGATAATCATCATGCATACATGAAATATAAAGTACCAAGTAATCTCATCATATAATAAACTGAATGTAAAAACAATATCTGATAATCTCAAAATAATGCCACTAATCATAAGCATAAAATTGGCCTAAAAGGGTTCAACAATGACAACACAAATGCGAACTAAGGCAAACACTACATCTTCACAAAAGGGCTACAAGGCTCCCCTAATTAGGGCTCCACTTGGATTTCTAGGGCCAATAGCTCCTTTGTCTTAGACTTTCAACACCTTTGGCCTCAAGAAAAATTGATACATACGGCCCATGCTCAAGGATTTTTAGGGTCTTAGGGTGCGTATAGGCCGTACTACAAAAATAGCAAAATTGAGGGTTTGGTAGGGTTTTCTTGGCTGCCTGTTGTCCTCACTTTTAAGACACCTTCCACTATTCATCAAGACTCCTACTCCACAAGTTAGAACCTCCTCATATTCCTCTTCAATCCCTTAGAAGGGAAAGTCTTCATTCTTCAAGATTTGTTCTCAAGAGCTCTTTCTTTGTTGATAGTCCCTAGCCGGGCATTGCCTAGCTCACCTAGGGCTCGGTCAAAAAAATTATTTGCACTCACTTTTAGGGACCTTGCTCACATAATATAATACATTAGGGTCTATAGCCTTGAAATCTAGAAGACCATGGAATTTCCACGGTGGAGACAAGACTTACAACCCTTTCATGATATACAACTCCAAAACTGGCAGCAAACAGGTATCTTTGAAGAAATTTACAAAACCTTACAAAACTTGGTCACAAACTATAAATAATGCATGTAAAATGGAAAAAAAACAATAAGAAAACTAAAACATGCAATGAAATGATAATAGCCATGTGATTTGCCTCTAAACAAGATTAAAAATCAGTAAATTTTGTGCTGAAACAGTCACAGTCTGCTGCATACATTCCAACAGTACGGATTCGTACAAGAAATGAGTTGCCAACCCTTGATTAGGGTTCCTCCAAGCATAAATAGGTTTCTCCTTAGGTTAAAGGTAGGTTTTAGGGCCTTTTCAAAGCTTCTTTACAAAGTAGGTCTTTTAGCAACAATTGGAAAAAGGTGCTCAACAACTTTTAAAAATTGCAAGCAATTTTGGGACAATCTTAATTGCTTGGGTAGTCTTGTTTTGACTCACATTTCAAGACCATGCTATGCCTTCCCAAAACATCATTGGAGTGAAAATTTCACTATCTTGCCTCACCTAAGAATCCCCAAATTCATAATGACATCCCTTCCATAAGGTGGCAGATTTACATAACATTGCATTGTTCGTACACTTTGGTCTTCTAAACAAGTAGTCCACGTTGGAAGGTTCTTTTAATGCACACCCATGCTAAAATGCAATAAAAAATCCAAAATCAACCTTCTCCCAACAAAGATCTAAGAAGGATACCAACCCAAAGTCAAGGCACCATTCTTAATAGAGACCAAAGTGGAAACTTTAAGACCTATCCTAGCTTGGACACACAAGCATGAGCTAAATGCCCTTATTGTATTCACATACTTCTTTAGAGAAGTTCATCACACCAAAAATGATATGGTGGGAGCCTTGAAAGGGTTCTCCTGCACCACCTTCCAAGAGATTCTTCAACATCCTATGAGTGAAAATAATCTTCCAACATCCTATTACTGTATTTTCTTTGCAACAAAATGTTATTTGTTGATTTTCAGAAAACTCTTCACAAAGGGAAGTGGTTATGTTTCAAACCCATGAAATGACTATTAAGACAACCAAGAAGATCATTAACATCTTCCACTAACTCCATTTAGTGATAACATGCAACTATATAAGGTGTAATGACTCTCAAAACACTTATTGAGTCAAGTTATTAACAAAAACAACAAAAAAAGGAAAATCATTAGGACTAAGGCAATTTGGGTTTATAGGCGACCTCAAGTTCCTTGACCTTACAAACAAGGATTAACTTATTACATTAAAAATATAACATGTTGAAAATGATGTGTATGACCACACCTTTACCTTCTATCACGAGTCTCCATCATTGGATGAGATGACATATCTAGTTGCCATAGTCAAAGATCATTGCCCTATGGCATTTAGTGACTCTTAGGGATGATTCGTTTCGGCATGCTCGAAAAAATTTGGGCACTCAATAGGATGGGATGAGCTTGGGGCTAGTGTTTACCTAGCCACCCGAAGCTAACAAAATAGATAGTTCGATCCCACGATGAAAGGTGAGAGAGATTTGGCAGTTGGCAACTTTGTACTGGCCAACACTACAAGTTTCAACATCACCCAAGATGACATCACAAAATCAAAATGGAGTAAGATCACCAAGAAGTGAGAGAGATTATTGTAGGTCTTTGCAACATGGTCCTATAGGACCTAGAATCACATCCATACCTTGCATGAGCTTCGAGATATCCCCCATCAAAGATCGCTGCCCTATGGAATTTAGTGACCCTTAGGGACGTTTCAGTTTGGTGTGCTCGAGAATGTTGGAGCACTCAACAAGATGGGACAATCTTGGGGCTAGAGTTTACCCAACTACCCAAAGCTAACGAAACATACAGTTTGATCCCATGATGAATGGTGAGGGAGATTTGATAGCTGGTAACTTTGTACTGGCCAACACAACGAATTTCAGCATCACCCGAGATGGCATTGCAAAATCAAAATAGAGTAAGATATCCAAAAAGTGAGAGAATTTATTTTAGGTCTCTACAACATGGTCCTATAGGACCTAGACTTGCATCAATATCTTGCACGAGCTCTGAGATATGACCCATCAAAGATCACTATCCTATGGCATTTAGTGACCCTTATGGACGTTTTAGTTTGACATGCTTGAGAATGTTTGAGCCCTCAATGGGATGTAACAAGCTTGAGGCTAGGGTTTTTTCGGCCACCCAGAGCTAACAAAATAGATAGTTTGATCCCATGACAAATGGTGAGAGAGATTTGGCAGTTGGCAACTTTGTACTAGCCAACACTACGAGTTTCAACATCATTCAAGATGGTGTCACAAAATCAAAACAGAGTAAGATCTCCAAAAAGTGAGATATTTTATTATTTGTCTCTACAACACGATCCTATAGGAGCTAGAATCACATCCATACCTCACACAAGCTTCGAGATATGTGTCGTCAAAGATCGCTGCCCTAGTGACCCTTAAGGAAGTTTTGGTTTGACGTGCCCTAGAATGTTTGAGCACTCAACAAGATGGGACAAGCTTGGGGCTAAGGTTTACCTAGCCACCCAGAGCTAACGAAATAGACAATTTGATCCCATGATGAACAGTGAGGGAGATTTGGTAGTTGGAAACTTTGTACTGGCCAACACTACGAGTTTTAGCATCACTCGAGATGGCATCACAAAATCAAAATAGAGTAAGATCTCCAAAAAGTGAGAGACATTATTGTAGGTCTCTGCAACATGGTCCTATAGGACCTAGATGTTAGTGTAGTTTTTTAATTTTCCTATTTTGCTAGGTTTTTCTTACACTTTTAATAATCTCGCTTAGGTTAATAAAGCATGTCTTATTAGGTAAATGGTTGTGAGGTGTCACCTTCCTGCATGTGAGCATCCATTAGCTATCTTGGGAAGATACTTTTCTATCTTTAGTCCGATAGATGGTTGCTCCTCATTGGTTGGTGTTGCCACCTCCTCCCTCTTCGTAGCCTATATAAGCATGCTACCTGGCTTATATTTGCATCTCTTATTTTTGCATCCTCTTAATGCTATTTTGCTTCTAGCATTTGCATTACTCTCTTGGAGACTAACTCTGTGTTGCTATTTTGATTTTGTATCATTTGCATTCATAGTTCAGATATTTACTCTTTGCACTAGTTTTCTGGGTTATTAATCTGTTCAGATTCTAACATGGTATTAGAGCTTTTCTATGTGCAAGAGTAGATTTTAGTTTCCTTATTTGAGAGATTCGGGGGGGGGGGGCTAATAAATTTTATTTTAGTTTTTGAAAAATGAAGTATGCTCTTCTCTTGCATCTTTGGATGATCTTGAGAATCAAAAAAGTTTTGACAAAAATGATTTTTCTCTGGGGTTTCAATCTTAAATCTGACAACCAACTTGAATATTTGGAGTTTTCAATCAGTATTGCAGGTTCTAGCATGTCATTGATGGACTTAGGAAGCTGATCCAACATTTGCATGTCATATTTTGGTTGCTGGGGTCGTGTCTTGATTTTTAGAGCCATTTTTTACTGTTAAAGGTGTCTGATTTACACTACAGCAACATCTTTTGTACATCAACAAGAAAAATTCTTTCTGGGTTTTGTTTGCAGCCCCGAAAAACCATTTGGGTATCTTTTAGATTTTGCATGCAATCTATATATTTTGCAGGATCTAGCACGGAAAGCTACAACCGTACCCCTCTCCGTTGGCAGTCGCAAATTTGAACGCAGTTTTCAAATGTCTCGTTCTTGTTCATACGAACTTCTATTTTGATGATTCTTGTTATGACCTTGGCTATTGTTTTGTGCTCTATCCACTAGTGGAGTTGTTTTTTAATTTTCATGCATAAGTTTTTCAGAAATTGTAGATTCTTGGCCGTAACTATGCACAGTTCTCATTTTGAAAACTTCGGAGGATCATAACTTTCTCTATGACCTCGTATCGAGGCAATTCTTTTTTTGAAAGTGCATGATTTTTTGAGTAGATCATAGTGGTGCTATTTGTTTTTTTGATTATTGTACCCAAGTTTCACTTTCAACATATGCTCTTCATGAGGGTTTGTAATGCATTGAAATCAAGACCACTAAGTATTTCTTTCTAGTGGTAGTTGTAAATGCACTAAAATAAAGTGCCAAATCATATTTTTTTGGGAGGGTTCTTTGATTGAGTAAAAAGGGGGGGGGGGGGGCATTATCGTGGCTGGGTTCTCTTCTTTTTAGCATTTCTTCTCTGCATTTCTTCATCATGGATCAAACAAATATGCCCATCCTAAATCCATACAATTACTTTGAGTGGAAATCACGCATGACAATTCACTTAAGGAGAGCTAGATTAAATAGGATAACTATGGGACTTGAAACTGAACCTGCTAAAGATGAAGATAAGCCTAAGTGGTTTAACAAATGTGATGAGGCATATGGAACATTGTGTTTTTCTGTTTCTCCTAACTTGCTATTTCACATTCAGTCTTTGAATACACCAAATGAAGTATGGACAAAGCTAGAAACACTATTTGGCACACAAGATTCAATGAGGGCTTATATGTTGGAAAATGAATTAATTAGTTTAAGTCCAAAAAATTTCAACACAATCCAAGATTTCTTCACCAAATTGAAATCACTAACGCTGCAGTTAAAACAATGTGGAATTGAAAAGAAAGATGAACAACTAATTCTTAGTATTCTCTCTAAGGTAAGTTCAGAATATTCTGTGTTTGTCTCTACCTTCTATGCTACTAAAGGTGCACTTGGTACTCAATTCACCATGCCATCTCTAGATGATTTTACTGTCAATCTCACTCAAGAATAGGAAAAGCTAATCCAGATGGGCACTCTTAAGTACTCTAAGTCACATGCCTTAGCAGCCAACCAAGGCACAAAAGAACAAAAAGGACAAAGTAGTAACAACAATAGTAAGGATGAGAAACAAAATAATAGCGAGGAAAAGAAGGATCAGATACCAATTGCTTCAAAAGCAACTATTGATACCTCATCCTCTAAGGGCGATAAGCCTAAGAAAGAAAAGGTTAAATGTGCCTATTGTAAAAGACCCGGTCATGATGAACATAAATGTTTGAAGAAACAAATTGATCACTTGACATACATTCTTGAGAAGAATAATATTAGTGTTCCTGAGTCTATCAAATAAAGTTCTAATGAAGAGTCTAACAAGGCAAAAGAAAACAACAAAGGGAAAGGAAAGGGCAAGGCTCTTGTTGCAGTTGCTTCCTCACCATCCACTTGGGTTCTTGATTCGGGTGCTTCGCACCACATGGCTTCATCTAAGGAAGAACTTGCATCCTTGGAGCCATGTACTATGCCTTCTATTTTGATGGGTGATGACACTCCTATTGAGGTGTGTGGGAGAGGGTCTGTTGATGTGGGGGATGGCACATTCCATGATGTTCTTTGTGTACTTTCATTATCAACCAATCTTCTATCAATATACCAGATCACTCAAATAGGTTCAGGCAAGTGAGTTGAGTTCACTCCTGATTCAGTGGAGATACGTGAGTTGCATAGCGATTCTGTAGTTGCAGTTGGGAGAGCAGATCATCAGTCACGACTCTATCTATTTTCTCACTTTGTTCCTAATCCCCCTTCATCTATTTTTCTCACTCACTCTAATGATGTGAGTAAATTATGGCATGAGAGGTTTGGCCATCTTAACTTTCGCTATTTGCATCAGCTCAACCAGCAGAGCATGGTCACAGGTTTGCCTTTGGTTCAATTCTCAGGAGGTGTTTGCCAAGGTTGCATTCTTGGTAAGCATCCTAAGGAAAAGTTTGACAAAAGTAAGGGATGGAGAGCTTCACAGATACTAGAGTTAGTTCACAGTGATTTGGCTGGTCCATTTCAACATCCTTCTTTCAGTAGGGCCCGATATGTCCTCACATTCATTGATGACCTTTCTCGATATACATGGGTGTACTTTATCAAGTAGGAGTCAGAGGTATTTGATCATTTTCAAGACTTCAAAAATTTTGTAGAAAAGCAATCTGGGAAAGCCATCAAGGTTTTGTGCACAGACAATGGTGGTGAGTATGTCAACAATTGGTTTGAAAGATTTTGCACTTCAGAGGGGATTGATTTACAACATTTAGTTCCATACACTCCTCAACAAAATGGTGTTGCAAAATGGAAGAATAGATCCTTGAAGGAAATGGCAAACTGTATGATTCACTCTAGATCTCTTGCACCACAGTATTGGGCAGAAGTCATTAGCTGTGCTTGTTATATCCAAAACCGTGTTCCTCACCGAGCCTTGAAGGGAGTTACTCCTTTTGAAGCTTGGAGTAGTCGAAAACCATCTGTTAAGCACTTTAGAGTTTTTGGCTCCCTTGTATGGGCCCACATTCCTACAGAGAAATGTAAGGCCTTGGATCTGCAAAGTAGACCTTGCATATTTGTAGGTTATCCTGATGGTGTGAAGGGTTATCGATTGCTCCACCCTACTAAACATGAGTTATTCATTGAGAGGAGTGTTCAGTTTGAGGAGGGATCTTCAAGCTCGCCTTCTATCACTTCTTCAACTCCTTCTACCTTGACATTAGAGTCACTTGGAATACATGAGAGATCTTCTGATGAGTCAAATTCACCTGAACAGTCTTCTACCTCTACTTCTGATGTAGAAAGTGATTAAGAGAACTCACCTCCTTCCTCTCCTAGTCATCATTCTGAGGTTAATGATTCCCCTCCAGATTCTCCATCTTCCTGTCCACTTTGGGCTAGACAAACCTTGTAGTCTGCAGGTGATTGGGTTGGGGATCCATCAGACACCAGGTGAACTTGTTCACAATTCCAAGATGCTCCACATGTCTTCATTACTACTGCCTTAGATCCATAGTCCTTTCATGAGGCTTCTGGTATTCCTGAGTGGGATACAACTATGCAGGAAGAGTATAGTTCCTTGATGAGGAACCGCACTTGGGATCTTGTCCCTCTTCCTAAAGGAAGAAAACTTGTTCGATGTAAGTGGATCTATCAGACAAAATTTGCATCAGATGGGTCAGTTGATAAACACAAGGCTCGCTTGGTCGCCAAAGGATTCTCCCAGGTTCCTGGGATTGACTACTCTGAGACTTTTGTACCAGTTACCCGAATGAATTCCATTCAAATTGTTCTTGCCATTGCTACAGCTAATCATTGGGAAGTACATCAGATGGATGTGAAGAGTGCTTTTCTTCATGGTGACCTTCATGAGGAGATCTACATGGAACAACCACAGGGCTTCCTTCAGGATTCTTCACTTGTGTGCCATCTTTGAAAGTCTCTCTATGGCCTCAAACAAGCTCCTCAGGCTTGGTATGCCAAGATGGACTCCTTCCTTCTATCAGTTGGGTTCACTCGGTGCCATTCTGATCCTAATGTCTACATTTTGCAACAAGGTGATTCACTTCTATTTTTGGTTTTGTATGTTGATGACTTGCTGATCACAAGAAGTTCTTCACCCACCATTAAGGCTGTCAAAGTGGCCCTTCAGGACAATTTTTTGATGACTGAATTAGGCTTGTTGCATTACTTTCTCAGGATTGAGATCCTTTACTCTCCTTCTGGGATCACCATCACACAGTCCAAGTATGCTCTAGATTTACTCTCGAGGTTTCATATGGTTGACTGTAAGCCTACTCCAACTCCCTTCCTTTCTGGAGTCAAACTTGAGGCTCAATGTTCTTCTCCACTTGTTGATGGCACTTTGTACTGCCAACTTGTTGGGAGTCTCATTTATCTGACTCATACGAGACCTGACATCTCCTATGCTATAGGCATGGTCTCTCGATTCATGCAGGAGCCCCATGAGCTGCACTAAAAGTAGCCAATCGGATCCTTCACTACATTTAGGGTTGTCATAGTTGTGGGATTCACTACGCAGCAGGTATTGAGCTTGATTTGGTGGGCTACACACATTTAGATTGGGCAGGTGATTATGAGGATTGCAAGTCTACTTCAGGGTATAGCTTCTCACTTGGGTCAGGTCTTGTTTGTTGGTCGAGCAAAAAGCAGTCTGCTATTGCTCTATCTTCTACTGAGGCTAAGTATCGGGGGGTTGTAAATGCTGCCACTGATTTCATTTTGCTTCAACATCTTCTCATTGAGTTTGGTATCCAGATTAGATGGCCATCAGTCATATTTTGTGACAACCAGAGTGCCATTCAGATCTCACAGAATCTGGTTCATCATCAGTGGACCAAACACATAGAGGTCGACATGCACTACGTTCGGGAACTCATCCATGGTCATGTCATTGACCTTCGCTATTGTTCGACTTCCGAGCAAGTTGCTGATATCTTCACCAAACCCTTCATTGAGGGCAAGTTCCTTCATTTGCGAGCTTTGTTGGGGGTGCGGGATGCTTCATCTTTTGGGGGGGCCTCTTCCTCTCACTTGAAGTCCTGACTTTTTTTGGGGGGTCTCTTTTCTCTCTCTTTTGGGAAATCTTATGTACATGGGTACCTCATCAGGCTTGACTTGCCGAGACCCATTTCTACATCCACCTAAGCTTCGCTTATGGGGGGGTGTTAGTGTAGTTTTTTAATTTTCCTATTTTGCTAGGTTTTTCCTACACTTTTAATAATCTCGCTTAGGTTAATAAAACATGTCTTATTAGATGAATGGTTGTGAGGTGTCACCTTCCTACATGTGAGCATCCATTAGCTATCTTGGGAAGATACTTTGTTATCTTTAGTCTGATAGATGGTTGCTCCTCATTGGTTGGTGTTGCCACCTCCTCCCTCTTCCTAGCCTATATAAGCATGCTACCTGGCTTGTATTTGCATCTCTTATTTTTGCATCCTCTTAATGCTATTTTGTTTCTAGCATTTGCATTACTCTCTTGGAGACTAACTCTGTGTTGCTATTTTGATTTTTATCATTTTCATTTATAGTTTAGATATTTACTCTTTGCACTAGTTTTATGGGTTATTAATATTTTCAAATTCTAACACTAGAATCACATCTATACCTCACAGAAGCTCCGAGATATGCCCTATCAAAGATTGTTTCCCTATGGCATTTAGTGACCCTTAGGGACGTTTCAGTTAGATGTTCCCGAGAACGTTCAAGTACTCAACAGGATGGTACGAGCTTGGGGCTAGGGTTTACTTGGCCATCTGGAGCTAACAAAATAGAAAGTTTGATCCCACGACGAACGGTGAGGGAGATTTGGCAGTTGGCAAATTTATACTAGCCAACACTATGAGTTTTAGCATCACCCAAGATGGCATCAAAAATTAAAATGGAGTAAGATCTCCAAAAAGTGAGAGGGGTTATTGTAGGTCTCCGTAACATGGTCCTATAGGACCTAGAATCGTATCCATATCTCATACGAGCTCTAAGATATGCCCTATCAAAGATCACTGCCCTATGGCATTTAGTGACCCTTAGGGACATTTCAGTTTGGCATGCTCGAGAACATTTGAGTGTTGAACAGGATGGGACAAGATTGAGGCTAGGGTTTACCCGGCACCTAAAGCTAACAAAAAAAATAGTTCAATCCCATGACGAACGGTGAGGGAGATTTGGCAGTTGGCAACTTTGTACTAGCCAACACTACGAGTTTCAACATCACCTGAGATGGTGTCACAAAAATAAAATGAAGTAAGATCTCTAAAAAGTGAGAGAGGTTATTGTAGGTCTCTGCAACATAGTCCTATAGGACCTAGAATCACATCCATACCTCACATAAGCTCCAAGATTTGCCTCATCAAAGATCACTACTCTATGGCATTTAATGACCCTTAGGGATGTTTTGGTTCAACATGCCCGAGAACGTTCGAGCTCTCAACAGGATGGGACGAGCTTGGGGCTAGGGTTTACCTAGCTACCTAGAGCTAACATAATAGATAGCTTGATCCCATGACAAATGGTGAGGGAGATTTGGCAATTGGCAACTTTGTACTGGCCAACAGTATGAGTTTCAACATCACCCAAGATGGCATCACAAAATCAAAATGGAGTGAGATCTCCAAAAAATGAGAGAGGATATTGTAGGTCTCTGTAATACAGTCCTATAGGACCTAGAATCGCATCCATACCTCACACGAGCTCTGAGATATTCCCCATCAAAGATCACTTCCCTATGACATTTAGTGACCCTTAGGGACATTTCAGTTCAGCGTGCCTAAGAATGTTTGAGTGCTCAACAAAATTGGACAAGCTTGGGACTAGGGCTTACCTAGCCACCCAAAGCTAATGGAATAGACAGTTTGATCCCACAACCCTTTTCCCACTAAGTTGCAAATTTGAGCAACTTTTACAACTTTCAACAATGCAACTTTGCACAAAAAGTGCAATTTTTACATTTTTCACTTGATTCCACTTCTACAACTTGGAAAGGTTTGAAAACACTAAAATAACTTATTTCCAAATGCTCATCTTGTCACCAATTTCCAAACTCCTACCATTCACAAATCAACATGCTACAAGAGGTCAAATCCTTCATGGTACTTGACCTAAGGCTTGATTGGAAAAATCACAAAACACATCCTCCAATCTTGAAACCATGGAATCATAAAAAGGACCCTACTAACTACCATTTCCCAAGTGGGCATGAAATTTCAACCAAGTAAATTGTAGTTAGAGGCCTATTTTTGCTGTGTGCACCAAAATGCTATCCTAAAAACCTAGTTTCACTAAAAATGCATTTACTTGAGTTAGAAAACACATAGAATTATGAGACTAGAAGAAAAAAAAATTTGATTCAAATCTCTATCTCAAAAATCCATCACATTTGGTCTAAAAGTCTGTACATTTCATGCAGCGTGCAAACAATAGTAAAAATGACACGAAAATTGAATTTCTTTCTTTGCAACTTCTCCCAATCCATATATTAATGCCCTCCAGACCTAAAAAATGAGGTATATATATCTCCTATGTATATTTTAATGGTTTTAACCAATATTTTTATATTTATAATCCTTTTCCCCCTAAGTTACAAATTTGAGCAACTTTTACAACTTTCAACAATGCAACTTTGGACAAAAAGTGCAATTTTTACATTTTTCACTTGATTCCACTTCTAGGACTTGAAAAAGGTTCCAAAATACCTAAAACCAACTAAAAACAACTCAATCCTAGGATTTCTTGACCAAAAAAATTAAAAATCTCAAATTTTCCTAATGAGCAACTTTTGCTTATAAATTGCAAAAAGTGCCTTAAGCATACAAAATGGTGTCTTTCTTTGACAAGCATGGACTTCTCATCCAAGGGTTGTTTATTCTAGCCTAAGTAGTTTAAAAAAACATGAAAACCAAAATATAAACCAAGTTGCAAGAACCTATCAGCTTATCGGTTTCAAATTTGATATAACACCTAAATTGGAGGTTGATGTTTTTTCCTATTAGCATGCTGACAACTTTACCATGGTTTTCTATAATTCCATTAAATTATAGGAAATCTTGTGATGTATTTGAAGAGGCCCTTTGATACCTTTGTATGTCTCTATGAACTTTGTAAAAACCACTAGATTGGGATAGTATCTAAGATCATGGAGGGAACATTGCGTCTACTAATCCTATTTATCATTATGATGGTGTATATTAGCATGCATATCTTCAAATATTGTGTATTTTAGACTTGATGATCCCCTTGGTTATATCAATTGCGTCATATGAATAATCCACACCATTTTCCCATCAACTAGTCTCAAAACTCTAATTAGAGACTTGTACATTTGTACAATTCTTGTTCATATGAATAAAGATCTCACAAACTATATAAATATACCTTAAATGATTAGAAAACCTATCTCAACTTGCTCTATTAAAAAAAAATCATTGTTCCTTAGTGCTTTTTTGGATTTGGTCTTGTAATAAAAAATCTCCATATGGTCAAATTCAAAAATATTAAGAAACCATCAATATGGATTGTGGAAATTTCATGTATTCTTTTAATATTTATTTTCTCTTCTACAACCAAGGAGTTTGGAATGCAAAGAAATGGGTAGCAAACTTTGTCATTTTGGATAACATTCATTACTATCTATGAAGGAAGGTATCATATTGAACACACTTTTATGATTATAAATAAATTTTCTAATAGTTTGATCTCTCATCAATACATATTTAATTCATGGAATTTTATCAATGAATTCTAGCAAAAAGTGAAGAGAATGTTGTGCATATTAGATCCTAAAACTTATCTTCCATTAACCACATAATCTAATAAAGTGAAAAGTGTATGTATGTTTTGATATAGGCTTATGTAATGCATCTTAGATTTCATGAAAATTTGTGCCAAGATTATTTTTTAATCATGTAAGTCATTTTAGATGATATGATAACCTATCATATCCCACTCTTTATAGTGTTTAGCTAGTACATCTATTGCATCCTGAATTGCATCCCTCAACATTCTTTTCCAAAACATATCATGCAAGGGAGATTTAAACCCAAGACATGCAACTATAATTGCATCCATCATTTCTTTTCAATATAGAGACCTAACAAAATTATATGGTATACTAGAATTAAATAATATAAATAGTTTTTGTAGTTTACACATGAACATTAAGTTCCACTCTATACTCTAACGATAGGTGTGAACCAAGTTTAGTAAGAGGTGTGAACAAAACAATGTTTATGTCTCCTTTGTTAGGTCTATTTGATATACAAGAATGCAAACAAATTTGGAAAAGCTAGGACTTGACCAAATGACCCTAACAACTATTAAAACCTTCTAAGGATCACAAAAAGCCTATTTGCATTGAAAAACCACCAAAATTGCTTATTTTTGACCCATTGTAACAATTTGGCACTCTGACTTATAATGGCACCTAGAGCCCAATTGGCCTTACATTTTGGTCTTACTACAACATTCTTATTAATGTTCCAAATCCATAACTAGGACCACTATCCATTTGCCTTGGTGCCCTGCACCGGATTCCTTCAAGCAAAATGATGTAACCATCCCCTTTCTATTCTAACTGTGACTTAGGGATGAATTATTAACATGTATCATATGTAATTATGCATACTAATGCAGGGAATAGTCAAAGGATGTAGATGATTGGTGCAGAGTCCACAACCTTAATCCACCAAAGCCTTCTTAAGTGCCTAGTAGCACCCAACCCATTGCAAGATGCCAAACAAGGTTTCTAGCCTTTACTCAATGCTAACCTCTATCTCTTCAAGTGGCTTCCAATTCTCCAAGGTCTTACCCTCTCCCTAGGGTTCTTAGCAAACTTGGGCCAAAATAAGGCTTTAGGGACACTAGACCTCAACTAGGCCAAATAGTAAAAATTAGGAAAAATGCTTTCAGGGGTTCAAAAAAAGACTTTTTTTTTCATACTTAGTCCTATCCCATTTGAATTCATCCACTTTTAGGGTTCCCACACCACCAATAGACCTATTTACCAAATCTAGCCCTAGAAATCCTAGTAGGTCTATTTTTAATTTTCCAAGGTTAACTCCCAAAGTCCCCAAACAATGTGGCAAAAAAAAACCTTTTTGGATACCCTTTTCTAGACTCTTGAAGATTCCAAAGACTCATGGGCTGATCCTACTCCAGGATACCCAAACACCAACTAGATTCATAGTCCTAATAAGCCTAATTAGGTTGGCTTTCCAAGGAAAGTGTAAAGAGATGGAGTCATAGAATCAACACAACCACTTGGGACTCTTCCTCACCATGCCAAGAATCCATTCCACCCTTCACCTAGGTCATTACAACAAGTTTTAGAGTTTTACACCAATTTCTCTTCAAAACCAGGCTGAACACATGATGATGTTCAGCCTAGGGCCTACAAGGAAAAATAGTAAACCAACTTTTCTACCCCTAAAATTCTTCCATATGTAAGAATACACCCATAACCTACTTCCCACCAAATGGTATCAAGATCCAACCATTGGATTGCAAGTTAGAGGACCATAAGTGCAATCTAGTCAATTTACAAGCTTACCAAGGCAACCATCGGTAAAATGGCAATATCTTACACAAATGAATAGATCAAAACCTCAAAAAAAATGAAAATGAAAGATAATTAAAATATCTATCCAACCATATCAAATTTTACATGTGCCAATCTGTACACATCCATACAATAGTAAAACATAGGAAAATGGTAAAAAATCAGGTTTTTATTGCTTCAAAAGACATCAAATCCATACAACCATCACCCACTGAGGCCTGTACGGTCATATCATACATATATGATTCCATTCCAATAGTTATAACCACATTTAAAATGGTGGTTTTAAAACACACTTGGTTTCTCAACAAAATTATAGAGTTGTCAACATTTTTGCAATTTTGCTTGACAACTTTTGCAATTTTTAGCAAATTTCGACATCTTAACTCCTAGACACCTAAAACTTAACCCAATGACCCTAAGGACCTTTATAACCATCTAAGAAACATAAAATTCCTTTTTTCCTTGAAAAATCACCTATATTTCTCATTTTTGACCCCTTGGTTCAATTTGGCACTCTGGCTTATAATGACACCTAGAGTCCAATTGACCTTACATCTTGGGTCTTATTACATCATTTTGAAACCTTGTTCCTAATTAAAAAATAGGATGACACACATATATTTTCCTTGGTTCCTTGCACCAATGATCATCCAATTGGACAAGTTTGGAGTGCTTGGGTGCATGAAAATGCATTAAATTTGATGTCATAGGTATAATAGCGGGAGATCTGCCTAAAGGAGGCCATGGTTTTATGTAAAATAGTCAAATTAATCATCATAAAAATGGTGTAGGATCAACTAACAAGTCTTGAAAGTGATTTCTTAGTTAGATTTGAAGAGGCCCTAGTTTTTGGCCTTGTTTGGTGAGGGTTTCATAAAAAGCACATATAGAGAGTTGATGGATTCAATCCAATTGAAGAATCCTCACTTTAGGATCATATTAACATACTTTACTAAGTTGTATGGTTGGGGGATAATTATTCCATATAGTTCCTTTGTAAATGAAGGATTTTTTATGCCTAAAAAGTGGCCCATAGTGTAACATCAAATACTTGGTCCAAAAAAACCTTTCCTCATATTTTGATATGTTATAAAGAAGCCAAATAGGTATCCTAATATTTAATTTTTTTTTCTTTATGTTATGAAAAAATGTGGAGAAAAATGCAAGAGGACATCATTTGAGGGCTAATTGGGGCTTGTAGGCCTAGTAGGCTAGGATGATTGGTTTACCTTAGATATAGGCTCTTGGTATTTGGTAAACTAGTTATTTGAGATGTATTAGGGTATTCAAAACCATTATATTACTAAGAAGTCTTAGGATAGTTCATTTACCTAATTTGGGAAACTTAAGGTTGCATTCAAAAACCTTTGGGAAAACACATTGTTCGGAGTATTTTCTCATAGAACTTGGAAGGCTCCATCTTGCTCTACATCACTTTGCCTACACTTGTCTATAAAGAAGATATGTAATCATACCCTAAAGACTTGATTGCAAGTGTAGAAGAGATACAATATGTAATTGGCTCCTAGAGTTACATTACAAGTTGTAAGTTCAATACATGTTGATATGTAGTCAAGTCTTAAATACTTAACTATGATTGTGTTAAGAGGATGATATGTAATTAGGTCTTCAAGACTAGATTTTAGGGATGCAAGACTTAACCCTATGACATATGAAGATGCTTAAAGAGCTTGCAATCAATTCATAGAGACTTGAGTATAATACGTGCCTATCAACATAGAAGGATGACTTATTGGTTGGGTCTTAAGGCCTGCCAACCACTTAGGCACGAGAAAACTTGCAATCAAATTTTTGAGACCCAATTTCATTTTGTTAATGCATGTAACTTATGACTTGTAATTGATGTCAAGGACCTTGACTACATATGAGAACTACGAAAAACTATTCACATGTTGAGATTCAAATATCGACCTATACACTAGTAACTATGAGGATAATGCAAGGGCATTCAAAGACATAAAAAAATGGCCTAAGAGATGCAAGTGGTAGGGTACTAACAAGGTAGATCGGGAGAGTACAACCTACAAGAACAACCTGACAAGGTTTGACAACCCAAACAAGGCCCAAGACCCCACACTTGCACCTTGACAACAAATATTGCTTAATATAAAAATCCTACACCAAACATGGAACCAAGAACTTAGACTCAAGAAATGATGTTCTTACATCAAAATAGGCATATCGACTAGAATTAAAGACCCCAAACTGAGAAAAGGACATAGTTCCTTCATTAACCTCTTGGATTCCTAGTAGCTCAAGGAATGAGACTTAGGTCTAAAATTTGTACACTTAGCATGAAAATAAAAGACTAACACCAAGATTAGTTCCTATTTCTAATGTATTATTAGATTCCAAAGTGGAGAGATCCCATTAGCAAGAAAATTGTCAAAACCTACGGGGACAACATTTAGATACAAGGGCTAATTAGGCCACATTTACAAAGGAGGTACCATTTAAACATGTGCTAAAAACATGAGACCAATTGGAGATGTTGAGGAATGATCCAAATATGTTGATTACCAAGTTACAAACTATAATATGGAGTTTTGAGGCCTCAAAATGCTGGGACAATAGGTTTGTGTATTGATGAAATAATATGTGCATTCTTCAATTTACTTGCTTCATATGTTCTTTACTCTTTTCTATCCCCGCCTATATAATTCAAATTTCTACTACATGCAAAATACTTTCTAAGACTTCCAACTTGTTAAATGGGCTATCCCTTAGCAATTCCATGCTAGGGATCCTTCCCTAAGCTAGAGACTTATCTCTTAAGTTGCTCATTGCTCTATGGTAAGGTATGCCTTGACTTTTAGGCCAATTAGTGAATCATCCAAACACATTGTGACTTCCTATACCCTAGATAACACACCTAGGTCTAATGACCCTTATTGATGTAGAGCACACAGCCTACTTTTGCCACTTGGTTCTTAAACCTCTAAGGGTACCCAAACCCACTTCAGGGTGATGTCTTGGTTACTAGCCTTTGCCAAATGATGAACTTTACTTATCCAAGTGGACTCCACTCTCCTAAGGTCCTTCCTTTTTCCTATGGCTCTTGGCAAACTTGGATCAAAATATGGCTTTAGGGACACTTGCCCTCAACTAGGCCAATTAAGGCAAAACAAGTAAAAAGGTTTCAAGACTTCAAACTTTGACTTCATTCAACATTTCTAGGACTAAACCACTAGGATTCATGCACTTTCAGGGCCCCAAAACATTCAAAGGATCAATATCCCTAACTTAGGCCTAGAAATCCTAGTAGGTGTAAATTTAGTTTTCCTTGGCAAACTTCCAAACTTTCCAAAGGACAAGGCCAACTTAAAACCTTTTCAAATACCTTTTACCTATTTCTTGAAGACTCAATGAATTATCAATTATCTTTGGATTAAAATATTACACAAATGTAAAAAATGTTAGATTTTTAAGATAGATATCAATTTTAAACAACATATAAAATGACACTAGCTTTTTATGTAGAATTACCCATCTCAAATGAAAACAACAAATAAGTTCTACCCAAAAAACAAACACCTGAATTATCTAAACAAATTATTACATAAAATATACTATTTAGATGAAACCATGAATGATGATAATGTACCTAGATTGACATGCACGTCATCATCAACTTTAACATAGAAATCAACATCCCATTTAGCAAGTGCTATAGAGATGTAGATCTTGATCTTTGCTAAGAGCTGATAGTAGCCTTCAACATGTTCAAATCTAAGGAAATCATTATGCTCTGCATCTTCTTCTTCAATTGCATGATCCAAAATGCCACCTGGTGTAGCACTATGCCCAATCACAAACCTTATCACTATCCCCTTCTCCTCCTCTAACTTCTTCAGCTTTGCCCCTGCCATTCTCATTTCCCATTTCCCATTTTATTCATGGGCTTCAAACAAGACATAGTAATATTCAAATTAAAAAACTTACAATTGTTACAAGTGTTTTAATTGAGTATAGTTGTTGACCTTGTGGCATCCAAGTGTGTCAGACAAAATCACGTCGTTTTCTACTGCTAAAAGTAGTGTTGATTCCCACCACAAAAAAATTCTTTTTTGGAAAAAGATTTATTTTCTTTCTCCACTCCATTTATCTTCATTCCACTCGCAACTCTTTCTGCTCCTAATTCCATTTCCAGTAAAGATATCGTTTTGTCTAATGACCTGCATCACTCATGCCCCTTTATATTCTTCAAATGAATCTTAAAACTATCCATTACAATACCACTTATCCCAATAGATTTAGCTAATTTAAAATTCTCATACATTTATATATATATCTTAGATGATAACACATCAAAATTCAATCTAGCATTATAAGATGGGTTTTATAAGTTTATGATTCGAAAATAAATTTTTTTTGGAGTTTATCTAAAATAATTATAGATGACAAAACAAATAAAAGATAAAAGTATGTTAGTCATAATATCATTATTGGTAACAATGTTCGAAATGCAAAGAATTATTTGTTTGAGCTTCTAGCAATTAGCAAGCGGCTTACTGAATGACTTGATGAGTCTTGGAAACTTCTACCATTATATCCTCGCTTTTGCTAGTTTCAAGTTTCTAGTTCCATGCACACAATCATGACTTTACATCACAAAGCATTCACATTCTAAAAAATTTCATGTCCTTTCATTACATTTTGATCTAAAATTTTTTTTCTAAACTTTCACTTATTCAAATGACTAATTTGAAAATGGGTCCTATTTAATAATCTAATATAAATTCAAATAATGTATCTAGATTCTAAACAAATCAAAACATAAAATCTATGATTTAAACTTATCTCATCACTTACACATAATAACAATACCCACTTTTTCATGTGGCTAGTCTTGGGGGAGAGGTTGCAACATTGTATTTGGATCCAATTGATCACTCTTTCTCTCTCTCCCTCTCTCCCTATTTAATCTAATGAACCAACTGGATCTGCTCTACATTTTAATATCTCAAGTATTGCCTCGTGGTCTAACTTGAGAACTTTCCAAAGAATCTTATTATGTGGTTTACCACCATATTTTATCAAGTGGAAATTTGATGTGATAAAAAGTTCAAATAATGAAAAATATTCCTCTCTGTTTGCCAATCCTTGAATAACCACAAGTTAGAGTTCTTCATAGAATATCGTCTAAGCCATGTGTTGGTTACAACCACCGCACTAATATGGTATTCTAAACCTTCACCATCTATAACCAAGTGATCCAATTTTTGTTTGGCTTGGAAACAATGATACAAATAATAATATATCCCTACTTCATTGTCTTCAGGTGCAATAACAACAAAAACATGGCCTACAGTGACAAATGTACAAAATGCGGTCATTAATTCAAAAAATACTTAGGTAAAAGTTATAAAGTTACATATTGAAATTACAAAGATAAATATATATATAACTAGGTTGACCTAGATCAGAAAAGCAGTCAAAGTCAATGGATGAATCCATCTCTACCATTTCCAATGCTTTCGGGGGATGATAGGTGTCAATTGGGTCCAAAACTCATATATCCCATTTGTACACCCATTCAGTTGACTCACAGTCATCCCAATTTCCCTCTACACATGATGGACAATAGCATGCCATTTTTCGTATGTGGATACTCCATGAACCTGTATCAAAGCTTCTAAAAGAGTGCAACTCACTGGATCCTGTTAGTGTGCAACAATCCTCATATGGTGCAATGTTAGTATTATCTATCAACCAAAAAAATCTACAAACCGTAGACTCACCTTCCTTACCTGGACCCATTGTAGCGTTACACCACTGGATGATGGATTTTGCATCTGTCAATATTGCTCCATCTTTGTACTTTAGTTCTTAATGAGCTAAGGCTCTTTTGATGCATGTCCCTGCACCATCGTGCTCTCTCTTTCCATGACCAGCCTCTGTGAAATTCCACATATATTGAATTCTACACAATCTGTGCATCTTGCTCAACCAATAGAACATCCGTGCATTCTTGAATTGAGATGCGCAATTGTCTGACCAAATAATGTGTTGATGATATGTTATGCCCCTGTTAGCCAAATCTCCATAAAATAGTTGAAAACAACCATGTACAAACTCTTTAGAATGTGGTCAATCATTGCTGATGTAAAAATGGTACTCCCTCAAAATCTTCCTATTATCCTGTGTACTTGTAGGTGAATGCATGAATGTTATGTGAACAAATATGAAAACCTATTGAGAAGTATAATACTTTGTTTGCACCACAATTTGTGGTTATAGTGTGTAGTTCTTTGTGAAGTCTACAACCAAAACAATGGTATCCAATGGAAATGTATACTTGCACAACTTGAATTGCAAATTCAGCCATCAAGCTCTATGTGTATGCCTTGCATACTCACAAATAATATTTTCATGAAAAATATTCATGAACTCATACTAGAATCTTTTCAATGACTAAATCATATCTTTTATCCTATTTCCCATCTTTTGGAGCATATGTCACCATCTTAAATTTTTCATAACCTACTATTTTATTTCCAATTGCATGTGTACTATCCATATGTTCACAAGTTGATAAAAGTTGCAAAGAACCACAAAATAAGTATGTACCATCCAAGCATGATGTCTTGTAAAAGTGTTGGTTGTCCCCTATTTCACATAAAATGTTGGATATGAATTCTCTTGAAAATCTTGGTGGCTCATTCATGTCACAAACTTGCAAAATAAACTTAGAATGAAAAAACACACATATATGCCTAAAAACATCAAAATGGTTAGAAAATTTAATATGTATCCTACAACAACAAGTTGTGTGCGTGTGATATATCTTCACATAAAAAGGTTTACCCATCTAAAAAAATCTTTGACTTATTCATATTTGAGGATACATACCAATAAATTTTGCAAAAAATTGTGTCTAAGTTGAGTCCAAAAAATGTTTCACATGTGGGTTGCGATTTTGGCTACTAGTCCTCCTTCTTACAACATCTCTTTGATTAGGGGAAACAAGTGTGTTATTTTTCCAAAAATCTCCAATCAATGATTTCAAAGCTTCACTAATTTTTTTATCCTTTCACGGTAGTCTACCGCTAAATGTCCATAACTCATTTTTTGTTGGATCTTCCAATCTCTCATGCCTTAGCATGGCTATCCTTAGAGTACCTCTACCAATTTTTAATGTTTTTCTTGTCTTTCTCATGAGTCGAGCTTTCTTCATTTGGGTACTTACTATTGTTAATGTAAATACTTGTCTTGTGATATTACTATCTTTGGTGCGTGATTTATAATCCATTTTTTCATAAGCACTCTTTAGATTCTTTACAATACTTTTTCCTTTTGAATCATCCATCATTCTTAGCCCAAAAATCTTCATGGTAGGCCTAAATTTCAAATTCTTCATCATTTCAATAAATAATTGGCATTGACCTATAATATTTAATTCTTCAAAGAATAATCTCCACATACAATTAACTTTTTTTTGACAAGTACACTTGCTAATCTTATTAGGCATTGATTTCAAAATGTTAGTATCAATATCAATCAAATATTTTGGTCTTCTAAAACGAATTCTAGAAGGTGTTATAATCTTTTCCACTCTCTCAACATTTTGAACATCAACATAAGATTGAGTATTTTGCATATCTTGAACCAAAGATGATGTGCTTTGGCAATAAGATTCAAAAGATGGAATATCACCTACTTGATATCTTGATGGTGTGCCTTCAACATGACATGATGGAGTGTGGACATCATCGGATCTACAAATTAGCATCTCTTCAACATGAGAGGATGATATGACTCCAACATTGGAAGATGGTGTAGCTTCACAATTCAATTGTCTTCATGAGCGTAACAGTCTCATTCATTCTCTTTGTCTTTCCAATTCTTCCTCTTTGTTTCTTTGTATCAGTGGTTCTTGTTCCTCTTCAAAAGTCAATTCTTCATTATTGCTTTGCAATTTTCTTTGTTCACGTAGTAGTTTCATTTTATCTCTTTTATTTGCCAAATCTGCCTCCCTCTCTTCCTTTGTTTGAGTTTTTGATTTTTTCCTTAGCATGATGATGAATTCTATATGTCAAATTATTCAAACATTTGAATTACTTACAATTTTTAAATTACAAATCATTCAAATACATATAAAAATTACAATTATTTCAATGAATACACAATATATATCAAACAACTTGCTAAATTTCTAACCATTTCCAAATAACAATTCATTCAAACATATGAATTTCAATGAATTTATTATATATTAAACAACATGTCAAATTATAATCAAATTTGTCTCTATATATCAACAAACAATATTTAAAAAAGACTATAAGTTAACCTTTTCTATAGACAGAGTATTCAAAAAGCCTTCAAATAGCCTATCTAATGATTGAATTTGGTGTTTGCTAGCTTCAAAAAGTCTTCAAATAGTGTTTGCTAACTTCTAACAACTTGAAACCTATGTTTTCTATTGGAGCAATAGAATGCACAACAGACAAAAAGCAGAATATGGATCAAAAAGGACCCAAACTTACTTTATGACCATTTTTTGGTGATTTTAAATAGTGCCTATGTGAAAATAAATCTCTACCTATCCCACCATCCCCCATCCCCTACTCTCTCTCTCTCCCCCTACTCTCTCTCTCACTCTCTCTCCTCTCCCATCCTTATTCTCTCTCTCTCTCTCTCTCTCTCTCTCTCTCTCTCTCTCTCCCTCTCCCATTGCCTACTCCCTCTCTCTCTCTCTCTCTCTCTCTCTCCCATACCCTACTCTCTCACTCTCTATCCTCTCCCATCCCCTACTCTCTCTCTCTCTCGCTCTCTCTCTCCTCTCCCATCCCCTACTCTCTCTCTCTCTCTTGCTCTCTCTCCTCTCCCATCCCCTACTCTCTCTCGCTCTCCCTCTCCCACCACCTACACTCTCTCACCCTCTCTTCTCTCCCATCCTCTACTCTCTCTGTCTCACACACTCCCATCCCCCATCTCTCTCCCATTGCCTACTCTCTCTCTCTCTCCTCTCCCATCCCCTACTCCCTTTCTCCCTCTCTCCCTACTCTCTCTCCCCTCTCCCATCCCCTACTATCTGTCTCTCTCCCTCTCCCTCCCCCACTGCCTACTCTCTCTCTCTCCCATCCCTTACTCTCTCTCACCCTCTCTCCTCTCCCATCCCCTACTCTCTCTTGTTCTCCCTCTCCTAATCCCTTTCCCACCTCCTACTCTCTCTCTCTCTCATCCCCTACTCTCTCTCACTCTCTCTCTCGCTCTCCCTCTCCTACTCCCTCTCCCATCCCCTATTCTCTCTCTCTCTCTCACTCACACACTCTCATCCTCCTCCTCTCTCTTTCTCTAGCTCTCCCTCTCCCACTCCCTCTCCCACTGCCTACTCTCTCTCTCTCTCTCCCATACCCTACTCTCACTCTCACTCTCTCCCATCTCATTCTCTCTCTTTTCCACCCCCTACTCTCTCCCATTCCCTACTCTCTCTTACACACACTCCCATCCCCCCCTCTCTCTCTCTCCCTCTTCCACTCCCTCTCCCACCACTTACTCTCTCTCTCTCTCTCTCTCTCTCCCTCCCTCCCTCCCATCCGCTACTCTCTCTCTCTCTCTTAGGCTACTCTCTCTCTCCCCTCTCCCATCCCCTACTCTCTCTCTTTCACAAACACACACTCCCATACCCCCTCTCTCTCTCTCCTCTCCCATCCCCTACTCTCTAGATATCTCACATGCACTCCCATCCCCCCTCTCTCTCTTCCTCTCCCACTCCCTCTCCCACCACCTACTATCTCTCTCTCTCTCACTTTCTCTCTCCCCCTCTCTACTCTCTCTCTCTCCTATCCCCTACTCTCAATCTCTCTCTCCCATCCCCTACTCTCTCTCACACTCCCTCCCATCCCCTACTCCCACTCTCTCTCTCTCTCTCTCTCTCTCTCTCTCTCTCTCTCTCTCTCTCTCTCTCTCTCCCATCCCATTCTCTATCTCTACCACCCCTACTCTCTCTCAGACTCACACTCTCTCCCGTTCCCTACTCTCTCTCTTACACACACTCTCATCCCCCCTCTCTCTCCCTCTTCCACTCCCTCTCCCACCACCTACTCTCTCCCATTCGCTACTCTCTCTCTCTCTCTCTCTCGGGCTACTCTCTCTCCCCCTCTCCCATCCCCTACTCTCTCTCTTCCACAGACACACACTCCCATCCCCCATCTCTCTCTCCTCTCCCATCCCCTACTCTCTAGATCTCTCTCACACACTCCCATCCCCCCCTTTCTCCCTCTCCCACTCCCTCTCCCATTGCCTACTATCTCTCTCACTCTCTCTCTCTCCTTCTCTACTCTCTCTCTCTCTCTCTCTCCCATCCCCTACTCTCACTCTCTCTCTCCCATCCCCTACTCTCTCTCACACTCTATCCCATCCCATCCCCTACTCTCACTCTCTCTCCCATCCCATACTCTCTCTGCCACCCCCACTCTGTCTCACACTCTCACACTCTCTCCCATCCCCTACTCTCTCTCTCTTACACACATTTCCCCCCCTCTCTCTCTCCTACTCCCGCTTCCACTGCCTACTCTCTCTCCCCCATCCCCTACTCTCTCTCTCCCCTCTCCAAACCCCTACTCTCTCCCCCCATCCCCTACTCTCTCTCCCTCTCTACTCTCTCTCTCTCCCATCCCCTACTCTCACTCTCTTTCTCTCTCCCATCCCCTACTCTCTCTCTTACACACACTCCCATCCCCCCTCTCTCTCCCTCTCCCACTCCCTCTCCCATTGCCTACTCTCTCTCTCTCTCTCCCATCCCCTACTCCCTCTCTCTCTCTCTCCCTCTCTCCCCCCCTCTCCCATCCCCTACTCTCTCTCTTTCGCACACCCACACACTCCCATCCCCCCCCTCTCTCTCCTCTCCCATCCCCTACTCTCTAGATCTCTCTCACACACTCCCATCACCCCTCTCTCTCTCCCTCTCCCGCTCCCTCTCCCACCACCTTTTGTCTCTCTCTCTCACTCTTTCCCTCTCTACTCTCTCTCTCTCTCTCTCCCATCCCCTACTCTCACACACACACTCTCTCTCCCATACCCTACTCTCTTTTCCACCCCTACTCTATCTCACACTCTCACACTCTCTCCCATCCCCTACTCTCTCTCTTACACACACTCCCATCCCCACTCTCTCTCCCTCTCCCACTCTCTCTCCCACCACCTACTTTCTCTCTCTCATCCCTTACTCTCTCTATCTCTCTCTCCCCTCTTCCATCCCCTACTCTCTCTCTTTCACACACACACCCATCCCTCCCCTCTCTCTCCCCTCTCCCATCCCCTACTCTGTCTCTCACTTGCTTTCCCATCGCCTACTCTCTCTCTCTCACTCTCACTCTCTCTATCTCACTCACTCTCACTCTCTTCCTCTCTACTCTCTCTCTGCCACCCCCTACTCTCTCTCACATTTTCACACTCTCTCTCCCATCCCCTCTCTCTCTCTCTCTCACACACACACATTTCTATCCCCCCCTCTCTCTCCCTCTCCCACTCCCTCTCCCACTGCCTACTCTCTCTCCCATCCCCTACTCTCTCTCTCTCTCTCGGGCTACTCTCTCCCCCCCTCTCACATCCCCTACTCTCTCTCTTTCACACACACACACCCACACACTCCCAATCCCTCTCTCTCTCCTCTCCCATCTCCTACTCTCTCCCCTCTCCCATCCCCTACTCTCTCTCTCACTTGCACACTCTCATCCTCCTCCTCCTCTCTCTCTCTCTCTCTCTCTCTCTCTCTCTCTCTCTCTCTCTCTCCTCCCTCTCACACTCCCTCTCCCACCGCCTACTCTCTCTCTCTCCCATCCCCTACTCTCACTCAATCTCTCTCCCATCCCCTACTCTCTCTCTGCCACCCCCTACTCTCTCTCTCTTTCACACTCTCTCCCATCCCCTACTATCACTCTCTCTCTCCCATCCCACACTCTCTCTTTGCCACCCCCTACTCTCTCTCTCATCCCCTACTCTCTCTCTTACACACACTCTCATCCCCCTCTCCCTCTCTCTCCCTCTCTGACTCCCTCTCCCACTACCTACTCTCTCTCTCTTTCTCACTATCTCTCTCCCATCCCCTACTCTCTCTCTTTCACAGACACACACTCCCATCCCCCCTCTCTCTCTAGATCTCTCACACATACTCCCATCACCTCCTCTCTCTCCCTCTTCCACTCAATCTCCCACCACCTACTCTCTTCCTCTCTACTCTCTCTCTATGCCACCCCTATTCTCTCTCACACTCTCTCTCATGCCCTACTCTCTCTCTTACACACACTCCCATCCCCCCCTCTCTCCCTCTCCCACTGCCTACTCTCTCTCTCTCTCAAGCTACTCTCTCTCTCTCCCCTCTCCCATCCCCTACTCTCTCTCTTTCACACACACACACACACACACACTCCCATCCCCCCTTTCTCTCCCCTCTCCCATACCCTACTCTCTCTCTCTCTCTCACATGCACTCCCATCCTCCTCTCTCTCTTTCTCTCCCTCTCCCACTCCGTCTCCCACCACCTACTCTTTGTTTCTCTCCCCCATCCCATACTCTCTCTGCCACTCGTACTCTCTCTCTCTCTCATTTCCTCTCTCTCCCATCCCCTACTCTCTCCCCTGTCCTATCCTGCCACCCCTACTCTCTCTCACACTCTCACACTCTCTCCCATGCCCCACTCTCTCTCTCTCTCATACACTCCCATAATCCTCTTTCTCTCTCTCTCGGTCTCTCTCCCACTGCTACTCTCTCTCTGCCATCACCTACTCTCAATCTCTCTCTCTCTCTCCCATCCCGTACTCTCTCTGCCACCCCTACTCTCTCACACACACTTCCTCTCTCTCCCATCCCCTACTCTCAATCTCTCTCTCCCATCCCGTACTCTCTCTTTGCCACCCCTATTCTCTCTTACACTTCCTCTCTCTCCCATCTCGTACTCTCTCTGCCACTCGTACTCTCTCTCTCTCTCTCACTTCCTCTCTCTCCCATCCCCTACTTTCTCTCTCTCTCTCTCTCTCTCTCTCTCTCTCTCTCTCTCACACACACACACACACACACACACACACACACATCCCCCCCTCTCTCACTCTCTCTCTCACTCTCGCTCTACCTCTCTTCTTCTTTCTTTATGCACTATTTAGGTCTCAAAAGTGCATGCACACTAAAGTACACATGTGGTATTAAGACTCAAATTTAAAAAGCTCTAAATAGCATGTGTGCACTATAGGGCACACACGCCATTCAAACCTTTGCATCCTACCAAGCCTACAACTTAGTTTTTCCTTGGGGATCAAACCCAAAGGTTTGGAGTTTGTAAACTGGCCTGAGATGTGTTTTGCTGCAAACATACAAAAAATGATTGATTTTTCTTGTGTACTCTCCTTCAAGATTCCTCGTGGTTGAGCATCAATAAGATTAGGTTACATTACATTGTAGGTCTCTGTGTTAGCTATATAACCATATAATTTTTTTTATTTGGACTATTTCAAGCCTTTCATCTATAATTTCTTTTGAATGTATGTCAATTTTTGTCAAAAACCAACATGTACTAATTGGGCTATAGATTTTAGCTCATTCATTGAATTTTGCAACAACTTAGTTTTTTAGAAACTGGACTCCATTCTACACACTTTGAAAAAAAGAAGTTTTCATTTTAGATTAGTTTTCAATCATTTCTAGGGGGAGCACACAAATATTTCATGTTTTTGGGATGTGTCTAGTTAAAAAATTTATTAAAAAAATAAACATTATAAAATTACCCAAAAAATTTAGGATAAACTACATAGTGTTAAGTAGCTTTTGACTAGATCGATTAAAGAATTTCAAAAAAAAGTTAAAATTTTAGAGGGGCCACACTTTGTACTGTGTTATGTTTTTTTGGAATAAACAGTACCACTTTCTGTAGCCCCCTTTTTTGAGGACCTAAAACTAAACCATTTTGAAAAAAAATTAGTAGTTTAGAAACTAGATACAAAGGACTACTACTTTTTCTTTTGTCATATCTTAAAATTTTGAGCGCAACTATCTTCAGATTCTTGTTGAAGTTTAGAAATTGTTGATTTCAAAAAAAAGGTGTCTACTTATACCCCCCTTTTGGCACCACAACTTGGTGCACTTACCCAACTCACCTTAGGGTTCAAGGAACAAACCCACAAATCCTTTCATCTGTAAGTGTATTTACCTTATATTTTGACCATGACTCATCCTCATGGTGAGTTTGTGGGTCTTGTGCCATATCCTACAAAATCAACACCAATGTCACTTCATTTTGTGGATGTCAATTCACTCACGCATTCATTTCTTTTGTCTTCATCCAGAGTGTGTTCCATAATCAAAAGTTTTAGGAGATACCAATCCAAGAAAGATTCCTTAAATCTCATAGGCCTCTATTACTCAACAAAAATCCATACAAATGGTCTTATTTTTGTCCCTTCAATTTTCTTAATTGTAGTTTCTTGTTCCCCCATCATCAATCCTCATTATGGGATTGAGATTTGCAAAATTTCCTCCATGCCAAGTCTTGAATTGGTTGGCACCGACTTCTCCATCACAAACCTTATGCTTGATTTTCTCTCACCTAGTTGAAGACCCACACTATTGTCATTGAAAAATGTACATGTTTATTCTATACCTATTCTTAACCTTATAAAATATTCCCTCCTAGAAAAATCTCCACAAATTGTTTGAGCAATTTATGTCAAAACTCAAACATCTGGACCATGCATTATTTCTTGGTTACCCCATGAAATGGGTGTTGTTGGTTCTTTCAAGTGAGGGCAAAGGATGAATCCATGCTTCCAGGATGCTCCAATCAAAACACTTCCTTTGTGAAAAGAAATTCATTAAAAAGGATGAAAATCGACTATGCCTAAAAGTGTATTGAGTGTTGGAATGATTACACTTCCCACCCCTTGTTTAATGTTTGAATGTGACACACATCACAACATTAATTAATCACCCCCTTATTATCTCTTCCTTTGAAATTTGTTCCTCAAATTTATGTGGGTTTAGAACTTGACAATTTTCAATCCTACACACCTCTATAGTTTAAATCCCAATTGAACGTTTGATCTGCTTCATTGTTACCCTCTCTTTTGAAGTGTGTGATTTTGAAATCCTCTAGTGAATTCATCTCTTGGCTAATGTTGTTGATATATTTTTGGAGATACTCACTTCTAATGAGCCTTTGATGATAACCTTAATAATTATAAGGGAATCTCCCTCCACATGTAGTTTTGACACCACAAATTGCCAGCAAGGTTGCCTTTGCTTCTACAACATTATTGGTACCTTCCTATAACCTTTTTCCCCCAAGTGCAATAAGGTCACCAATTTTATCTTTGATGATAAAACCTACCCCTAAGAGTCTGGGATTCCCTTTCAAAGCTTGATCAACATTACAATTCCACCCCCCTTCAAGTGGCCTTTCCCATGTCATTAATTTCCTAGGAATATAAGTGCTATCAACCTCACTAATTTACAAGATGGATTTTAATACTTGACCAGACCATTTGTAATCTTTGATCAACACAAGTGAACAAGGTAGAGTTCTTGTCTGATATTGAGGTTGCAACACTAGTGGTTTCCTGGATTGCTTGGCTGATCCTCAGTAGAAGTCTTTCCAAAGTTTATATTTTTTCTTGGAAGATTATTTGATTGTAGTCTTTTCAGATTCTACAAACCACTATTGAAGGACTTAAATTCCATGCATAATGTAACATGGATTTCTCCGGTGCTAAAGGCCAAGAGTGAACAAGTTGCTTCAGGTTGTGTTGCAGTGGGTCATGCTAGTCAAGTTTAGATTGATGCATTGGCCAATAGGCTTGGGTCATTTTGTATGAAAAATTAAATGGTCTACATTTTCTTCTACTTCTTCACATAGGACACACTTTAAAGGCCCCATAATACCCAATCTCCAATGCCTTTCTTTTGTAAGTATTCATCCTCTAAAGGAGAACCATGTAAAAGATCCCTCCTTTGGCAAATGTTCTTTTCCCCAAAAAAGGTGAGTAGGATAATCATGTAACTCAACTACATTTTCTAAAAGAATATACCCAATATTTACTGAATAAGATCCATTCTTATTTGCAACCCATATAATTTTGTCAGATTTTCTGCTCCACATTATTGGTCATGATTAAAAAAGATTTTGGAGTCTAACTTGAAGTTGTTCAAGTACATTTAATTTATGAATTTTTTTTATGATCTAAACCTCCTTGAAAAATCATCTCAAATTTTAATGTAGCAAACCAACTTATTGCCCCAATTTGTTTTACACCATTTTTTTACTTGAGTCCAATCTATAGTTTCAGAAATGTTTCCATAATCACTCTAAGAGTCCTCCTAGAAGGAGGAAAATTCACCATGTCCTACTTTCCATGATAAATGGTCTATTATTACATGTCTACAAGAGATCATAAAATTCTAGATGGCTGAACCTTTAGGAGGATTTTTGATTGTCAGTATCCACTCAACATTATTTGAATCTAAGTACTTAGATTTAAAAATACTCACCGATAACTATGAAGGTTAAGTGCATATGTTCCAAATTAGTTTAGATCCTAAAGCTTCATTCAACAAGTTCCATTTTCTAAAACTCGAGCCACCAAATTTTTTACTAGTGCAAACTTTATCCCATGCTAGGAGGGGAAGTTTATCTTGTTCCTGTGCTCCATTCTAGAAGAACCTCCTAATTTTTTGTTCAATTTGATGTAAGATTTTTTTTGGATTTTAAAACATAGCATGGAGTAAATAGGAATGGTCGAGGTAACCCATTTCAATAATAGAGTCCTACTAGCTGATAACAACCATCTACATTTCTAGCTATCCATTGTGTCAAAATGGTTGCTAACTAAATTTTTCCACATAGAGGATTTACTTTCTCCAACAAAAAAGGGATCTCCAAGGTAATTTCTTAGTAATTTACCTAGTTTAATGCCAAGAACAGTGCCAATTCCCCTTTTCTTATCCCCTAAGGTATGGAAGAAGAAGGCCACTGATTTGTGCCCATTTATCTTTTCCCCTAAAATTTGTTGTATGATTTAAGAGTTTGTCTCATTATTGTAGCCCCCTGAGTGATGAGATAATGAATATAAGTGTTTTACCTATAAATTGAAGATTTTTAATATTATCCACATTTAGTGCAACTTTAATACCTTTCCAGCTCCAAACACTTCTCTTGTAAGGGATATAAAAATCCCTAGGGCTTTTGCCATTATGGTGAACAAGAAGGGAGATAAAGGGTCCCTTTTTCAGATACCTTTAGAACCTTAAAAGAATCCCTTGGGGTTTCCATTGATTAAAATTGATAATCATGGAGTGTTGATACAAGATTCAATTCACCCAATCCATGTTGAAACCAAACCCGATTTTTGCAAAACTGTAATAAAAAAGCCTCTATTAACCTCATGATAAGCCCTTTTCAAAATTGAAAGGACATCTATCCAAATTGATTTCCTCCTTAAAAACAAGGATAATTGGGAAATGATCTAAGCCTTTTATTGATAGAATGTATGTTGAGAGATCCCAAGGCATATTTTCATAGTTACCCACTATGAAGAATCTATCCTTCTTTTTAGTAGTGTTGGAAAAAACACATCTTCTATTGGTCCATGTGAAATCCCCTTATTGAAATTGGATTTTAGTCATGTTATTATTGGAGACAAAGTCTTGGAAGCTTCTTAGTTTTGAGCTCTCCAAACCCGAGCCCGCCAATTTGTCTATCAGACATAAGATAGAATAGAAGTCTCCATCCACGATCAAATAATTATCCTAAAACTAAAGAAGAGTTTGCAAAATTTTCTCCCAAAGCACTTGCAACTCATTTTTGCTAATAGGTTCATACATATTAAGAAGATGAAAACTACCATTTATTTGTTTTGAGAGAACCCAAGATAACTTCAAAGAATCTCCCAAAGCCAACAAGTTGATGTCTACAACATACTGATTCCAAAGCATGCTCAATCTCTCTAAGGCACCATATCCATCAACAAATGAATACTTCCAACAACTAAAGTGCTTGCTAAAACCTATAACATTCGATCCATTGAGTTTAGATTCTTGTATGAGAAAGACTTTTGGTCGTGTTTGATGAAGGGATTGCTTGATGAAATGAATTTTTTTAGGAGCATTACAACCCCTAGCATTCCACAAGAAAATCTTTGTTGTCCTCAGGATAAGGAGTTATACTCCTTTCTCGATCTAAGTTTGGTTTTCCCTACAACATATCTAGCTTCCTTAGTTTAGATTTAACATTTTTTCCACCCCTCTTACCTTTCTCCCCACCCCCCCCACATTTGATTTTATGTGGAGAAGTTTGGTTAATCTGCCTTTTTTCTTCCACATTCACGATTGCTCACAAGCTAAGGAAACCTCTTGTTCCTAGTCATAATCTTCTGAGATGAGTTCATTAACCTCACTATCACTCACCATCTTGTCTATATTTGAGTTAAAGGCATCCTCTAAATTCCTCCTAGGAGAAAATATTTGGGTGTTTGAAATAAAACTTATCATGTTCCCTAACATTGGACTTGAACTGTGAACCTGATTGTCCTAGAAGCTATAAAATTCATCAGACAATTTTATGGATATGATTTGGCATTGATCTTGAGAAATGTCCACCAAGCTTTGGAAATGTGTGTTTGCAAACAAATCTACCTCTGCCCAGCAATACCCTTGTTGACTATCTTGGGATTCTACAGTTTCTAAACACCTGAGATTCTCCTTTGAAATCCACTTTGAATGGGCTTATTACATGGTATCCCCATTTATTCCATCTTTTGCACATAGAAGGATTCCTACATGCTACCATGTGCAAAGGGAACTTTCCCTATAGAAAAATATATCTCACATCCAATGATCATAATTTCAAAATTTTGGAAATTATGACTGTTATCCCAACATCCAGTGCTTTGCTAATCATTGGGGGCATGTTCAGGCTTTTACATCCCATCTTTCTTCTTGGAGAGGGAGAGACATTTGTCTAAAGAAAGAGGGGTCTTCTACCCAAAGTAAGACCACTTTTTGCATGGTAGTATTTTGAAGGGTTTCACATTCTATACCTTTACCTTTCCTAGTGTTAACTATTGGTCTCTCATCTGCCAAATGAACGTCACCATTATAATACTTGCATGAGTGAAGGACATATTCAATTTCAATTAGATGCTTCTAAATATTTGCATTTTTTATAAGCTCAATCATTTTAGGTAGAGGATGAGCAACCAACCATTAAATGCATAGCCTTGCATACATATTGTAGTCCTCAGATTCTACTAACTGGTCCATTATTACAAAGGTTCCCAACTTATTCCCAATCACTCTAAGTGTGACTTCACTCCAATAATTATGTGGAAGGTTGTAAAGCCTTATCCAAATTGGTACAACATCCATGTCTCCAATTTTGGGATTACACTTAGGGGTCCAATATTTAATGTAAAACCCTTTACCCTTCATCGGGTATGACTCGTTCTCAAGAATCCTAGCTTTGTTTGAGGGAAATTTACAAATTACTAAGTAAAACCCATTAGGAAGGGTTTTGATTATGTATACATCCCCCTATTAAATAGTAACCTTGATGCAAGGAGGGATCTGAATAGCTAGGGCCAACGACTCACCTAACTATCCAACCATCTCGCTGAGTAAACACAATGAAAACAAACAATATAGAGAATAACAACAAGGGGAGAGAGAGAGAGAGAGAGAGAGAGAGAGAGAGAGAGAGAGAGAGAGAGAGAGAGTAAACGCTTATATTGATTCATCCAATTATTAGCATACATGCCTAGGTGTAAGGCCTTCTAGGTTATGACCATATATAAAATACAACTTCAAGATCCACGATCTAGCTTCCAATTAACTTTTGTAGCAACATCTTCTTTGAACTCCTAAGTCCTTCCTAACCTATACCAAATACATCTACTTATACTTGCCAAAATGAATAACTAGAAGATTCTAGATCAATACATAATAGAAAGGTTGATCTTAAAAAATTTTGCACACATCCCAAGACAAGATCATATCATTAAATTTATGACCCAAACTAAATACATAAGTCAACTCAAACTAAAAACCAATCACAGAAAAAATTGGTCAAAGAGGGAACCAAACATCATCAAATGTTAGGTTCACTTGGTACATGAAGGAACACTTGATCAATGTTGGAACTTGGTCAATACTAGAACTTGGTTAACACTAAAACTCAGTTAACACTAGAACTCATTTAACACTGAAACTTGGTAGAATGAACCAAAAAGAGTAGGATAGAAAGGCAACCCAAGATGCTCCTGCATCAAACAATCGAGGTTGAAAGAAATGATTCTTTTGAATCATTGAGATATCACAACCTGAGTTGAATCCAAATTAGATTGAGAAATCCATGTAGAATCTTCAACTGGTTTGTTCTTCCACTTCACCAAATATTCATAGCAATCTTTTCCTCTTGTGATTTTACCAACTCTCTAATCCAATATCTATTCAACCTCTTCAATCTACTTCTTAGGATAATCATCTAATACAACAACTTCATCATCTCATTCATGATACTTATACGAATAAACAACAGTGAATATGAGAAGTATATCCATGTCATCAAGTAACTCAACTTTATAAGCATTACCACTGCCAAACTTCCTCAAGATCTTACAACGTCCAAACTTCTTCATTTTTATCTTACTGTATGTTCCAATAGGAAATCTTCCTCTCTTCAAATGAACCATCACCTCATTACCAACTTCAAAAACATGATGTCTCCTAGACTTGTCAACATTCTCCTTATACTTCTGATTTCTTTGTTCCAACCTCAACTTCATGTCCGCATGTAAAGACTTCATAAAATTAGCAAATTCTTCCCCTTCAACACTTCTCTTCTCTTCACCAGAAACATCCCTTAAATATGATATTCCTCTAGGCTGCATTCCAGTGACAATCTCAAGAGGTTTTTTTTCCTCTACTCCTATTTATAGAATTATTATATGCAAACTCAACTAGTGCCAATACTATGTCTCAATTACTTAGCTTATCTCCAACTACGCATATCAACAAATTATCCAAGTTTATATTCACAATCTCTATTTGTCCATCAATCTGTGGATGAAATGTGGAGCTAAAATTCAACTCAATATCCATCTTCTTCCACAAAGTCCTCCAAAAATAACCAATAAACTTACTGTCTCTATCAGAAATAATACATTTTGGTAATCCATGCAATCTAACAATCTATTTGAAGAAAATCTCAGCAATATTCACATCATCTAAAGTCTTCTTACATGTTATGAAATGTGTCATCTTAAAAAAATCCAAAACACCAAATATGGAATCATACCATCTTGTTTTCTTAGGTAATCCAAGAACAAAATCCATACTGATGTCACTCCAAGGTTTCTTAGGAACATAAATAGGTGTATACAATCTAGTTTTCTGACTTACTCCTTTTGCAACTTGAAAAATTCCAAAACTCCTTGCAAAATTTTGAATATCCTTATCCATATGTAGCCAATAATACTCATCCTTAAGAAAACTCAATGTCTCATTGATTCCAAAATGTCTACCCAAACCACCACAATACTTTCCCTTAATTAAATTATCTCTCATAGAACTTCTTGGTATACACAACTGAATTCCTCTGAAAAACATACATTCTTGAATGAAATATTCATCAAACTTACTTATTTGACTTGATAGATTTGGTGCTTTGCACTCTCTCCATGCCTTAGAAAAATTAGGGTAAGTATCATACAATTCTTTCATTTCATCAAAACCAAGGGCTTCAACCTTCATCTCGATCAACAAAGAACGTCTTTTGCTCAATGCATCTGCAAATCAGTTAGTGACTCCACTCTTATGTTTTATCATAAATGTGAAACTCTACAAGTACTCAACCCACTTCATATGTCTTTGGTTCAACTTATGTTGACTTCCCAAGTACTATAAAGCTTTATGACGAGTATATGATACAAACTCCTTAAGAATCAAATAATGTATCCACTTCTTCAAGGCTTGAACAATAGCATAAAAATCTTGATCATACACAAAATACTTCCTTTTAGCATCATTCAACTTCTCACTAAAGGAGACAATAGGTTTACCTTCTTGACTCAAGACAACTCCTATTGCCCTACCACTTGCATCACATTCAACTTGAAATACCTTATTAAAATCAGGAAAAGCTAATATAGGTAACTCAACAACTTTTTGTTTTAAAGTCTCAAAAATCTTATCAACCCCATATGTCCACTTAAAATCCTTTTTATCTCCTCTCATTGTCTTAGTCATAGCATTACAAACAAAAATGAAATTCTTTATAAACTAGCCAAACCATGAAATGATCTTACCTCACCCGCATTCTCAAATGTAGGCCATTCCAATTTTTCTTTAACTTTCTCAGGATCCATTCTCATACCATTGGCTGAAATCACAAATCCCAAATACATGATCTCCTCTTGCATAAAGGAACACCTTTTCCAATTAATCAATAGCTTCTCCTCTTTCATTCTCTACAATACTTGTCTAGCATGCTCAACATGTTCTTCCTTATTCTTACTCGATATCAAAATATTATCCAAATAAACAATCACAAACTTACCCAAAATCGCTTTAAGACTTCATTCATCAACCTCATGAAAGTACTAGGTGCATTATTCAAACCAAAAGGCATAACCAATCATTCATACAAACCATCTTTTGTCTTGAAAGCAGTCTTCCATTCATCACCTTCTCTAATTTTTATATGATGATAACCACTCTTCGAATCAATCTTGGTAAAATACTTTGCTCCACTCAAATAATCCATTATGTCATCCATCCTCGACATAGGAAACCTACATTTCACTCTGATCTTGTTAATAGCTTTGGAATCAAGACACACTCTCCATTCTCCATTCTTCTTAGGTGTTAATATAATAGGTAGAGGACATGGACTCAAACTTTCTCTAATCAAACCTTTTTGTAGCAATTGTTGCACTTGTTTGTTAAGTTCTTCATTCTCTATAGGTGTCAACCTGTATGGTGCTTTATTTGGAAAACTAGCTCTAGGATTCAGATCCATATAGTGACTTATACTTCTTATTGGTGGTAAACCATCAGCTATATCCTCAACAACAATCTACTTGTATTCATCAAGTAAAATTTCAATTGCTACTGGCGCTCGGTTATCACTACTGGCTTCTATTGTAACCCAATTACTACTATCCTCTGGCACTTGGTCATTATTGTCTGCCACTAGGTCATCACTATTTTCTTTCACTTAGTTACTACTAGCACAACTTGATATTCTAGGAATTATGACAAAACAGATGATTCTTCTTCATTTCCTTTTCAAATTGGTTCCTATTGACCACACAAACTCTAATAGTAGTACAATTAACCTCATCTAGACTTTTAATAAAAAACAACAATACTTTCTTTCTTCCATTCACCCAAAGAGTATACTGATTCAATCTTCCATCATGCATAACATATCTATCATATTTCTAAGGTCTACCCAACAAAATATGATAACAATCCATAGGCATAATATCACATAGAAATTAATCAAAGTAATTTCCAATCTTAAACTTCACAACACATTGTTCACTTAACAGTAGCTTATGTTCATCCTTAATCCATGGAACATGACAAGGTTTAGGGTGTCACAACCTTTACAACTACAACTTTGTAACTAGCTCCTCTGATGCCAAATTTATTTAACTTTCACTATCAATGATCACTTTGCAATATTTTCCAACCATATTACATTTGGTCTTGAAAAGAGTTCTCATCAAGATAGGTTCCTCATCAATTCCTTTATTACACAAAGTTCTTCTCACCATCAGATTTTCTCTAGCCTCAAGTCCACTTGGTGAACCCTTAAGGTCTCCTTGAATCACAAAATTTTTATTACCTTGTTCATTCTCACCAGAGTATCTACACTCAAAGGATCTATCCCCTTCTTTGCCACATTTGAAATAATTACCACAAAAACCACCTCTAGAATAAGAATTACCTCTTCCTCAGTAATAATTAGTACCTCCTTGATAAGAACTTGTACCTCCTCGGTAATATTTACCACCTTTACATTTGGTCTTGCCTTTTGTCATCATTTTTCCACTTAGATTTTCCCTTATCTTACATAGAATTGTCAAATCTGTCACCTTCTCCATAAGATCTACCTTTGCCTCTCTGGATTCTATCACCTCTACCTCTTTGTCTTTGTTCATGCTTCTTTTTCAACATCTCCTCAGCCTTCAAGGCATATTGATATGCTTCTTCCACACTTTCCAATTTCACAAAACTTATCTATCTTGAATTCTAGATATCAATCCATTTAGGTACCTTGCAACTTTCTCAACCTCATCATCTACATGTCTAGATCCAATGTCCAATCTATAAAATTCTTTAGTATACTCTTTCACAATCATGTCCTTTTGTCTCAAATTTTGCATCTTTCTCAACAAGCTAACTTGGTAATCAACAGGAAGGAACTTCTTCTTCACCTTGTTCACCATTTTTAGCCAAGTCCTAATCTTCTTCTTTCCTCTCCTTTTTCTATTAGTTTGCAAATGCTCCTACCATAATGAGTCATGAGCTTTCAACCTAGTGACTACAATTTTCACTTTCCTATTTTCAGGAGTATTTTCAAACTTAAAGAAATTCTCCATATCAAAGATCTAATCCAACACAACATTGGTGTCCAATTTTCCATCATAAGGAACAACTTCCACATCAAGCTTTGAATGTGCCCTAGATAATACTCTCAACAATCTTTCCTCATCCTAATCTTCCTCAAGTTTTGGATTAGGGTTTGGTGGCATTGCTTCATCATAACTCACATCATTAAGATGCACTCCTCTCATCTAAATTTTCTCCACAACATCTAATTTGGTTGTGACTTGTCTCAACATGTCCATAATAGTAGTGTCAACATTTCCTCTCCCCCAAACCATATTTAGAAATAAGTTCCTCTGAGATTGTAACCCTCTATAAGTTATAGGTCAAATTCGCAGATCTGCCACCCTACAACCAAATTAAACTTAGGGTTCTACACAATCTAATCTCCTAAAGGATGAACCTCAAGCTTTGATACCACCTGATGCAAGGAGGGATCTGAATAGCTAGGGCCAGAGGCTCGTCTAACTATCCAACCACCTCACAGAGTAAACACAACATAAGAAAACAATATGGAGAATAACACCAAGCAGAGAGAGAGAGAGAGAGAGAGAGAGAGAGAGAGAGAGAGAGAGAGAGAGAGAGAGAGAGAGAGTAAACACTTTTATTGATTCATCCAATTATCAACATACATGCCTAGCTATAAGGCCTTTTAGGTTACGACCAGATACAAAATACAACTTCAAGATCCACGATCCAACTTCAAATTTTCTTTTTCAACAACATCTTCTCTGAAATCCAAGTCCTTCCTAACCTAAACCAAATACCTCTACTTATACTTGCCAAAACGACTTACAAAATATTCTAGATCATTACATAATAGAAAGGCCAACCTTACAATGGTCTTCACACATCCCAAGACAAGATCCTATCATTAAATTCATGATCCAAATTAAATACACAGGTTTGCTCAAACTAAGATCCAATCACAAACAAACTTGGTCAAAGAAGGAACCAAGCATCAACAAATATCAGGTTCACTCGGCACAAGAAGGAACACTCAATCAATATTGGAACTTGGTCAACACTAGAATTCAGTTAACACTAGAACTCAAAAGAATGAACTAAAAAGAGCAAGATAATAAGGCAACCCAGAATGCTCCTATATCAAACCCACTCTTTGATCAGCTTAAGCATTGGTCAAGGGTTACTCCATTCCATTAAAAAAACCCTCTTCCTTACACCAGCTACAAAGCCATGCCATTCTTGGTTTTCAATCAAGTTCTTCACGATGGTGGCCTCAATAATATGCAACGCTTGTTGATATAGTTGCTCCATTCCCATCAGGATCTTAGGTCTCCATAATTTTTGTTCCACTAGCTTAAAGCTAAACAATTTGTGGATTCATTGATTTGCAAAACCCTAGTAAGGCCTCTAGTTTGGTTGCCTCTACCAATGAGAATCTCTGAGGTATGGAGGGTTAACTCTCATGTTGTTCAGGAAATATCCAGGGTCCTAGTTAGGCATGTGCAACATATTACAAAAATGTCTATGTTAGATTGGGGTCTTTTGTTCCTGTTTGTTGAAAGGCTAGACATTTCTAGAAGTCTCATTGTAGTTGTGGCTGGCATAAGGCACAAAGGTGCTTCCATGTTGACGATTGAGGGCCATCAAGTTCCAAAGCACTACAAGTTGTATATATTATAAGTGACATTAATTTTGATGGCATGGCTTAAGAAATATATTCTAGACGTCTTCTTTGTTTGAAGTTGTGTGTAGACTTACACTTTCACTATTGGCTTACAATACTAGCCAATAATATATAAGCAAGGAATGAATGGTCAAACATGGAGAATAGAGTAATTATAAAGTGCATGAGAATATATGTGGAATAAAGTCAAATTTTTAGGAGCAAATGGAAGTGTGAAAGGAAGAATATTAAGATCACCTTTACATAAAACTAGTTTAAGTTTTTAAGATATAATTACATTAAAAAATATCTTAAAATGAATCCAAGACTCAAAAATGTGCTAGTATAATAAATTTTTAACGTAGACATGATTTTGTACATCTTCCTACTGACATCATAGGGTGAAACAATTAAACCCATTACAAAATAATGAAGAATTCTCTCTCAAGTTACAAATAATAATATAGATAAGTAATTTCATATACATTCAATTTATAGATGTGATAGTTCTAAAATTCATCATAATTGATTTAAGAAATCCTTTAAACAAATTACGTTTTTGAATGTGATTTTTTAAAAATTTCATTGATTAAAAACTTAAATGCAACTAAAGTTAGTATAATGGAAAAGAGCTTGTGCATCTCATTTGTAACATAGTTATGAATAATTTGTACCCTTACTATCTATAGGTCTACATAGAGAAAGAAATAATTGACCAAATCGAGTTAGGATGTGAGACTACATGCATCAGAATTGAAAGTTTCAAACACTCCTATCACCCAAGCGGAGATACTAACCGAATGTTAAAAGAAAGGTTAGACCCTTTAGAGGTTCCTTGTCATGAACTATTACATATATTGTCAACCACTCATAGAACTTTTAAAAAATTGCTTTGTGAACCTTTAATGTGAACTCTACATATTCATTTCCATTTCTCAAAACTCTTTGAATAGATTTTATTGTAAGAAAGGAAATATAAAATATATTGGACGTGCGTGGGGAGGTTTAGTAAGTGGGTTGGTTCAGGAGTAAAATTCAATGTAGCAAAAATTAAAATACGAAAATGGACACTAATCAATAGCTCGAATTGCAAAGATGATTATTAAATCTCCCCATACAAATAAAACTTGGACTAGAGTTGAGGAGAAATGACACAATACTTGAGCATGTTCTAATAGTGACAGAACTTGTTTTTGAAGTATTAGATAACAACCAAAAGAAAGGGGGCTTGACCTTAGAGTACAAAAAGGCTAAAGGATCTGTCAGAGGTTACCTCCCAATTATCTAACTGATACCAATTTTATACTTCGAAAAACAAACAAAGATAAGATCTAGATCACCACAGCAATCCTTACCATTGATACTGTTACTAACCAGCAAAAAAATGGAAAAACATACTAGTAACAAGGCGACATATTGTTGTTATCAGTCTAGTACTTGTACATATACATATATAATAAAACCCTATAGGGCACCAAGTTCAGAGTGATAGAAAACATAAAAAGAAAATAAAAAACCATAGGCAAGGCTAGCTGGCCGCCTTCTTTCCTGGGTCCTCATTCTTCTTCTCCTCAGGGTCTTCCCAATAACACTTGTTGATAATATATTAAATATTATTTAACAATATTGTAGCAATAATTGCAACCTTTAAGATTGTTATTATTGATTGTGACTATTTATAATTGAAAATATTATATTCCTTAAATCTAAAAAGAAACAAATCATGTGATGTCACATCAATGAACTAATAAAACATGGCTTAATGTGCCTTCTTAAAAAGTTAGCATCCATAATTGGATGCTTAGTTTACCCCATTTTTGTGATTTCAAGATTTTCATGTCTATTATGCTTTGATCTGCCCCCTATTTCCACCTAATATGACATGTATTCCATCTCCCTAATATCCTATTCAAAATTTGTCATACTTTGTTGGGTATTGGGCATCCCAAAGGGGCCTAAATTTGTATTTGGGCCTTGTATCAATGTTTTGGTGGGAAAATAAATCTCATGGTAAACTTGGATTAATTTTAAACCTCGAAGTGTTTGAGAGGTATATAAACATCGTCTCTCTCCCCATTTTTGTAACCATTATATAATGACTTGTACACTAAAACATTTGACAATAAAGCAAATCAAAGATTTGAAGGTATACATCCAAGATCTAGCATTTCTCCAAGCATCCAAGAGATTTTGATGATAATTTTCTCCATCGTAGCAAGCTTCTTTCTCATGATGATAAATTAAAGTAAAGGATTTCACAAGCAATCATAAAAGATTATTTGTTCGTCCTTATGCATTCTTCCTCCATGGAAAATCTTCAATCAAGGATAACATCATCAAAGATCTAGGACAATTCATAAATCCATGCATTTGTGAATGCATCCTTGATTTCTTTTCTACATTCCAAGGTTAGTAACTGCAAGTCAGACAAAATGCATGCATCTTCTTAGATATGAGTGACATCTTAGATCTGTTTATGAAAGTATATTATTTTACAAGATAGATTTAACATTTACCTTTACTTTAACATGCTTTCTTTATGCAACTTCATTTTATTTTAAAGGTTGATTCGTAACCAAGGGTTTGACCAAGGCAAAACACCTTTCCACAACTTTTTTGTTGTTGCCCTGTGTAAGAATAGGTGGTGTAGTTGTCAAAGCTATTCTTGAAAGTTCTAGCCATATTAGGTCGATTGGCAAATTTTCAAACAAAAAAATTGTAAGGTACTACGAGACTCAGACACCCTATACCCCAAAAAATTGACTCAAATTTAGGTCACGAGTTTTTACAGATCTATAGTTTTCGTTTCAAGTCATTTTAGGTGGTTTGTTGTATCTTATCAGTTTTTTTTTTTCAATAAGTGGTTACATTACCTTATTTAGCCTTCTATTCTACATTATCACACTGAATCCCCCTAAATCAAACCAATCATTTCTAATATAGAGATTCAACAAAGGATCATTGACCCATTCAACACTGAACTCCATATAGAGCTTATTAGATCATCTTACTTCCAATTTTTCATTAAGAAATTGGATCTACCCCTTCATCCATTTTTATATGGTGTACACTTAGAACAAAAGTATGAGTCTCACTTTCTTTTTTGGACACCTTCGCAAAAGCCACATTGATATAACATTATATTTGATTATGTAAAAAAATTGAAAGTGTTTTTAAATTCACATAAGATGTGAGATTTGAAGAGAGACAAAATTACGGACATGTTCTCATGGAGATGCTTTGCTTATTTTGACTATTAATTGATAATGAACATTTTTAGGAAATATTTTGTAGAATTTGTGTCCCATGAATATTTATTTGATCTATGGGCATCTTTAACATTATATTTTAATAATAATTTGTACACTTGAAAACTTAGGAAAAAAAAAAGGAAAAATATTGAAAAAAAAAAGGAAAAAATATTTTGAATTTCTAATTCTTAAATAATAAGTGCTCTACTAATACCCAAAAACAAATCTTTCCTAAAGAAAATATGCTCTACTAAAGTACTGGAAAAATCCCAGTTACTCTTTTTTCACAATATTCTTACTTTTTCAAAATGGAGATTCATTAATGCTAGCAGGGCTGCTGTTATGAAGCCTTCAGACAACCTAGCTCTAGCGAGGGACATCACAGAAGATTTTTGCTATCTAATAGAGAAGTTCAAACCTACAGACTGAAACCTCTTCGCGAAGAACCAGATCCCAGAATTCAGTTTTCATTTCTCAAAATTTTAAATTTGCACACTAACACTTCAAACATAAAATGTCATTTAAAAGCCGCATGAAAACACTCGTTCGATTCTCTACAAGTAAGCTGCCTTCCATTCAGAAGATCTTGAGTACAAATCTGAATCAAACAATAATAAAAGAAAACCTATCATCCGGGAGTTGATTTCTCACCACCATGGTGAACTCCTCTGCCTCCGGAATGTCCACCATTCCACCTCGCTTGCTCTGCCATTTAAATTTGCGGATCAATCTTTTCACAATGAGCAAACATGGAGCATGTCATCCCTAAGCAATCCTCCTGCCAAAGCCAAACGACATTATCTTGAAAACCTTTCTCTCAGGAAAAAAAGATATGCAGGACTCAATCAAACACAAAAATTCACAAGCTTTCCACCAGGATATGTTAATCGCCAAGAACATAAGCTTTAACGGCATACAAACTAGGAAGGAAATTAAGGGATTATCTCTTTACCCGCTGTCTCCAGATGTTGCAGTTGAGAAAGCTCATCCAGATCAGCCCTTTACTTGACAATAAAACCTAGAAATTTCTGCATGTTTGAAACCCTACACAAGGATCGGAAAGACTTCACGCGGACGAGCTAGGGTTTCAATCATCAGATTCCGGCCAGGGTTTCGCTCACCAGATTTCGGCTAGGGTTCGCCACAGATTATTTTAGGCTAGGGTTTAACTTACAAATTGATGCTCATCTGGCAAACACAGGGCTTCGCTGTGCCAGAGCCTCCTGAGCAATTTATATCTCCATCTGATCGAGAAACTTGGACCATATTTTCGCTGTTCTCTTTCAATTTAACATCCAAAGCCTGATTTGTAGCAGGCTGCCGTCCTCGAGAACTTGAAGGAAGATTGGATTTCTTACTGAATTTAAGCAGCAGTAGCAGAATAAGCGTTAAAATTAGGAGAAGATAAACAAATGAATCCTCGTCCAAGGCGACTGGAAATGTTTCCATGAGGTTCGAAAATTGAAATCTATGATTTTACAGGGCGTGTTGCTGAATCATTTATGGGAAATCGGAGTGGGATAAAATACCTATATTTTTTTCTCTGCGCATTCCAGAGGGAACATAAAAAATTCTTCGCCGCATCAAACAAAAGAGTATAATCATTTTACTCTTGCTGTCAAACAAAATGGAAGAATTTTCTTCAGGATGCACAAGTATAGTAATTGTTTCTTAATATATTGGATGCTTAAAATCTATACTTTTGGGGGTTATTTCCTAAATCTTAAGGTTAGTCTTATTCTAAGTCAGAACTATTTAATATTATATATATGTGGAGATAAATTTTATTTGAAAAAATAATATATGTTATTAAATATTAACATTTTTACTATAGAATGGCTATCAAAAGATAATTTTTTTAATTAAGATATTTATATAAAGACACTTCATAGAAAGTGGAAGCATCTTTTTGGAGGGTAATTGAAAGGTGTTTGATAATAGTAAATGTTAAATATTGAAACAAAAATCTTCAATATCAATTAAAAAATTTAGTTGTAATTATTATTTTAAAATTATCTGTTTTCAAATGAAAAGGGAGTTTTACCACTTTAGAATATCTTTCAACTCAAATAAATATAATATGTATAGATTATTTTATAAAAATTATATTTTAAATATAAGAGATTTTATAAAAGTTTACTTTTGGATAAATAGTATATAATGTCATTGTCTCATTTCACAAGCTACCATCACATAAGAAATAAAGTATTTGATTATAATTAAGATGATCAACTATAAAAATTAACAACCAAAATTAAAAAATTACAATTTAGAAAAAGATGGTTGAAGCAAAGTTCTTATACAAAGATATCTAGCAAAGTCAAATCTACATTATAATCAACAATGTGTGAGCATGAGTGCATAAATATATGTAAATATATACACCAATATGTCAATAATTTGAGGCATAAAGACAAGCATTGAGGTTTTGACTAGTTCTAGTCTATAAAACTAATAAATGAGACCTTGATGGTGTAGTTTTACCAAATGTCATGACATATTTTGATTAAACTAAATATTTTACAATAAATATTCTTTTGGACAAAGGAACATAGCATGATTTTTGTTTTTATGGTTTTATAGATACTAATGAGGAATAACGTTTTAGTTTTGTTTTTTAATGAGTGTGATAGATAGGTTGACACATGCCACAAGAGGGAGAACATAATTGGAATGAGAAAGCCTATCAATTTGAAAATAAATGGCTATGATGGAATGTGTGTGCTTACAAACAATCATTTAGGGAATATTGAGCATATATGTCACATTTAAAAGGTTTGTAGACAAACAAGATGTTAAGCTACTCTTAAGTTTGTAAAGAATAGAAAAATTAAAAATACTAATGTTGTGGGAATATCATTACCTATATAATTTTCTCATTAAGTTAGAAAACTTATAAATTGTTTAATCATAAGGAATATTTAGTTTTAATAACTTCACTTGTGAAGTTAAAATCAGAGAAAAAGTTTTGTAGAGGATAAATTAAATTCATATAATTGGTTATTGGGGGAAGTGACCAATTAAGAGGTTTACTACAATGACTTATTTTCTTTCCATTTCTTATAGGCATTTGTGTCTTAATTACTGCATTTAGAAAAAGGCTTCAAACTTTTTGACTTCTCATGATCCTACAACTCAATAAATAAGTTTGTTTATGTATTTCATAAAACATTGCAACTATTTATAAAGTTTCTATTTCAATGTTGCACCTCATTTTGGTCACTCATAAGCATGTGAAGCATTCTAAGTTATGTAGAAAAGGCAACTTTATCATATAGTTCCAATCAATAGTTTTGTTTGAGCAAGTCCTTTTTCCAAGTTAGGATATGTTTTTCATTTAGTATGTGTTTGTGCACAACGTCTTAGATTTTGTTGTTGAAGGATAGTTAGCTTGGTGTTGTCTAGTAGCTCCCCTAGATCTTCTTGTTTAAATGAGTATTTTAAAGGTGGTCACAACTAGTTGGTTGGTCAAATTTCAAGTCATTTATCTTGAATTTTGAAAGAGTCTTTGCACACGTTAAAATACATCATTACGTAAATGGGTTTCCATGGGATCAAGAATTCCCATTCAAACAATATTGTAATTCATTAGATGGATGAATTTTTTTTGCAAGTTACCTGTGATAATTATTGTTTGATTAGCCAATCAACTTGTAGTCATTGTTTTTTCATTGCATAGTTTATTGGCAACCACTAGTTCCATTTCCAACAATGTTACCTTTTCAATATACTTTATGAGTTCACTTAAGTTTTCTTTAAATGCAATTGATCGAATAACTTGGAGGCTCTTATAGTGCACATGCAATGCAAACCCATTGTAAGTTTACACTTACCTAGTTGATAATTTAATGAACCTCTTTAGGAAAATGGGTTACTTATTGTGGGATTTTTTCCCATTAAGTGGGTTCATTAAGTTGTTTCTGTCAATTTACTATAGTTAAAGTGTTCAATCATGAGTGAATGGTATATATTTCTGACTTCTTATCAACATTAGGGAACTCTTTTGAAAATAGTTTCCATCATGCAATTTATTTTTCTCATATTTTCTTTTGTTAATACTTTCTTCCAAACTTATATTTTGCATTCTTTTTTTAACTTTTCTTTTACCGTGCAAACTTTTGTCCAAGATGTTTAACTCTAACAAACTTTTAAAAAAAATATTTTAGGAACACAAGGAGTGATGTTACATCAAGATATTGTTCCATTGATAGGCTATTTAACCAAAATATTATAAAATTATAATGCGTGATAAATGATTTACTACTTGGCTTCTAAAAATATCCACAAATCCTACTCACGATTTATTTATTTTTTGTTGTTCGGGGGAGTGATATTTTCTACCATTTTATTTACTTATTTTTGGGAGTTGAGTTTATATTTTCTTTTTGTTCATAATTTTTAAGATTGTAAAACATGTGACCCATATATTCTTCTGCCCATCTCACATGTTCATTAAAATTAAAACTATCCCTTTTTGGAAACTTGTAATAAGTTTACAACAACACATTTATTTATAAATGCAATGCGATAAAGAAATTAGTTGTGTTCCTTTTGGGATATATTCAATCATATTGTCTTTTTGCACAAGCACACTATATTATAAAGTGTCATCCAGGTTGTGTACATGTTTTTTAATTCTCTAACACATCTTCCTTATGACAACATAGAATTTAGAATTATAGCCTCATGTGTATGTGTGCCTTGTTCTTGTACAATAAAATCGATCAACCAATACCCATCCCTTGTCAACATTATGGGAGTACCATCACAAAGTTATGCTAATGCTTCCTTTCTTTTAGTGGAGAAATGGAGGAAACCCTCTATGTCATTTTAAGTTTATCATTATTTGCAAGACTCTAATACTTATTTTGAGCACTATATGCATATTTTTAAGTGTTAAATCTCAGGTCTCTTGTTTAGATTATTTGTGTCTCTTTGATCATATTACTTGATGGATTTTGAACTTTATAAACATTTTTCCTTTATGCCACACACACATATACAACTAAGTATTTACAATATCAACAAGGTTATTCATGTAAAGTTTTGTGCCTCTCTTATCTTTGACCTATATATTCCCTTGAAGCTTTGTTGACTCTAGCAAAACTATTCTTCTCTAACACGATTTGTAGTAGCTATATGCTTCATGAGTTCTCAATGTTTCTATCTTTATATGACATATTTTGAAGAGTTTTTGTTGTTCGTCTAGATTTATCTCTTTTAAAGAGGATTTTTCCAATAGGTTGTCTCCATTTGCAAGAGACCATTAGTCTACATAAGTACCTTATAAAGTCTAATTGTCACCACTCATATTTTAGTGTTCAAAATTCTCCTTGAGTCACTAGGTATGATCACATATTAGTCGAGAAGTTTTATTACTCAATTACTTAATATCCTTCATGGTTGTTTTCACACTATGCTTACAAAGGCATTTTTAATTTCATTTCAAGTGCACCCACATATGTATCACATTTGGAGGGGTAGTCAAATTTTTGTTCCTACCTTCTCACATCCTCGTTCTTACCTTTTTATGCAAGGGTCCTTTGCAAAATTTAAATTAGTTTTTTATGATGATATTATTTGTGCAAGTTCTTGTTTGTGAAATGCTTTGATCTTGTTTTCTCCAACACACGTAACATGTTTGTTTAATCCATATATGATAAATAGCATAGTAAACCATGTGCAATATTTTTATAATACACATGCAAGAAACAATGCATCATGTCATGCATATATGCTAATTGGTTATAAAGATATAATAGTGAAACCATTGGATAAGGTAACAACCATGATTGTGAGTAACTCGATACCAAACATTGATAAAAATAAAATACCATAGTTCGGGGATAATGTATCAAACATAAGGTAAGATAAAATCCCTACAATATTGCATATTTTATTTTGTGGTAATGTACACTTTTAACACAACCAACACATACAACAATAAGTGGTTAAACTTTGTTGTAATTGGGCCAACAATGACTTGTTAATTCATATTTTTGATAGGCTATACCTCATTTCACAAAGGCTAAGCTATATATGTTTTCACCTTTCTTACAAAACATTGACAAAAGTGTCTTCATGAACTTACATGCTAATCAAATTCTTTTGATTTTCGTTAGTTTTAGAAAAGATCTAAGGGACAACATGGTGAGCTAGGGATTATCATATATTATAATCCATCTAATATATCCACAATTATAGTAAAACTAGAGAGCATAGATATGATAGAAACAAATTTAAAATATACATAATAATCATTTGAAACTTTATGAGAGTTGCAACTTTGCTTATACTAGAAAAATGTAAGAAGACTTAAAGGTTTTATTTAATGACCATATATAGACACAAATATCCCTAGCCTTGTCAAGAAAGTATTTTGTGCTATATTTTCTTTGGTATAGCCATTTTAGAAAAATCTTGGTGGAAAGGTTCATACTTTTTTTTGTCCATTCACTACTCAAACTATAGCACCTTTAGGTAAATGTATGGTATAAAATTGTGTAAATAAGAACTACCAATTAAGTATCATGTAAGAAAATATAGTCCAAAGCTTTTTCCATAGGATTACTCATTATTCTTCACAAACCCATTATATTCCTTTCCCTCTAATAAGTCCATAAAAGACTATGCCAACAACCAACTCTTTCAATAATATAAGTGATTAGTAAGCCAAATCCACTAAAGTCAAACCTAATATGTACCTCACCTCTTTCAATAATTTAATTGAAACTTACCTCTACAACATTTTCTACTTCTTACATTTATTTTTTAACATACATAATAAATTTTCCAATTAATTAAATTAAATTAATTAATATGATTTTAAAAATTACAATATTAGATTTATAATTTTTTAGTTAGGAACTATACTACATAGTGTGTAAGAAGCACCGCCTAGGCTTTGCATTAAAAACCACTACTAGTCTAGACACCACAAAAAATTCTACCATCAAAACACTATTGCAACTATTGTTCTCTTAACTAGCGGTAGTGGTAAGCAAGGCTACCCAAAGCCTAAACTAGGTGAATTCAGTGGACCATTAATACAAGCTTGCACTACAATTTTAGGTTAGCGTCTCACACAAGCAGAAAACTTACGTCGATGTTTCAACTATTTAATGATCAGATGCCAAGAAATCAACAATAAATAATTTAACAACCAATCTTTGAATTTCCCATGATGGCTGTTGGTGAAGGGAAAGGAAGGAAAATGGGCTTGTGTAGAATAATCAGTAGTCCCATATTTAAAGCTCTGGATTATGTTTTCCACAAGCTATTCAGACGCTATGAAAAGGGTAAATTATTCTCCTAAACAAACTATTACCGTTTTTTCTGTTTTTATCTACATGCAAATCTGATTTTTATAGTTGTAATATGATTTGGGTTTGTTGCAGTGAATTCAACTCCAGGAATATGGGCGCTCAACAAAGATTTTTCCTCTTGTGAGTACGAGGATGTTCGTGTAATGTGGTTCATTCTTCAACAGTCTGAACCCTACAAATCAGCTTTATATAAAACCCAATGAAATGACTTGTTTATATAGGGCTAATTTTGTAAATAAATACAGTGCGGATTGTTTAGTAAGATGAAGGCGCAAACTCTCTTGGTCTGAAAATTTTGTTAATGTGTAGACTGGGATAAGAGGTTTTTAGTCTGATCTATGTATATGGGTAAATCTCACATACAATCGCTTATGGAAGTGATGTATGATAAATCTCTGGACCTTGGTGGAAGATTAAAAGATAACAAAGAGATAAAGGAAACACTAAACCTTAAGTAAGTCTTTGATGTCCTCAAAGGCTCAAGCCCTGAATTATTGAAGTGTAAGATTTCATCCTGTTAATGTAATTTATGATCTTTTTCAGTACTGTCACAGGGACAACAATTTTATAAAATGCCAGTTCAGAATATCTTGTTATGTTTATTTGTCTTTGTTTCACTTAAAAACAACATTAAATAAGGTTTCTCTGAATCAGTAAGTTCTACAGAAGGGCAGATGAACTTAGAATTGTTAAATTTTTTGGGTGAAGGGTGTAGCCAAACCTCCTTGAGCGAATCAGGTTAAAAACATTGCTTATTTTGTTCACATGTAGACACGTGAAGCTTAAAGACAAACCCAAAATATGTCATGTAGATGTGTTTTGTTTTCTCGATCATTACACTCCATAATCCACGGTCGGATAATCAACAATAAGTAGTCATAATGATAAATCATAATGAATATAAAACGTAGTGATAAATCATAACGAATATGAGAAAATAAATTTAAATTTATTTAAAAACTTAAGCTATAAACCTATATGCATGAGTTTGAATGTAGAACCAAATCTTCTCCGAGCCCACCATCCCATAGGCTCATATTCCTTCTGTTATATGACTTTGGCTGTGTAATTCAGATTGCTCTTATTAGGATTCTGTTGTATTATAACCCTGTTAATAGTGATGGAAACATTGTTCAGTAGTGAACGCTCCACTTCTCAATTCATAAATTCACTTATAATTTAGATTTGTCTCTGCCATTAAAGAAATAAAGCATATTGAATACATAAGTGAGTTCTGATGTGTCCATGGAAAGGCCTCAAGGTTGGAGATGTTGCAGCAGCATGGCTACTCTTAAACAGTATAAAAGACAATAAAGTTTGAAAAAAGTAAGTTAATTTTGACAATTTAGTACTTTTAACTTAGAAATCAAGTCTTAATATATGATATTTGATATATTTACAGAACAAATCATTCTTATTGTTGTTATTCTATATTATTCTTGTGAAGATGTATGACAGGAAATGACTTCTGATTGGAAAACAATGGTGTGTGGGAAGGAAGACCAACTAGTTGGTCTGTTTTAATATCATCATCCATAGAACAAATAAGACTCAACAAAAGTCAAGTTCATGTGTGTGTGCAGGGCATAGTAACTAAGGTGAACTGAATTGAAATTTGGGGGTCACTGACAGTATACCAGCTGTTTACCTGACTTTGTGTAGTACATTGTAGTGTCACCTTTCAAAGACAATCGTGCTTTTTTTTTGGGGGGTTTGTCTTTTCTTTTGTGACCTGTGTCTTAGGAGTGGTGGATTCCTGCAAGTGAGATATTCTAGCTCATTCCTTTCTGTGCATGTTTCACAAAAGCTAGAAAGGCCAGACAATTTCAAGAGATCCAACTACTAATTAATATGAAAAAGAATTAGAGTATATATATATATATATATATATGCAACTCTATCTAATACACTGGTAAGAAACCATACATAATGCTATGCAAATAAATAGGGAAGGACGATTTAATAGTAGAGGGAGTTCTAGGATATGTTATAGGAGGTGGTTAAATGAGTCTCGTGATTTTGTACTAAATTATCATGTTAATTTAATCTTAAAGAAATTTTTCTAAATTTTAAAAAAGAAATGATATATGAGAAACATGAAAATGGAAGATGTCTGAAATGAATGAGAAATAAGAACTAATAAAATAAGAGTAGAAAAAATAATTATCAATAAATAACAAAGAAGAATAATGCAAAAGATAAGAACAATGCTTATATAAATATGAATAAAAACTATTTATTTTAAAATTATATTTCTAACTTGAACATGAATAATTAAGATTTAATAGCACCAAAAATCCCCACACACAATCAACATTGACTAGATAATTATTTCTTTAATTTCAACTTAAACTTACTACCTCATCTTGACAAACTTTCAATTCTCTTAATCTCAGATATTCTCTAGTAATTGGCACAATGAATTTTAACTTAAGAATCTATGATTAAAAAATCTTATGAATATTTATCCACAATTCGCACACATCTATTTGAGCATTACGAATAAAAAACCCCAAAAAATGATGGCACATACTAATAGCCTTTCTTGTTGCTGATTGGTCCATTTGTACAGAAACTACTATTTTTTGGGTGAGCTGCTATTGGTAGGTCTTAGGAGACCACCTTACAAAGAGCTCCGTAAATAAGGAGAAATGTGGAAAAGTCAAAAGATTAGCTTTAAGCTCTTCACTCACGAAAAATATCTCTACAAATTTTGATATACAATTTAAGAACTATAGATACACAAAGTTAACCTAAACAACTATTGCATTGTTTCCCTAGATGTCTACAGCCATACCTACAAAACCCATTCGTAGCACACTCTGGGAGGATGCTGATGCTGGCAAAGCTATAGAGCTGATAATCACATTGGAGATTTCAATAGCCTTTCCCGTAATCAGGGTCCATGAGGCCATATTTCTCTGAGGCATTCTGTCAAACAGTTCAGTGTCTTGTCTAAGCTTTCACATTTTGGGCAATTACACCTACACCAACTAGCAAAACTTTTATCTACTATTTATCTTGTGATGTACATCGATACCCTATTTCAAAGCCCCCATTCTAGCACAGGCTAGACAATGTTGACAGAGCTTTGAACCTGGTAATCGCATTTGCTTGAAAGTATTTAAATGTTTTTTCATCAGACGTGTTTTGTGCATATCCATGAAACCACATTTATTTCAGGCATTATGTCAAACAGTTCACATACCTCATTTATGCTTCTTTCAGGCATTCTGTCAGTTCGCATGCTTCCACATTTTGTATGAATGTCTACTAGACCATTTCCGACTGTAACAAGTCTTCCTGGTTTGCTTTGATGGATGTGTACTCTGTTTGGAAGCTCTCATTCTTGCGCTGAAAGCTGCTGTGGATGGAAATCTGTTTGTTCCATACGATGGAACTTCTACTAGGGAACACTTCGAATTTAAGCATCCACGACTTTCTTTATTTGGACGAAGCAGATGGGAAGGGATTGTTAAGTTAAAAGATTGGGTTACACTCATCTAAGCTCTTAAGGTTGAGTTTGTAATCAACCAAAAAATTAAAAACTATAGCCATATTCTGAATTGCTCTTATATAATTAGTACTTGCACTCTTGAAGGATTCAAGTATTACATATATAAAATTATAATTCTAACTTATTAATTTTTTTAATATTTTCAAAATTAAAATGAAAAGGTTTAGTTAGTTACTTTTATATGATTAGTACTTGCATTCTTTTAAGGATTCAAGTTTATATATGTATATATACATATAAATGTAAACACACATATATCTAACTTATTGAATATAATTTTATTTTTTAAATTATTTTTAAAAATTAAAATGAGAAGGTTTAGTTAGTTAAAAGTATAGTATGTTTTCCTGGTAAAAGATAAATAATGAATTTAAGTATAATTTATTTATATTTGATAAGTAAATGGTCAGGGGTCTTTGATTTATGGTAATTGGAGAGCTTCTTTTGCTTACATTATGAAATAAATTGTTATTAATCTTAATTAGCCTCCAACTATAGAAAGGGGATGGAGAATTGTTTAATTAACTTTTCTTGTGCTTTGCTCATAGTCTCTATCTAATAACTATTTATTCTGAAATTTGCATTCAAACAACTCATACCAACTAGCAAAATACTATTTAATCCCATCATTAACGAGAACAAAAACTAGGATATCTTGGTAGCTTTAAATGGGACCTCTCAAATAATAAGATTTAGTAGAAATATTAACAAAGGAATATATTAAGTAACATACATGGAAAATGCTCACTTATATTGACATTATTTGTAATTGAAAAAGGTTACAATTTTTGGTCTATTTGTGTCTCATAGTTAAGATTTAATAGTTAAGCAATTATAAATAACATTGAATTACAAAAATGGAAGATTAAATCAACGGTCTAAAGTGGGGAGAATGGGGTTCTATCTCCTAGATTTGAACAAAGACTATCCAAAATATCTACAATTTCCAAATTAATGTTTGGGTCATTTTCCATGCACCAACTTTATCTTGCACAATGAAACAACTAGCAGTCATTGTGTAGAGGAAGATGAACATGCATGAGGAAAAAAAGGAAAATTAAATTAATGTGCCATCTATCCCTATGTTTTCTAATTCATTAACCCTTTGATTGCCTTCTTTATAAATTTGGTTAATGATAATTCTATCAAGGGATCAACAAATGTTATGGGCCCTTGATATAATGGAATATATTCTCGAAATGGTTAGGGAACCTTTCTATAGGGAATTAATAATGATTGCAGGGTCTCCTTCAATCTCTACCCTTTTTACCCCCATTGTTTTACATAGGGATAATCCTTGTACTAAGGCCATGAGTTTTGCCAATTATTAGAAGCTTCTCTGATGCCTTTAGCAATATTGCTATCTCCCTCCCTTCATCGTTGTGAATGATGCATCTGATGTTTGTTTTACCTAGATTACCTCTCGAAGTACCATTAAAGTTATGTTTGAACCAACCCTTTTTTGGAGGCTTCTAATGAAATTCCTTCCTCTTTTCACTAGTTAGAGTAGATCCCAACCATATAAAGGAGGGATCTTCAATCCTATCCAATGCCCTCACATCTTTTCATCCCAATTCAATATTATTGTCATTGTTGGGTTAATCTTATCCATTCTATTATCAGTTAATTCAATGACCGAGGCTTTAATTTTATTTATAAATTGCCTAATATCCATTTTCTTAACTTGAAAATCCTTCTATTGCAGTCCTTCCATATCTCCCATAGAACTATAGATGGCCTAGAGATCTATAAACTATTAAAGATGTTACTTCTGAGGAGGGTCCAAGCTGAAAGATTCTCGCTAATTGAACTAGGAAAGGAAGAGATACCTCCTAATTGGGAGCATATCCATTTCCAACACTAATTTGAAAATGGGAAAGAAGAAGATGATCCAAGGATTTCTCCTCCCTCTCGTAGATAAAGCATCTACTATGGAAAAAATAACCCATTTTCTTGAATTAGTCAGTAGTTAACACTTTGTTTTGGAGGACTAACCATGTTAAAATACCTTAGGGAGACAAGCCTTAGTCCAACACAATCTCATAGGGATTTTATCTCGAGTACTTTCCAAATTTAAAAATAATATCTTGTATCCCATTATGCACTTGTATTCTCCACTTTGACACCCATACCATATTAAATGATTTTTACCTCCCTTGAAGGACAATTTTCTTACTTTTAATAATTTCGTAAGGATTTCCTTTTCCCTATTAGGGACATTCATATTAGAAATAATAGTCCACCAAGATAACTTGGGGGGGGGAGGGGGGGGGAGGGGGTGGTGAATCAATTATCCAATTAAAACATTTATCAACTTTAATTAATCTTAACCATTCAATCAAAGAAAACAAAAACCATAACAAGATACACACATAATTACACCATATTTGTTAACTAGGGAAATCCTTAATCGGAGGAAAGACCCCAGTGGGAATGATGCCCACAAAGATATATATATATATATATATATATATATATATATATATATATATATATATATATATATATATATTCCTTGTTAGAGGATGGATCTTGTTAGGAGTCTATAAACACATTCAATACATAAGAGTCTCTGTTAGGAGACTTTGAATCCATGTTAGGAGATTCCAACCCTATTAGGAGTTGTGCCAACCCTGTTAGGAGTTGTGGAAGGTAGAAGGACCCACTGTCCAAACAAATTCTGGGGCAAGACCATTGAACTTCACTGTCCAACTAATCTCTCAACTATTCCTTGCAGAATAATTGTTTGTATTGTGCTTTATCCTCTTTCCTCTATCCTATCAATTAGACCAATCACTATCAGACCTTGTAGACTAGGTCACAAACCTCAGATCCAAATATCAAGCCTCAGATCTTAAAATAAAACCTCGGCAACACAATTTTCTCCAACTTCCCTTTGCTCTACTTATCCTTGCATATAAATTTGTTTCTCTTCTATTCTAATCTTCGTGTTTTCTTCTTTTATTAATACATAAAAAAGGAAAATGCCCTTCCTTTATATCAAGCCCATAAAACAATTCCCTTGAGTCAACTAATACACCTTCTCAATTAGTTATTATAGGACCTCATTAAGAACACATTATACTTATCGATAACATCAATCTATCACCTTGTAACTTGAATAACTTTCCATACATGTAATATTATGATGAGGGAGCTTAGCTATGTCATCTCCAACATGTCTTCTATACGCCTTTAACCTTGCTTCTTAGAGTAACAACTCTACTAAGAGATATAAAAAGTTTACCAGAACATGCTTCTATAAACTCTATCTCAGAACAATCTTCACCAAAACTTGCATAACTTCTTCCAAACTTAATATCTTTTGAAGTTAGCTACATATGCTACACTGAGTAGTATCTCCCATTAACCTCGCTAGTGAAAATACTCAACAATATGTTCGTACCAACTTGATCTTTACTGTTGTTCTTTTGTCAGATACCACAGAAAACTGCTACATTGACATCAATGACAAACATAGTCATGAATGTAACATATCATCAAAATAATGATTTAATCATGTTTCTACAATACTCCCCCATAGGAATATCATTAGAATTCATGCTTCCAACAATCTCCCCCTTTGGCATTGATGGCAACATAGATGAAAAACATTTAGTTCCAAGAATACCAATTGTTAAAGACTATTGTCCTTTCTTTTCAAATCCTCTTCATCAATCATACACACTTCTCCCCATTAATATACCTTAATGTGCTCTATATCAAAATATTTTATGTTGTTATCTCTCTCCCATTAACATCAATGTCAAAGATTTCAACAATCATCTATCATTGCAACAAGTGTCTTTGACCTACTCAAGTGTCCAAAGACACTATTCAAAACAACATCTATCAAGAGTCCTAGATGACTCTGTCCATCACGAATACCTCCCCATATATGAAGCATCAACATTCAGTCTAGATGAACAATAGTGCTCTATATCACTGGACTGATGCACTCTTGCATCATCTACTCTAATGTAGGTAGGGGCATAACCCCTAGCATACCTCACAAATACTCAAAAGTCTCTTTGGGAAGAGGCTTGGTGAAAATATCTGCAATCTTCTCTTTGGTGTTTACATACTCCAATCTGATTTTCTTTTTTGCAACTTTCTCCCTCAACATGTGATATTTGATAGAAACGTGCTTAGTCTTAGAATGCAACACTGAATTCTTATACATATTCATTGTGCTTGTGTTACCACAATGCATGAAAATAGGTTCACTGAATTCTATCCTTATATCCTTCAACATCTGCTTCATCCAAACAACTTGATTACAATTTTTTTCTGCTGCAACATATTCTACCTCTATTGTACTCTTTGAGATATAATCTTGCTTCTTTCTTAACCAAGAGACCAATCTTCCTTCAAGAAAAAATGCTCCACCACTAGTGATTTTTTTGTCATCTATACTGCTTGCCCAATCAGCATCAGTATAAGCATATAAAGTGAAATCATTAGATCTTTCATACCACAATATGAACTCTGGTGTTCCCTTCAAATATCTAAATATCCTTTTAACTGCTGCATAATATGCTTCTTTAGGATCAACTTGAAATCTTGCAACAATTCCAATTGCATTCACTATATCCAACCTTATATGATTCAGATATTACAATCCTCTAATTATAGATCTATACTTCTTCTGCTCAATAGTAGGTGTCTCATCCTTTGTAGATAACTTGTGTCTAGTTATCATAGGTGTTCCAATTGGTTTACATGTTTCCAAACCAAACCTTTTCAATAGATCTTTCAAATACTTAGTCTCAGAAATAAAGATTCCTTTTTTATCCTGCACAACCTATAATCTTAGGAAGCATTTCATTTCCCCTATCATACTCATTTCAAATTCCTTCTTCATTTCTTCTACAAACTTGCCACTTTCATTATCATCTCCTCCAAATATGATATCATCAACAAATATTACCAAAATTATTCCATCATCTATTTCTTTCCAGTATACATTATTGTCTACCATACTTTGCTAAATCTAAGTTTTGTCAAATGCTTGTCCAACCTTGCATACCAGGTTTTGGGGCTTGTTTCAAGCCATACAATGCTTTCTTTAATCTACATACCATGTCCTTGTCATTTGTTAGAGGAAAACCTTTAGGCTATTCTATGTATACCTCTTCTTCAAGTTCTTCATTCAGAAATGCTGACTTGACATCCATCTAATACACTTTTAATTTCTTATGTGCTACATAGGCTAAGAATAATCTTATTGCTTCAATTCTTTCCATTGGAGCATAGGTTTCTTCATAGTCTATTCCTTCTTGTTGTGAGTAACCTTTACATACCAATCTTGCTTTGTTCCTTACAACTTCACCTTGTTCATTCATCTTGTTCCTGAATACCCATTTTGTTCCTATCACATTCTTGTAGATACTAGTCTTGGGACCAATTCCCATGTTTTATTCTTCACTATCTAATCTAATTCTTCTTTCATAGCTTGCTTCCAATAGTCATCTTCGCATGCCTCATCTGCATTCTTTGGTTCTACTTGAGATATCAGACATAGTTCTTCATTGATTCTGCTTCTTTTCATCACACCTTTATCTCTGCTACCGATGATCTTCTCTGGTGGATGATTCTTTGTCATATTCTTACCAGAGGTAGGAGTTGTTATCTCAAATTTGAGCTCAATTCTAGGTTTCGAACTTTGTTCCTACCTTTTCTCACCTTCATTTTATAAATCATTGTTAGTCTCAAAGAATATTTCATCATTTTGTCTATTAATTCCAGAATTATTCTCTTTTTCATCATCATCAATAATAGTTACCAAAGCTATATGTTATACTCCTTTCTTTTCCCTAATCAATTTTGGCTCATTATCTTTAACATCATGGTCATTCAAGAATCTTTCCATACTTTATTTAAATTCTTCATCTTCATCAAAAAGTGAACTCTTTCTAGTCTTTCTTACTTTCTTAGGGCATGTAGATGAAAAATGACCAAACTCTTTACATATCCAACAAGTAAAAATTCCATACCTTCTTTCTCTCTTTTCATAAGCAGATCAATACCTTCTTTGATTTTCATGTCTTCTTCAGATCTTGTTCTATCTTTACTTGTGCCTCTATCTAGAAACACAGTGCTCAAATTTGTATACAATTTTGATTTCTTACCAAGAAGCTCCATCTTCTAGGTGTCAAAATTTCCTCCATCAAACTTAGGACTATCTTTTCTGAAATAACTTGCCACTAATCTCCTATAGCTATTAAGCTTATCCTTTAAGGACCTACTGCTCTGATACCAATTGTTAGAAACAATAGTCCACCAAGATAACTAAGGGGGGGTGGGGGGGATGAATCAATTATCCAATTAAAACATTTATCAACCTTAATTAATCTTAACCATTCAATAAAAATAAATAGTAACTATAACAAGATGCACATATACAATTATGCTAGATTTGTTAACTATGGAAACCCTTGATCAGAGGGAAAACCCTAGTGGGAATGATTCCCACAAAGATATACTGATATATATATATATATTCCTTGTTAGAGGATGGACCTTATTAGGAGTCTATAAATACATTTAGTACATAAGAGTCCATGTTACTAGACTTTGAATCCTTGTTACGAGATTCCAACCCTGTTAGGAGTTGTGCCAACCCTATTAGGAGTTTTGGAAGGCAAAAGGACCCACTGTCCAAACAACTTCTGGGGCAAGACCACTAAACTTCACTATCCAACTGATCTCTCAACTATTCAACCAGACCTTGATCACTGTCATACCTTGTAGACAAGGTCACAAACCTTAGATCCAAATATCAAACCTTGACAACAAAATTTTCTCCAACTTCGCTTTGCTCTTCTTATCGTCGCATATTAACTTGTTTCTCTTCTATTCTACTCTTCATGCTTTCTTCTTTTCTTAATACATAACAAGGAAAATTTCCTTCCTTTATACCGAGTCATAAAATAATTCCCTTGAGTTGGCTAATACACCTTCTTAATTAATTATTATAGTAACTCATTAAGAACACGTTATAATTAATGATAATATCAATTTTTTGCCTTGTAACTTGAATAACTTTGTGTACGTGTAATATTATGTTGAGTGATCTTAGAAACATCATCTCCAACATTTCTTGTATACTCCTTTAACCTTGCTTCTTAGAATAACAACTCTGCTAAGAGATATAACAAGTTTCCCAGAACATGCTTCTGTAAACTCTATCTCAGAATAGTCTTCACCAAAACTTGCATAACTTCTTCCAGAGTTAATATCTTTTGACACCCGAGGTTAGCTCCATATGCTAGACACTTAGTAGTATCTCCCACTAACCTTGCTAGTGAAAATACTCAACGATCTATTCGTACCAACTTGCTCTTTACTGTTGTTTTTTTGTCAGATAGGTCATAAAAAAATGCTACATTGACATCAATGACAAACACAGTCATGAATGTAACATATCATCAAAATAATGATCTAATCATGTTTCTACAATACTACCCCATAAGAATATCATCGAAATTCATGCTTCCAACAACTCATACTCCCAAAGTCCTTCCATTGCCATCTATACCCCTCTGATTCAAATTCTATGTAGTCTTTAACTTTGAGTCCCTATTGGGAATCTAAGATATTTTGGAATGAGACAAAATGTATTCCTTATCTAGAACTTTAAAGTCACCCCATGAATCTTTCCAAAAGAGGGCCTCATTACTATCTCCCAAGTTCTAGGTCAACTTGTTTTGAATAAGAGATCTACAGTCCATCATGAAATTTTGAATCCATGAACTTTTGGGGGATTTAATTTCCCTAAAAAGGTTGATAGGATCATAATTAACAAGATATATATGAAACAAAATCTTATCCCATTTAAGATGAGGGTTTCTTAACAATCTCCATACTAACTTAGCTCTTAAAGATTTCCCTTGAAGTTTGATATTCTTAATCCCAACCCCTCCAAGGTTTTTTTGGTCTACATACTTTATCCTAAGACACTATAAGGACATTTTTTTTAAAACCCTTTCTAGAAGAAGGTGCTTAGGATTTTATTTATTTTGTGTGACTTACAAGGTGGGAGATCAATAGAAGATAATTGGTGGATGGGTTGGGTTGATAAAACCCATTCAACCATGGTGGCTCTACCTGCTACATAAAGCCATTTAGCTTTCTATGACTCAATTTTCCTCTTTATTTTCTCAATGGTCACATCCCATAGTTTAGAAGAATGGCTCCTAATATTCAATGAAAAACCCAAATATTTACATGAAAAACTCCCTTTATTAAAGTTAAGAATTTGGAATGTTTGGACTTCCAAACTCAGAGGGGTATTAAAGAAAAATATTTTTGATTTATCTAGATTAATTTCTTTTCCTGAAGCCAAAGTATATTGTTTGCACTTTGTTTAGAGTTCTTTTACCATAGAGCATGGTATCATCAACAAATTGCTAATGAGTGGTTGATTCTAACTCATTGGTAATTGAGATACCTTTTACATTTCCTACATTCCTAGCATGAGAAATGGACTTGCCTAGAGATCTTGCCATGATAATGAAGAGAAAGGGAGATAATGGAGCACATGCATATGCTTGATAGTGATTTTCCTATAATTATAGTGACAATAT